>JAVJIX010000196.1:1200000-1706144 GCA_036785185.1 Paratrypauchen microcephalus
CTTGGGTAAAAAAGGTACAAACCTGTTCTTCATCACGGGATCTTGCGCTTGGAAAGACAGATGGTACTGCAGTGGTTGTCAGATTAGGCTTTCCAAGGGATTTGGTGTAGTAGTCTGGTCCGAAATGATCACTGCAAATCTTCTGTTTATGTAGCGTCTCCACCGGTGTGTTGATGTCTAAGCCAGCAGCTACAAGCCACAGTCGCGTCCTTTCTCGATCGTGCACCGGAAAGCTGTGAAAACTTTGTGGTGCCCACCTGCAGGCAATGTTCCCCCTAATTTTTCATGTGTCTGAGCAAACACACTAACTACCTGAGCGTTCCTTGGACTCCTGTGAGCGACATCCGACATGCACACTGTGGCCGCACCAGTATCACACCTGAGATCATGGCAAGTTACAAAGCTTATGAATCAAATTACTGCTGTTATTTATGTTAGATTACTTTTAATATAACTGATTTTTTGGTCCACTTCTCAAAAATCTTTTCATGAACTTTGTACATGTTGTATGTCAGTGTGAGGGTCCTGCTGTGGTCAGTGAAACATTGAACATTACAATATTTTGAAAAATAACCTGTGTATATACCTGTGTATAAACCTGTAAAACCACATGAAGAGAGATTTTTTCAGCTTGATAAATATAGCCTCCATGTAGCTGCAGATTTTTTAGGGATGATTGTAGGACCTATAGGACACTATAAGATGGGTGTCTCTCAAAATAATGATCTCCAAAATAAGTATACATTTTTATCAGTTTATATCTTGCTTTTTAATCATTACCCAGTTTAAGTAATTCTGTGAGAGTGACAGAGCTCTGTGGTTTAACGCTCTGGGGAGAGGATTCCCACTTCACACAGAAAGTCCCGTCTTTTTGCTCACAAAAACCTATGGCTGGGACAGAAACAAAGAAAACAGCCGAGGATTACATTATGGCTCTACCTGTCTCCTCTTCTGTTCTTCCCTACCTGGATTGTGTGCGGGTGGCGCTCCCGTCGGCTGGTGCGGACCGGCCGCTCTGACCCGCCGCTCTGACCCACGGCGATGCGCACGACAACTATGGTCTTACTGAAGGAAGCGAGCGAAATGCGATCGAAATGAATCTGTTTGTAGTTGGCTTGTCCCTAACGCATGTGCAAACCCAACATCTATCAGACTGGATTCCGTGTGTCAAACCAGCGCTGAGTTCAGGTTAGATTTTATTTTATGCGCTGAAAAGGATTTGATGTGCGCGCTGAACGTCTGGGCAGTGCGCGATTGCGCACGCGCGCACCTTAGAGGGAACACTGCCTGCAGGTACATTTTCTAAATGCACACTGAAAAACCATTTTGCCCGATAGTTCTTTTAAAATTCACCTCTTCACTTTGTGCTCTTCCCTATTACGACTTTTCTCGCTTCTCTGTTTACGTGATTGGTCACTTCACAACCAACTAGAGTAAAGTAAAATTCCACTGCTGCTGCGAAGCTAGTCCCTCAGATATGGAATGATTCATGCTATGACATGCTATGTCAGTTTGATTTAAAAAATTACTCAATCAACATATATTTACATCGACAGTCTGCCGTTATAATTGACTTGTTTTGGGTGCACTATGGAGTGGGTAACCCTGATTTAAATCCGGCTACAATTTACCATTGACTTGCGCTAGCCTAGCATCTGAAAACTCTGCAGCTGGAAGGACTGCATGAAATTCGCTAAAAAGTGTCTCCACATCTCTGCACCACTCGGAAATGAGCCCTCATGTCAAAAATCCTGGAATATCCCTTTAAGGTAGCTGTTATTTTGTTGAAGAGTGGTAAACCCACAGTCAACTTCATGTCAGACAGTTGGGTTAGCTAAGCTAGTTAATCAAGTGTACCAGCAGCGCTGAGTTAATACCCCTGAAGCATACTGTCAGGTGAAGTTAAAGGCAATTTATGCCTTTTATGTGTGTTTCATATACTGTACTAAATTCTTCTATAGGCGATAACTGTTAACTATGTGTTGCTGCATTTGCAGGCAGCTAATAACGGAGAGCTTTAGCAGCTAAGCACGCCTTTTTTTCGTTCTCATTTGTGCACGGAACGGTGCAAATTGAATATCATTGGAATCATACTCAATTGTCAATGTTGTGAAACTACACAGCGTGTGTGTTAACTTTATTTTACACTCGTTGATAGGCAGACAACCATCAATGTTGGTGGATTTGCTGTTTACTGCTAGCAGCTAATAGCTATTTTGCCTGATTCAAACTCCCCAAGCAACGAATACCTGTTTCGAGCCTCCCTTGCCATGATTCGTTGTCGTTTTTGCGGGAGAACCTTGCAAACGTTGAGGGGGTTATGTGTTGCATTGTAGAATTCATAGAAACGAACCACGCTGTGTGTTCAGGTGTGAAAGTACAAACTGCAGGCAGACATTTTGCACATATGCATCATTTAGGTGTCACTTCTATCGGAAGCGCAATGTCCCAGCGCCGCCTGTTACTGCTAACACAGCAATTATATCAAATTTGGTGTGCGCCATGCCACTTTGCTCAGACCGATTCCAGACCGTGCAGGAACTTCTTGTACACTTAAAACAACATTTAGTGGAGGGAAGATCTGTTAAGTGTCCAGTGGCAGGTTGTCAAAGCACATTTACTTTGAGGTCATCATTTTCAGCGCACTTGTCCAGGAAACATCCACACTGTTCAGTGAATAACATAAATTATCTTTACAGAGAAATCACACCGCAGTCCTCTGCCACGGTTTCTGAAGAGGTTTAGCAGACGGTGGATGGTGCAGCTGAAGTACCAGTAAGTACTGAACCAACACTGATTTCGGATGAAACCTTTCTTAGGAGTGTTTGCCTGTTTTATCTAAAACTGCTGCTTCCTGCTTCCAAATTCAATGATACAGATAATTGTTGAAGAGATGCAAAATCTTCATGAATTAGCACTTGATTACACTTTGAGCAAATTGCAATCCCTCATGAAAGATGAGTTAAAGTTAACTGATGATGTGATGGGGAAAGTCTCTGATTGTATTAAGGATTCCGATCTGTTCTCTTCATCTCATAAAGGCCCATTGAGAACAACCTACACAAGAGCTCAGATATTCAAACGCATGTTCAAATATGTAGAGCCCAAAGTAGTAAGATTAGGATATGATGATAATATGAGACAAAGAAATGCTTATTACATACCTGTGAAGCAAACACTGACTAACTTACTTGAATCACAATTTTGGAAAAATTCTGTGTTGCAACAGACTACTGAAACGGATGCATGCTTTCTTAGTGACACTTGTGACGGACAGGCCTACAAGTCCAATCCATTCTTCAGTGCAAACCCAGGAGGCCTGCAGCTTATTTTGTACCAAGACGCATTTGAAGTAGTCAATCCTCTCGGCTCAGCAAAAAAGGCACACAAAGTTCTGCTGTTTATCTTTCTGTTGCAAATTTGCCAGTTCAGGTGCGATCCAACACATATCACATGTCCCTAGTCTTGTTGTGTGGAGAGAATGATCTAAAAAAGTTTGGATGAGCTAAAGTATTGCTGACATGATATCGGATTTGAAAGATTTGGGAGAAAATGGAGTTACTGTATTTTCTGCTGTGTATTTTCTTATGGATTTACACAAATCAGACTTTCTTCCCAAATATCACCTGTATGCCATTACACAACAAAGTATAGAAATTAAAGGGATATGCCACCCCCAGGTCAAACTTGGGCATCTCCCCATAGTCCATTGTCCACCAGGCTGCGCAACAGGGGAACTCCCTTCCTGGTGCGTAACAGGGATTTCCCTGGCAGCGTGGTGTGTGCTTCGGCTTTCTTTTTCCGCACTGAAAAATAGTTCCCACCCAAAATGACCAAGTCAAGCTCTCCGTGTTGATTTGTACATTTATTTGCACTCGATATGAATGCGCACTACACAGAAAGTAATTGGGAAACGCATCGAGCAAATTAATTCCTTTTGGCCGAAATCTTTCTCTGGCGCCGTTAGACTCCAGTCTAACGCGGAGTAGCTGCAGATACCGCGGCGGTGAGTGCTGACAGACTCGGACAATGGCTGGGTGACCAGGAAAATGCTTTCCACCACTTATTTTAGTCTCTGGACTGTGGGGAGATGCCAAAGTTTGACTTGGGGGTGGCATATCCCTTTAAGTGTGTTAACATTAATGACTTGCTAGATTTTTACCCATTGACCTCATACATCATTGATGGACACAGAGCCATCCCACTGAAACACAGCATTTTGTCGAAGTGATTTTGAATTGATGAAGCACATGTTCTTTTTTTTTTTAGATATTAAAGGTGCACTGTAACTTTGTGTAGTTTGCAGATTGTTTAAAATTAAACACAATGACCAATATTAAAATGCTGAGTTTTGAGCACATTTGGTCAGACATGGTGGCTAGAATGATGAGTCTAATTGGCCTAATTAGGGACCGAGCCCGAAGGGGCACGAAGGTCCCTATTGTTGTTGCTTTGTTTCCCTATTATTATTATTATCATTATTATTATTATTATTATTATTATTCTTGTTCTTGTTCACACTTGCTGGGGCAATTTGGAGCAAGTTCCCATGCTTCAAAACGAACGAAACTTTGCACGGGCATCACAAAGTGCTGCCAGTACGACCCCCAGTGACCCCCAGGAGCTCGATAGCGCCCCCTAGCGCGTTGTCTTTCGGGGCTGGCATACCGTTTAAGATAGGCGCACGAAATTCGGTAGGGACGTGTATCTCAATAAGACGAACAAACGCCTCACTGCAATGTCATGGCCACGCCCAACAGGAAGTGAGATAATTGGGCTTTTGTGTGATTTTTGGGTATTGGACATAGAATGGAATTTGAAACACTTCTCCTACACCGTACCTCAGATGGGCTTAAATTTTGGTGAACATAATCTTAAGACGTTGGAGATGTTAAATTGCGAAGGATTTTCAAATAGGCGGTAATATGACGATACGGCGGATCGATAAAGTTAGGTATGGAATTTGAAACACTTCTCCTACACCGTACCTCAGATAGGCTTAAATTTTGGTGAACATAATCTTAAGACGTTGGAGATGTAAAATTGCGAAGGATTTTCAAATAGGCGGTAATATGACGATACGGCGGATCGATAAAATTAGGTATTTATTGAATGGGAGTGATGAGTTATGAATGGGAGGTATTTGTTGCTAGGCAACGACCTGATCAAAGGTCTTTGATCTTTGTACCTTTGATCTGATATAGCTGCAAGCAGCAATGTGGGGACAAGCATCGAAGGTTCATGTAGGCCTCAGCATGGAGGCCACATGCAGGGTCTGACAGGGTCTAACAGAGTCTGACAGGGTCTGACAGGGTCTGACAGGGTCTGTTCTGACAGGGTATCTACAATGTCATGGCCACGCCCAACAGGAAGTGAGATAATTGTGCCAGGCACACGAAATTTGGTATGGCTATAGTTGCTCAGTAAGACGAACAAACGCAGGTGCGAGGTCCCGACCAACGCCGCTTGCGGCTTTAATTCATATTGAAGTTAGAGTTGTGCCCAATATGAATGCAATGTTGTGAAGTAAATGTAGTAAATCAGCTACATTTTGTAAATATTTCCTTATATGTCTTAAATGCAAATTGTACAGAAAATATGTCAGAATCATTTCTACGCTCTGCCATCATGGAGGCCTTGCCTGACCTTTCAGATGTTTCAAAGGATATCTTGGAAGAAACTCTTCAATCTCTAGGAGTAGAGACCCATGATGACTTTCAGTTTGTTAAGGAAGAAGATTTGTTGTCAGCCTTGAGGCCCGTACAAGCCCGGAAGCTGGTTGTTGCATGGGATCTAAAATGTAAGTCTAACATGGTTGTTTAGTTATCAATATTGCGATTTAGTTCAATTAAAATGTAAAAACATCCATGTTATGTTTGTTTTCTCTATGTGTAGTTAGGTCCGGCCCAAGAAAGTGGTTCTTCAAGCCTTACTGCCTCACCAGGACCTTCCCCATCCATGGTGTCTCTGTCGCCAGTTTCAACGTCATCATCCAGCAGCTGTCAGAGCCCAAGAGGCAGTCTTCGAGACTCATTGATGATACCATGGGGACAGTTCCCAGAGGCTTTGACCCAGGATTTGGGGAGAGGAAGGCGTCCAAAACCAAGTATGAGGAAAGAGATGGTCAGAATTGTGGTCCGCGAAATGATGAAAGTAACCACCTCATTAAGTAAGAAGAATGCTACTGATGTGGCTAAGAAATTAGTGGCAAAATACCCTGTGAGTGCGGCGAACCGTCTCACTAGCCTCGTCCTCTGTGTTTCTTGAAGTTTTCTTTCCGACGCGTCACGTAATGTAAAATAAAGAGTCTTGAATCAAAGGTTTGTCTTTTCTATCTTTACTAAAGTGAAGGTCATACAGAGTGGATAAAAAAGGAATAAAGAAGGAAACGGAAGAAGGAATTTCTGAGACTTATGGTTTTCCTATGTGTGTTGTGTAAGGCTCTGCATGTGTTGTGACGTCCTTCTTGACGTCCTTAAGGGTCGTTTAGTGGTGAGTTCCTGCCTGTCACTGGGAGACCGGGCTTTCTTGTACTTCTTGGCTCCCGACAGGACTCACCCTATGTTTAGATGTCGACGGTGTTACTTGATGTCCGTTCGTGCCTTGTGGCGACGAGTATTCCCGTTTGTCGCTCAGGAGACCGTGCTTCGTATGCCCCCGAATGGAATCCGTCCTACGTGACGTCCGACTTTACGTTCTTACGTGACTATTACGCGACGGTCAAAAGACTGTGTAGCTTCTGTGGTCCAGGACGTCCTAGTACCCCGTCATCTCTCGGCTCAGAGTATCTGTGGTCTCGGGGTATCCTCCTGGCCACCAGAGGCCAGGAGGATACCCCGACTCATTAGCGTAGTCGTTTCTTCTTTTATGTATATGTGTCTGTGTCTTGGTGTGGTGTCTTCTGTCTTTCTGTGTCTTGAGTCTTCTGTGTCTTGAGTCTTCTGTGTTGTGAGGCGTGTGTTCCCTACGTTTGAATATATACCAAGCAGAATCAAAGATAAAAGGTCAAAGAATAAAGGATCAAAGCGAGCCAATCAGGACGTGTTTTTAAAATCAAAGCGGGACCGACGTCCAATCAGAAAGCAGATACTTGGAAAACTCATAAGATGGCCGCCACACATAGAACTCATAAAATGGCGGCCGCACATAAAAAACACACATAAATGGCTCTTACATACCCCAAGTCACTTCAAGATGTCATTGAGGGCGACATAATTGGCACAGGGTATGGCTCCCTCGTGAAACAAATTCAAAATCGGATCGAAAATGTGAAAAGACCTACAACACCAAAAATTCAAAAAAGAAAATCACATGACTCTGACACTGACGAAGTCCCCCCTGAAAAACGGGCAGCGATTCAAGACACCTATGGGTGCATCCGCTGGCATGTCAAGTTTCTGCCCCTTGGGGAAACGGCCGAAAGCCAACAGCAGAAGAAAGAGGAGCTTAAAAATCTGTTCAGCCAGAATGAACAAAGCCCAGGTCCTTTGAAAATGCTGATGAAGTCCACATTCTACAGCCAGCGACAAGACATTAGGGGAAAGACATTAAGTACCTCCTGGAAAACGCCATATTGGTTTCATGAAATTGGCATGATTGTTCACTTTAACGAGCTCACTGGAGTTGACCTGAAGGAAACCTTCTTGAAAAATGTGGAACAGAAGGGGGAAAGGCTCCTGAACTTCATGAAGACAGTTGCGGTCAACAAATCCAAAAGATTCTTTCAAGCTGCAACAAAGCTACAGATGATGATGATGGGAGAACACCCAGGCAACACACAGGTCACAGAGATGGTGCTGGTTCCTCTGGCTTATTTTGACGAGAGAGATGATGTGATGTTCCATTACGTGGAGGACACTTGCCTGGCTGGAGAAGTGGTCATGGACCGAGTTCCCTTGACTCCCACAATTGTTGTATGTGGCAAGTTAATCTTACTCACCTGATTTGAAGAGGAAACGTTGACATACAGTAGATGCTGTCTAGGTATAATGAATTCACACCTTTTTTCTGTTGGTGTGGGTTTTTTCAAACGTACTTGTTTTCATGCTTGACACATGAGTTAGCGACTGACATGTGAAAATGTAAACTTAATTTCTGGATTATTTTTTATTTTACTTTTTTTTTTTTTTTAAAGGACAATCCTGTTATTCCTCCAGAAGAATGATGCTGACTGAGTATGGATCACGTCATCGTGAACGAGAACATCTCTTCCTTCATCTCGTCCTTGTGCATGATGTTTGGGGCTTATTACTGCTTCAACATCCATTATCCAACTGCACTTGCATCCACCCTGGAGTTTCTACAGAGGTAAGTGTATTTATTTATTTATTTTATTTTTTTTACCATTGTTTTGTTCTATTTATTTAGTAATTTTGCTGAGGCTTTTATCACAAGCAATGTCCATACAAATACCTACAGTGCACAGAAGGTGCAGTACCACCACCCAGTTAGATACATGCCCGGCCAAGGAAAGGCTGCAGTTTTTCGAGCTCACACTACCTCTCATAGACAAAGCTCTGTCCATTGTATCAGTCCAATCAGGTGACTTCTGGCGGTTATGTGTGCCATTGGAGTGGTGTTCTTCTAGGTTTCTACTCTACTGGTTTGGTTTGTACTACCAAAAATGACCACTAGGGGCGCAAATATAATGCATTGCAATGGTAGGGTATGGCAAAGCACCACTTCAAATGCTTTTGTAAGTTTACAGCAGCTTGTTGACCAGGTTGTGCACCCAGGTTGTGATCCTGGGGCATCATAGATTTCATTTTTTGTATAACAACCTTTTACAGCAGCCGAATGCACATTTCCCAAAAAAAACAAGTTTTGCCCCCTGCATAAAGACTTCTAATAGAAGGCAGAACAGGGCCAATCTGCCCCAGGGAGATTACTAACCAACCCATTGATGTATGGTTTGAATGGTATTATTGACTTTCCCTAAATAGTAGAGAACAACATGTCAAAACTTTCTACTTGATTTTCTTTGTGATTCAGTAAAAAAGCTTAACATTTTAAACTTGTATAGGGAAAGCCAATTTGCCACTCACACCATACATGTTCTTGTCTGGTGAACACCAGACTATATCACAAGTGAGATGGTTTTCAGTCTACCTATGCAATTTCTCGTAGGAAAGGTGTGGTTTACGATTGCCCGTGGCTGTTTATTGGGCATTACGGATGTATCATTTGGCATATACGTAGCCCATCGCCAATTGTATCTATTCAAACAAACTGCAAGCTTCCGTTTGTCGAGTAGTATGCATCACCGTCTTGAGACCCCTCCCTGCTCTCTGATTGGCTCCCTAGCTCCAGCCACCCCGAGAGACTTCGCTGCCATGCTGTCTTTCAGATCAGAATGACCGTGCAAAGCAGCATGGAATTTCCCAGGGTATACATGTTCTGGAAGCTTCTGTCCTCAAGCTCATGAAGAGTCGTGTTCCTGTAATTTGCAATGTATGGAAAGGCATTAACTACCTCCAACATGTATTGCAAAATGATAACATTCTGATTCATGTTAAGCCAAAAAAAAAAAAAGGTGTCTTTGGATAATGTGGAGAGTGCATGGTAAGGCTCCTTTGCTCCCAGCCTACTAATAAAGCGTTAGTTAAAGGAAAACTAACCCATATCCTCACCTTTTTATCCTTTCCTTTGTTGACTTGTGGAGACGGTTTATCATGTATAAGTGATATGTGTGTCCTCTGTCTTCTCTGTATTCCTAGATGTTTCTTCTCCATTAATCCAGAGAGGGGGATGAAAGTGGAGCAAACAAATGTGAGGCGCTTGCATGTTAATGCAAGAGTCCTTACACTTATTCAGGACCTCTCAGACCACGAATGGTGTTCCCATTAAAAAGGTACTAGTGCTACTGCAACTATTGTCTTTGATTATTGACTGACTTTACAAATGAAATTAATGGGAGAGACAGTGGGAACAGTAACTGTACTGTACTGTTGCTATTGTCCTGTTGACTGTCTGACACTGCCGCCATCCCGAGACAGCCAGGCATGGTCCCCGGGGCAGCCAGTTACTGTCCAGAGGAGCTAGGCACTGTCTTGAGAGATTTAGGCACAGTGCCTGGCTGTCCCGGGACAGTGCCTAGTGTCCCAGGACAGTGACTGGCACTGGGACAGTCCATGGGACTGTAGCAACCGTACAGAACAGTTTTTGTTCCCACCGCTACTGATTAATTGAGAGTGTGTGTGTCTATTCCCTAGGTCTTCCTTTGAGTGACCACAGCTGTTCTTCTAGATGTTCCCGCCCATGATTGGCGAAACATTTAAAAAGGTGCGTGTGCTGGTGCTACTGCTACTGTTGTCTTTGCTTATTGACTGACTTAACAAATAAAACTAATGGTGATCCTGTATGTGTTTCTTTCTCATCTCTATTCCCATAGGTGTTCCTTTGAGTGACCAAAATATGGGGCTGATGGTAAACTAAGGCAAGACTTCTAACCTCTAGATGTTCCCGCCCATGATTGGCGAGCCATTTAAAAAGGTGTGTGTGTGTGCTCGTGCTACTGCTACTGTTGTCTTTGATTTTTGACTGACTTAAAGGAACAGTCCACCCTTTTTTGATGTTCGCATATTTGCAGTATTTCCAAATGTTAAACATGAATGTGCATATCATTTTCTTCTCAGTGTGTTCAGTACTTAGATTCAGTACTGAGAAATTATTAGCATAGCTTAGCATAAATCAATGGAAGTAAATAGAACCAAAGAAAAAACATCATCAAATGTACTTATAAAGCACTTTAAAATGAATGTGAAATTCACCAGAGTGCAAAACGGCTATTTAATTCCGTCTAGTGATCACTTGTGGCTTGATGCTAATGGTTCTATTTACTTCCAGTGGTTATGCTAAGCTGTGCTAATAATTTCTAAGTACTGAATCTAAGTACTGAACAGACTGAGAAGAAAATGATATGCACATTCATGTTTAATATTTGGAAATACTGCAAATATATGAAAATTGAAAAAGGGTGGATTGTTCCTTTAACAAAGGAAACTAATGGAGATCCTGTATGTTTCTTTCTCTTCTCTATTCCCATAGGTGTTCCTTTCAGTGACCACAGTACTCATATATCCATTGTTTGTTTTTGTTTTTTTTCCAAAAATAAATTTGCATTCTTCTGAATAATTAATTGATTAAGGAGTGGTTTGTTACAGCAGGTTTGTTACTTTAACGTAACATTTAGAAGTAATTTGAAGCACTGATGATAGAAAGTAAAACTGTAATACTTGTGTACATGTTCCGTTGTTTTTACAGAATAATACTGCCAGCAGCAGTCACCAGAATAATCCCGTTAAAAATACAGTACATACTGGATGTAAACATTACGGAACAACCTGTAAATTTAACATCCTAAAACTGCTTATTTTAAATTGAATCCTGGTGAAATGTTCATGAAATCATTGTTTATTGTACATTGAATATCCGTAACATTTACAGTTATGTGTTGATTATTGTACATTGCATACCTGTAAAATTTACATTTAGTTATCATTAATTGTACATGGAATCCCAGTGAAATGTACAAGTTGTACCGTAATGCTGTACAACTTGTACTTTTAACAGGATTATTCTGGTGACTGCTGCTGCCAGTATTATTCCGTAAAAACAACAGATTTTTTTTTACAGTGTGGTTTCCTCTTCGTCTGAAGCTGGGATTAATTTAGAACATAACTAATAAATAGTGTAAAACAGCAACCAACTCAGCTCATAAAAACCTTTAAGTTAAACAAAACATTCTCCTTACCATCAGTGAAGAATGTGACTGCCTCTCAAACCTAAACAACAAATTTATGCTGTGGAAAACTAAACCAGATGACCTCCTTGTGGGCCTCCTTTTTTGCTGTCCAACAATCAGCAGCAAAAGTCTGATTGTACTGCACTTTGTTTGGCACCACGCACTCCTGAAATCCTGAAAGCAGAGACTCCTTCATCTTCAGCCCATTTGCTGTCTCAGAAACTGCAGATGTTCCACATGCTACCACTCAGCTTGAGGCACCACCCACATACTCCATCCATATTTGATCATTTGTTTGCCTTTTGATGGGGAAGTCCCGAGTTGCTCCTCTTAAGCAGGTTACAATCCCTAGGTTGGAGTTGACAGCTGCAATGGTCTCAGTCAAGATTGACCGGATGTTGAAAGAAGAACTTCAACTCCCCCTGATGGATTTGGTCTTCTGGACAGATAGCACAACAGTATTAAGGTACATTGAAAATTACACTCTTCGTTTCAAGACATTTGTGGCAAACCGTGTCTCCTTTATCAGAGAGGCTACTACAAGAGCTCAGCGGAAATATGTTAATACCTCTCAGAATCCAGCCGATCACGCCTCAAGATTGAGAGCTTCATGTCATGTAAGATCTGGTTTCAAGGACCTAGTTTCCTGAGCAATTCAAAAGAGTGGCCAGAGCAACCTGAACAGTCTGCTTACCTGTTGGAAAATGATGGAGAGGTCAAGACATCAGCTGCCGTATCTTGCATAACTCAGGTGTCAAATAACACAGATCCACTGAACCAACTTATGAAGTATTACTCTAGTTGGCATAAACTGAAAAAAGCATCCGCCTGGATTCTGCGTTTAAAGGAGATATTGCAACAACTGAGAAGGAAAAGGAAAGCATTCGAGAAGGCTGTGCGACAATCTGGCGGCACGGTAGCAGAGTGGTTAGCGCTCTTGCTTCACAGCAAGAAGGTTCCGGGTTCGATCCCCGGGTCGCCCAGACCTTTCCGTGTGTGTTCTGTGTGGAGTTTGCATGCATGGTCTGGGTTCGATCCCCGGGTCGCCCGAGCCTTTCTGTGTGGAGTTTGCATGTTCTCCCCGTGTCTGGGTGGGTTTCCTCCGGGCACTCCGGTTTCCCCCACCAACCCAAAACATGCACCATAGGTACTCCAGCTTAGGTCCTGACCAAGCCGAAGCATGAAGATCATGGAGATGGTCCCCGGGCGCCCTAATGTGTGTGCTGCCCACTGCTCCTGATATATGTATATATATATATAGGATGGGTTAAAATGCAGAGAAGAATTTCTCCAGTGTGAGATCAATAAAGTTCACTTCTTCTGAACACGACGCAAGGAAATGCAGATCATTAGTTAAAGAACACATGATCACATGTAAGAAGAATTTGGAAAAGAAGATGCTTACAGTTGAGGATCTATCCAGAAATGGAACTGATCAAATACAGCCAGCGACAAACATGCTGAAGAAATAAAAGTTTTACAGTAAGGGAAATCTCACGTGAAAGGAAACAGTTCAATTTCTAAATTGGACCCATACTTACAAGATGGGGTGTTGAGAGTAGGGGGGCGTCTGAACAGGTTAGCGAAGCCTGAGGAAGCCAAACAACCTGCTCTTCTGAATAAACAACACAGAATAACCCACCTTATTCTCCACCACATCCACCTGGAAACAGGACACGGGGGCAGAAATCATGTCCTGGCAAGATTAAGACAACATTATTGGATACCTAAATTAAATGCAGCAGCAAGAACCGTGATCGCAGAGTGCAACTTCTGTAAAAGGCTGCATGCCAAAGCTGGAGAACAGAAAATGGCAGACTTGCTGCAAGACCGTCTGCTTCCTGATAAACCGCCTTTTACAAACAGGCATGGATTATTTTGGTCCCTTTGAGATCAAAAGCGGACGCGTCAAGGTCAAACGTTATGGAGAGCTCTTCAAAGCATCATCAATGGAAGGCCTATTACAACGAACACAGATGATCCCAGCGACCTTGAACCACTGACCCCAAATCATCTACTCCTACATCTACAGCGTGCCACCTGGTGTGTTCGTCAAAGAAGATGTCTATGCGCGGCGGTGCTGGAGACAAATCCAATATATGACGGAATTGTTCTGGGGGTGGTGGACCCGAGAGTACTTGCCGCTTCTGCAAGAGCGGCAAAAGTGGCTTGGACTGAAGAGAAGCTTTAAAGTTGGCGACGTCGTCCTCGTCGTTGACCCATCCCTGGCAAGAAATTCCTGGATGTTAGGTAGAATCACCAAGGTCCTGCCACACTCCAGAGGGGTGGTCCGCAGTGCTGAAGTCCAGACAAACACGAGTACTATACAAAGACCCATAACTGAATTCTGTCTATTGCAGGGCGAAAAATGAAGAAGAGAAGGGACTTACCATATATCCAATATGTACTATAAATTGTGTAAAGTATATGCTTTCCTGTAAAAGAAAAGTGACAAGAATACTTAAATTATTTGAAGAAAAATGTCTGAGAAATGTAATGGCTCTAAATTTTAAGTTTTAAGTTAGTAATTGATATGCTAAAGCCTAGTCAATTAGGGGCCGGGATGTGTTAGAGCCATTTTCTATGTTATATCTACGTTGCTATGCGTTGCTAGGCGTTGCTAGGCGTTGCTAGGCGTTGCTATGCTGTACTTTGATCCTTTTGATCTTGCGCTTTAATCTTTGATCTTTAATCCTTTGTCTAATTTCAGCCAAATTGGGGTGTAGAGTAGATGGCGAAGTAGTTTTTAGAAGCCTAGAGCTATAGAAGCTACACAGTCTTTTGACCGTTACGTAGCACATAGGGACGTCATGTAGGACATCATGTTGCATGTAGGGACGTCACATAGGACATCATGTAGGTAAGTTACAAGCTTTAAAAATTCCTTTTTTGTTTCTTTTGTTGTTTCTTTTTTCCACTCTGTATGACTTTCATTTTAGTAAAGATAGAAAGGACAAACTTTGGACTCAAGACTCATTTTGTTACGTTCCGCGTCCGAAAGAACCTTCAAGAGGCTCAAGGCTAGTGAATCAGCGCGCTGCACTCACAGATGTCTTACACATGAAAATCTGAGCATATTTGAAGAAGTTGTCGCTATTTGAAAGCAGGCATAGCAGATTTTCGAAAGCCCTGAAAAAAGCACCCCAAGTTTCCTGTCTTCAGCCCTCCTTGCTAAGCCCTCCCCCATCATGACTATCACTGTGGTGTGTTAATGTCCAGGCAGGTCAGAATCATTTAGTAATTTAATAATACGTTAATATGTTAAAGGTACACTGTGTAAGATTTTTACCTGTTAATTACCGAAATTGAAGATACCCATTCAAAAATACAGTGTTTTCCAAGCCTTTTCACTTCCATCATGAAATCAAAGTATTCTGTTGGACTTAGATATAGTCGATTTCACCTGCATAAAAGGGGGATCTTCCCCATGTAGCGGCAGCCATTTTAATTACGAGAGCCGCAGAAGGACATACTGTATTTTGGGCTCCGCCGTTTTCCTTATAGCTGTTGGCACTGGCCCGTGGTTTTCACACAACGAGATAGTACGTGTTTGGATAAACAACGACAAGCATGTTGCCGGATCACACTTACTCCGCACATACATCGCAGGAGCAAGCACCTTCATCTAAGAGGAAAAGAAGAAGGACATAGTACCTACCGCGGCTGGGACTTTGTAGCAGCGCAGGCCCGCACCCCGGGTTCCGCCTTCGTCCCCCCAAGTGCAGACCACCCTCCGCCCTCCGCGGTCCGGCTCCCGATTCCCTCCACCCGCGCACAGCGCCAGGTGCGCTTCACGCGTGCACGCGGTTCGGGCGCGGCTGCCGCTACGCCGAGCTGTCCGCGTTACGTTGCGTCCGAGTGACCCTCGAAGTCTGCCGTAGCTAGAACCGGAATTGCAATACCCACCATCCACCAATGCACCACCATCCTACACAGTGTACCTTTAAGTCAAAGTTTACTACAAAATTTACTTATAGTCAGGAAGTACTAATAGCATAGCAAAGTAACCAATATAATTTTAATAATTATATAAACAAAAATAGAGTGGAAATTAACCTAAAGAGACTATAGGGTATTTAAGGAGTAAGGAGTTTTTCACAGGAGGTAGTATTGCTTGAATGAATTTCGTATTGCACATAATATAGCATAGTATAATATACTATGCTTTAAATAAATAAATAAATAACAATAAATAAAAACATGCCATATATCTTAGTTGTATACCTATAAATAAACTTTTGGTCACATCAAAATTGACTTTAATAACAATTCAATAATTTCAATAAGCTAGCTTTAATTCCAAAAATAAAGTAAAATGCACTTTCAAAGTTCTATTAAATAAATCAATTAGTATTGGTATTTCAGCCTAATTCATTCAAAAAAAGTTACAAAAAGAAAACATTTAACGTTCAAATGCTGCACGTCCCATAAGAACTTCCTTTCAAATCCTCATGGCTAAATAAGCGCTGAGTCAAAAAAAGTTACAAAAGTACCGAAACGGGTCAAATTGAATCATAATAAAGTATTTCTCTACCGCTATAGCCTATGGCAAAATGTTCGGCTTTTATATAAACAAAAATAGAGTGGAAATTAACCTAAAGAGACTGTTCATGATCGCGTTGATCGCATTGTTTCAATGCTAGCATTAGCATTAGCTTAGCCGCATTGTGAATGGAGATCCGCTGCGGTCCCGCACAGAGCACAGCGCACAGAGCACACACGACTGAATTAGTATTTAAACATGTCCTAAAGTCTATGAAGTCCATTTGATGCAGAAATATGATAATAATTATGACTCACCCCGTTGCAGTGTTTTCGGCGTATCTCCACGTGTAAACGCGTATCGTGTGTTTTGGAGCTAAATCGCACTCTACTCGAGCTCTGGAGAAATGGACGTGTCCCGAACCTGTCCTGAAGGTCTCCCGAACGTGCCATGTGTCCAAGTAGAAGTTAAAAGTCAATTTTCATGTCCTTTATTGTCCTGCAGTGCATATGCACGAGCTCTTCACAGCTGATCGGCATACAGGGGAAGCCCCCTTCTGCGCTCCTCGCAACGGGATTGGCAGATGCGCGAGCGTGGGAAAATTATGTTGATTTATACATGCCCTGTTTCTTTCCCAAAAACAAGCCCTTTTGAAATTAAAAATGTATGTTTTTAATGTCACTAATGCTGTTATCTGAAACATGGAGAGGCTTCTTCATGATCTCAACTAGCACATTCTGCAAAAAAACAAAAATCACAAATTTTGAAAAAACAAACAAACAAAAAAACAAAAAAATCCCATTTTCTCAGGATCTGTAATGCCGACATGAGGGCTTGAAGTCCATGGTGCGTCACAATTGGAGCTGGCATCCAATGTCTATGAGAGAGTCAGATGCTAATGTTTAAGTAAACAAATAAGGTTTAGCTTTTAAGGAAGCTAACAACAAAAAGTACCACCACATCTGGGGGTTACTGTTGTATCTTAAGCACTTTGGTGAACTGTGAGTGTTTTTAAATGTGCTACATAAATACATTTGACACCGGTTACATGTAAATCACGACTTTCTGAGATAAAAGCACGTGAATGCAAACGAGCCATAAGTTAACCCAAACTTCTCATCTCGGAAGCACAAGCACCACATGAACACAGTTAGTTATGCTGTATAACAAAGTAATACCTTACCATTTGTGCGTGAGATGAACCTCATCCAGCACAATCCCAACAAGCTGCTTGATGTTACACAGTAAGCGCCTCCATTTGTCGTTCAACAGCCCAACAGTAACTTCGCTTTTCCGCTGAAAATCTCATCGCTATTGACTCCTATCTGCATGGTGATAACTCTGAGCTTGGTGGCCTCTGTTATCTACTGCTCCATGAGTGCAAGCAGAGGAGACACAACAACCATAACGGGATGTTCAAATAAGGACATCTTTGCTACAAGCTTTTCCCAAAGCTGGTAGGAAGCAATGTGAAAACATCTTTTTTTGAAAAGAAAGGCCTCTAGAGCTGTCAGCTGCTATGGTTTTAATGACTCTAGGTATTTTTGAGGGGAACTTCCACTGCCTAACGTTGTTGGCAAAGAATACATCACTTCAATGAACAAATCAGATTGCACAATGATGTTTAACCGGGCTTTCTGATAGGGTGGAGGCCATGGGGACCAGACATATCCTTCTGGATTTCCAGGCAATTGTTTAAGTGTCATAAAGGTAAAATGTTTAGTTTTCCAGTGAAACTCATGGATGGTCTTGTGTCTCAAGCTCACTGGGTCAGTGAAATCAATCTCACACAATTGTGCCAATGAGGTGCATCCAATTAAAGAAAAAAACGACTTAAGAAGGACATTCCACATTATTAAGCAGAGCACCATTTTCAAGTAATATGGAAAAGAAAAAGGATAGCTCTAGTGCTGAAAAGCATAAAATAGTTGAATACCTTGGACAAGATGTGAAAACCTGAGATATTTCACAAAAACTTAAGCGTGATCATCGTACTATTAAGAATTTTGTAGCTGATTCAGAGCATATATGGATTCTTGCAGATAAATGAGGAAGGTTTCTGCCAGACAAATATATTGGATTAAGAGAGCAACTGCTAAAATGCCATTACAAAGCAGCAAACAGGTATTTGAAGGTACTGGTGCCTCTGGAGTCCCCCGAACATCAAGGTGTAGGATCTTCCAGAGGCTTGCAGTTATTCATAAACCTTCAATTCGGCTACCCTTAAACAAAGCTCACAAGCAGAAACGGCTCCAGTAGGCCCAGAAATACATGAAGACTAATTTTCAAACAGTCTTGTTCACTGATGAGGGCCGTGCAGCCCTGGATGGTCCAGATGGATGGAGTGGTGATGGTTGGTGGACAGCCACTATGTCCCAACAAGGGTGCGACTTCAGCAAGGAAGTGGCAGAGTCACGTTTTGGGCTGGAATCATGAGGCGAGAGCTGGTTGGCCCTTTTAGAGTCCCTGAAAGTGTAAAAATGACCTCTGTAAAGTATGTGGAGTTTCTGGCTGACCACTTTCTTCCATGGTACAAAAAGAAGACCCGTGCTTTCCGTAGTTTTCCGTAGCAAAATCATCTTCATGCATGACAATGCTCCATCTCATGCTGCAAAGAATACCTCTACATCATTGGCTCCCCTGACCTCAACCCTCTTGCGAACCTTTGGAGCATCCTCAAAGAAAGATCTATGAGGGCGGGAGGCAGCTCACATCCAAACAGCAGCTCTGGGAGGCTATTCTGACATCTTGCAAAGAAATCCAAACTGAAACTCTCCACAAACTCACAAGTTCAATGGATGCAAGAATTGTGAATCTCCTATCAAATAAGGACTCCAATGTTAAAATGTAATTTGACCTGTAAAGACATTTTGATTGAAATAGCTTTTGATTTCAGTAATATGCTAATGCTTCTAATTGAAAAATAAACATGACCATTTTCAGTTCTTTACAACAATAATATGGTTTGAAACTCTGTTGTGCATAGTAATTTGGAACAGTCTGTTTTAAGTTTTGTTTTGTTTTTTTATTTGGAAAAAAATACAGTTATCATTGGGAGGTTTATTCATTAACATTCAAATTGTACTCTAAAGGTTGATGGCTTGAAAATTATGACTGTCATTTATAGTGACAAGTTGGCAAAATCAGAGAAAAAATATAATTTGCATAATAATTTGGAAGGCAGTGTATAAAATAACTATTAAATAAATTATATCCTTATAAAATTATCTTACATTTCTCTCCAGTTTTAGTAGCGGACACCAGCACAGTCTTTTCCATGATGTTTCTACAATCAGAATAAAGCTCCAAACTTTTCCACATAGTGAATGGTGAGATTATGTTACACGAACAAAGTGAGAATTTTCAACCGGGAGAGTTTTGATTCTTGATAATTCATGAGCACAGTTCGTTTTGTCCTGTAGAAGTGAGTCACTTTGCAGGCCTCTATTATATTGTCAAAAGTGTGCAGTCCAGTCAGCGGGAAGGAGGCAGGGGGTGGTGTTGTGCTGTGTTCAACAGCAGCTTTAGTACATCTGACCTTTACTTCCACTGAGAGAGTTGAACTTTTTAAATAAATTGTACTTTTCGGACACTTACTTTTACTCTTAAAACATACAGTTAACCAGTAGCTTACTTAAAGGCCCCATATTACACTGTTTTGTAATCTGTTATAATATAATGTTTCTTTGTTGCAAATATACTGGGAGTTTTGTTGTTTCATTCACCCATGCTATCACACAAACTCGCATATTTAGGCTGAGTCCCAGAAAACACTGTTGTGATGTCATGTGATAACACAGAAAGTGCTTCATTTTAAACTCCATATACCTTCACTAAAATCAACTGCATAATTTCAGCCCAAGCAAAAGGTTAAAGAAAGCTCTTAACTTGAAAACTCCCACTAGGAACAGGGCTTTTTGAGCTTTGATGATGTAGATAGACTAATAATAAAGGATTACTCAAATGTGTAAGTGAAACAGAACATAACTCCAGGTATGTGTTTGAGGAGGTAACATCATTCTAACATGGCTTAAAGCTCAGAAGAATACATTATCTGTAATAAAGGACCTTTAAAGTGCATATGCCAGTTTTCTTGTTTTTTCTAATTATAACTTGCTTTTATGTTTTTTTAGGACATAAATGCATTCATACATACATTTTAAAATATATGTACCTCTAAATACCTCTTTCTATGTCATCATCATGGAAAGTTTTTTTTTTTTTTTTATTGACTTGCCAGTTTAAGCCATCACTTAACTTTATAAGAGAAAGAGACTGAGAGAGATACTTTATTGATCCTGAGGGAAATTCAAATTTGCTGCAGCAACATTTCCACTGTGCGTCTCAGTGTCTCAGTCAAAGGTCTCAGTGCAGTTTAACAGGAGGTCAGGTCACGGAGGATTAGCAGATCCTGTGGATGAGCCAAAAGTGGCCCTCCTCTGTGTCCTGCAGCATCTCAGCAGTGTCCAGGGGGAACCAGGTGAACTCAACAGGAAAAGCCTTGTGCTTACTCCACTCTGGGGTTTTGGTTGGTGATGAAATTTTTCATTCCCTCAAAGTGTTTCCTCTGGACAGTTTTGGAGTATTTTCTCTGAAAGCATCTCAAATGTCCATGGCTAAGCTAGCCTCTTACACTGTCTCCATGGACAGGGGCAAAAAAAACAGTTATTTTCTTACAATCCAACAGTCCCTTGTGTTCATTACCTCAAAGTTTTGCCACATATGGTGTAAAAAAAACCTGTAGCATCTCAAATGCCCTTGTACATAAAAAATGTGTTATCATGTATTTTTTTTATTTATTTAATCATAGCTATTGTGAAAATCGTTTTTATTATATATATATATATATATATATATATATATATATATATATATATATATATATATATATATATATATATATATTTTATATTTAAAATATTTTAAAAATTTAAACTTTTTAAAATAAAAATAAATAAAAATAAATTTCACAGAAAATTTAAAACATGCAAAAACTAGGCAAGATTTTTGTACTCTTAAATAAATACAGGAAGTGACAGTAAGTAGTATATTCTCCAAATTAATTCTCTACTCTCACTTACATTATACTTGAGTCTTAAAAGTATTCCTGATTTGTGCAACTGCCCCACCCACCCCTGTCTGTCTCATTGACTGAATCCTGTTCCCAGCGCACAGGAGAGGCAAATTACCACACAACAGTCCCAGTGCTGCACTCCAAAGCCTGAACACAGAATCACAGTTATGAGGAGATAAAGGAGGGAGCCCCAGGAAGCTCTGCTCAAGACACAAATGGATGATTTAAGGTTTCAAAAATGAAAGTGGATTGAAGTAAATCACAAATTCTTTCTTGGGAAAGATATCCACTGTCCTTTGGCCGTCTGTCAAAGCGAGGCCACTACAAAGTACTTTTGAGGCCCTGTTCACACGTACACTGGTATTTTTAAAAACAGAGGCATTTCTCTTTGTTTGTACCCATCTTTTACATGTAAACAGTGAATTTGCCTCTGAAAATGAATCTTTCTAAAAACTCTGGCTAGAGTGGAGATTCTGGAAAACTACGGTTTTGCGTTTGCATGTAAAGTGAGATAAACGGAGTTTTAGGACACTGATGCACCAAAAGTGCGATTCTGATTGACTTGCAGAGCGTTCTCCTTCATTTTCAGAAGCAAAAAAAAATGTAAATACTAATACAAATTAAGATGTCAAGAAACCCCTATGTAGCAATGTAATATTTTAACAAAATGAAGATTAAACCTGGCTGTGTCCCAGGAAAGTCCAAAATGTTTTCACATATTTGCTGCAGAGGACCACAGACTGGTCATCAGTATGATCTTGATGTGTGCCTTTTACACACCTTTAATAATCTGTATCCAAATGCACTTATTGAGGTTAGAGTGGTAGAATTACTTAATTTTGTTGGGGGAAAAAAATGCTGCCTTTGATTAATGGGGCCAGTTCAGGAGAATGTCTGGAGATCAGGGAAAAATAGGTCTGAGGATCGCATTTGGCCCCTCTATCCATTTTCAGATTTATATGCCCCAAATATGTGCAATTTGGGCCATTTTAACACAAAGTGGCAAATTTGTACATGACAACTTGTATGAAAAAAAGTGTTGATTCTACATTCTTATGCACTTTAGTTGAGTTTTCTTTCTTTTCCTTCTTCACTTGTTGGTGAATACTTGGGTGTCATCTGTATTCCCTCCTGGCATCCCTACATCACTGAGGTCCAGCCGCCTCCGGAGCTGACCCGGACAAACGGCTTCAATGGGCCACTCCAAACCGGCCCCTGAGCGTGCTGTAGGCTACGGACAGCAGGGGCCCTTCCCAGCCCTCTGCTCAACCACTGCAGTCCACAGCCCACACCAAGGAAACCAACACAATTTTGAAGTTTAACAGTACATCCGGATTTGAAGGTGCTGTATCTGACTCACACCACAGGAGGAGGAAGTAGGAATTTAAATTTGTCTGTAGCTCTCACAAACCTTTAAAGGAAAAGTAACGTTTTTTTTTTTACAATCTGAGCCTTCTTTCGGCAATAAAACAAGTAGTTTTACTCACCCATAGCAGTTTGGTGTCAATTGGAGTGGTATCGCAGAAGTTATGTTGGAGCCGTTCTGTTCTACTAATTATCCCGTATCCGTTAACATGGTGCTCGTATCATATGCTCGGGGCATTACTTTGCGCTCTCCAAATAACACAAACTTTAGCACTTTTCAAATCACAGAAGATCGCTGTGTCAGGGTAGACTTTCAGTGGATTCCAAAACAGCCTGAAACCCGATATCCAGCTATAGTTTCATTTGATGATGTCATCACAGAGGACAGTGCGCATGCGTGAACTCAGCTGTTTTGTAAACACCGCTAGTCCGAAAGAAGCTAACACCGCTCTGAACTTTACTTTTCTGTTGCGATATCGGGTTTCAGGCCGTTTTGGAATCTACTAAAAGTCTACCCTGACACAGCGATCTTCTGTGATTTGAAAAGTGCTAAAGTTTGTGTTATTTGGACACCGCAAATCAGTGCCCCGAGCACTCATGCTAACGGATACGGGATCACTAGTAGAACAGAACGGCTCAACATAAGTTCTGCGATACTGCTCCAATTGACACCAAACTGCTATGGGTGAGTAAAACGACTTGTTTTATTGCCGAAAGAAGGCTCAGATTGTTAAAAAAAGCGTTAATTTTCCTTTAAAATATTCATATTAACCTGCTCAGCATGATCCTAAGGAGTTTATTTTGCTAATTTGTCCTTAAATCAAGATATGTACATTAATAACAAAAAGTGTTAGCAACAGGTTGGATTGACTGTGTTACTAAGCACCCACTCCCTGCTAAGCCAGCAATGCAGGCAGGAAGGGGCATTACCTTCAACGGATTGCCACTTTATTTGCTATGATACTTCGGAATACCAAATATGGAACTTGGGTCCAAATTTGCCACTAAAACTGCCAGCCTCAGTGAGATTCATTTGACTGGAGATGTCACACTCCCCTTGTCTACTTCTTTACACAGTCTTTGGGTGGAGTGCACAAGCACAACCAATCAGCAGTTCAATTTGTGTTTTCATTGCCTCACTGTATGGTCATTAGTGAAGAAATGATGCACAAAATTCTCCAGTCACGCTGCTGAATTGTTGCAATTATGAAAACAAGATGGCTTCAATAATTTACATAATGTCTTCCTCCTGTATTCTGTTTTTTTTTTTATGTTCAAAAATGACAGTCTTGTACTTCATGTCAGAACATAGTGCATCTTTAAAGGTCCTGTACCTGATTTTTGTCCCATGTGTTTGAGCAAACTGTGCCTTACCCCAATACAGATATATTGTATAAGCACCTTTTGAGGTCAATACAAGTCCACTGTGTACTGTCTGCATCTAATTATAGTACATTACTGTGGTAATCTGGAAGTGTGATGTTAGCATTGTAGTTGTTAGCTTCACCATGACTGGTCAGTGAATTATTCCTCTACTCTCTACTCTACTCTACTCTACTACTGCTAAGACTTTTAGACCACTGCAAATTAACTAGTTTTGTGTTTTTCATGTGTTTCTTAGACAGTAAAAGTCATGCAGCCTACAGTGATTTTAAAGCAGACCTAAAATTGACATTTCAGAGCTTTTATCCATGTTATAGATGTTTCCCTTCTCTTGGAGTGATTTATGCATATTTGAGTAATCTTTAATCACTTATTTTCAGTGATGGTGAAAAAGGGCGCTATTTGGCAATATGGCGTCTTAAAAATAAGTTATTAAAGAGTGCTAAAACTACTTCATGCTCCAATTTTATTTCCTCAATCTGAGATTCAGCAGCATTGTGTAGACATTTTTGGTATAAAATGTCTACACAATGGCCCCCCCCATCCCCCCGTATTTACCTTTGGCTTGGACAAAAAAAGGAGTTAAGAGCTGGTGAGTTATACAATTTGAGAAACTGTAGTTCTGAAAAGCAGTACTACAATGACTGCTAAAGTATTACATAAAATAAATAATAATTGTGAAGCAAAACTTGTGAAATGGATTGCACTACTAATTTATTACAAATATTGTCAAAATCTCAGCTTGTCTCATTCTCGTGGACCCAATCTTGTGGTGTGTCTCATGAAAATTGTGTCTAGTCCCACCCCTAGTGGCTATACATTGTAATTGCAGAGTCTTTGTAACAATGATGTTGCACATTGGACACTGCAGTTTTCTAACACAAAGTCAGTGGAGTTATTTCATTAACTCATTTTAGATCAATATTGTGATTTCAAATGTACAAATTATAACATAATGATCCATAAGTGTTGCAGATTATAGCTATATAGCAAGTTCAAGCACAATATGCATTCATGAATGCCTCTACACATGTTACACATAAATCTCAAATGTAATAATAAAGCTAAGACATTTAAACAAAACTAATGCTTATCCTAATCATGAATATTACTTTGACTTATCAATATACTGTGATTTACCAAAAACCTGTGTTTGCTATAATCACAACATGATCATACGCACGGTGGCTCATGCTTCTCGGCAAGAAGGGTCCGGGTTCGATCCCCGTGTAGCACATTGGTATGGCCGTAAGATCCGGGTCGCCCGAGCCTTTCTGTGTGGAGTTTGCATGTTCTCCCCGTGTCTGGGTGGGTTTCCTCCGGGCACTTTCCCCTATCAACCCAAAACATGCACCATAGGTAAAATCCTTCAACTTGGTCCTGACCAAACCGAAGCAAGTTCATGGAGATGGTCCCCGGGTGCAGTAATGTGCCCACTGCTCCTAATAACAGGATGGGTTAAATGCAGAGAAGAATTTCTCCTGTGTGAGATCAATAAAGTCACTTCTTCTTCTTCTTCTAAACTCACTAACTCACTAAGTATGACTTTAGACTTTTTATTGTCCGCACAGGGAAATTCATTTTCATACACATAGACCTTCTTTGACATATACAGCGACAAACACAGCACAACAAACATACACATACATACACACAAAGTATTGTTATAACGTTTGTCTATGAACCAAACCCACAGCCCCACCATCTGCTCCCAGTCAATGAGCTCTTCCCTCTGGCTGCAACCTCTCCTCTGAGCCCTCTTTGCACCGCCCTGTACATATCACTGAAAACACCCCCTCCACCGCATGCACATTTGGTATCCTGCCCCGTGCAAACCGTAAACACACTGCCATCAAACGCAATTACCCCGGTCTCATTAGCACGCGTGTCGACAAGAGCGTGAATGAGCTGTCCACGTTAGCGCGCCATAGTGGTGTTGACATACAATTATTACGTATACATGAGTGTTTGCCTGGGTGTTGAGGTTTTGAGCGCCTGCAAATGAAAATTAAATGGACCTGGCATGTATTTTTGACAACGCTCTCATCCCATAGCCTCCCATTTTTGCCAATTACTCCAATTCAATCAATCTGTATCAAGCTACCAGCCGGCTCCCACCCCGTCAGATTGCTCGGTGTGTTTTGTCGGCGTTGCAGAGATATGAGAAGGGCTTTAGTCAATAAAAATGTGCAGTGTCTTTGGCAATTCTCCTGGGGGCTCTTCATGACTGGATTAAATTGGCCAAACTACAATTAGGACAAAGTAATTTCCCTGGTGAATGTCTCTGTGTGTTAGTACAGGAACAAAAATAATTCAGTCTCGTCACAGTCCCTACCTAAGCTAAAGAAGAAGAAGTACAGTATTTTCTGATCTATGTTATAATGTTTTCTCCTCAAATGGAAAACTCTCTGTTCCACCTTGTGATGTCATGTGGTGATACAAGAAGTGCTTCACTGTGTTTTTACACAAAACCTTCACTAGAATCATTTGGAACGTGCACAGGGGAGTTGCTCAGGTTGCCCGGGCAACTGCCCCTATGCACTCCTGGACTGACGTTGCCCTTCTGAATCAAAAAATGTCGACTCTGTTTACATAGCTGCAGCGCTACACGCAACCGGCACCTGACCCGAGCCTGCATGTGGAAAGAGATTGTCGCGGTTGTCTTGTTGACTGCCTTGATGTTGTCGTAAAAAAGATGAGATTGAGATGTATAACAAATTATCACCATGAAGGTTTATGAATTGAATAAAAAAATTAATAAATACATGTTCAGTTTCAGAAGGATCAGAAGGAGAAAACACAGATGAACTGTTTCATCCCCTCTGTGGGACCCCCCCTGGCGCTGGATAACATCGCGAAAAAATGGATATGGAACTGTGGGGACAGCAGCGTAGTCTGTATTCATTATCATACGTGCGGGGGAGGATTGTGAGTCGCACAGACCTGCAGAAAGTTCGGGGTCTGGCAGAAACCAGGGTTCTGGCAAATTGTCTGTTTGCCTGAGTTCTAAAATGTATCGATTATGTTAATTTCCCGTTTGGTGTAATCAATTCTCCTGAAAAATGTGATCTAACTGGTCTTTGTTTTGACTGTATCTTCTGCACAAACATGTCCAAGGCTGACAGCTGCAGCCTTATCTACACAGCACTTCACATTTGGCTCACACTGATACGGTTTATGTAATACTGCCCTGTCTATTTTTAGGATTTCTGCCGTTACTTCAGTTTTCAATCAATTTCATTGATTTCTAATCTGCTCCCTTGCCCCACCCTTCCCTTTATCGCCAAAGAAAAAAAAAAAAAAACACTGTATGTTACCTGTCCAATTGTTTTTCTCTCATTACATGTTGTGAATAATTGTCATTGATTGTAATTGCGTCTTTTCCACTCTGTATCTCAAAGTTGGCAGTGCGCACATGCGCCTGGCCCCTCCTCTAGCCGCTCTATCACTGTCCTGCCTGGCTAGCGGGGAAACAACATTTTGAATTACTCTATGTACATGTACATATGGTTTTTCGACAATAAAGCAAACTATGACTATGACTAAATCTTATCATTATTTTGGGTAATGTGCTCTGTGTTGGGTAATGTGCTCTGTGTTATATAACTGTGTTATGTTAAGTGATGCCCACGGAATAGAGGTAGTTGCAGGATTTTTTCTTCTGGGTGGGGGAGTTGGTTTGCCCTTTCTTCAGGTCAGAGCAACTGCCCTTCAAAATTCCTGTGCACGCCCCTGCATTTGGATAATTTCAGTCCTGGAATTTCTACTGAACAAAAGTTAAAAAAGGTAGCTGCTAACATGAAAACAATTACTACATGACATCACAAGGTGGGAAGAGCATTTTGAGCTTTGGAGATGTACACACATTAATAAAAAACAAAAACAGGGGGGTATTCCATGAACGTTGCTAAATATAGCGGTGCCTAAGTGGTAAAGCCTCACCTGAAGTGTGGCCATGCCTGCCTGTCAAAGCCTGATCTCGTCAGATCTCAGAAGCTAAGCAATGCAGGGCCTGGTTAGTACTTGGATGGGAGACCACTGGGAATTCCAGGTGCCACAGTGGGGTGCCAGTCACAAAAACTGTCGTTGTGTCCTTAGGCAAGACACTTCACCCACATTGCCTAGTATGAAAGTGGTGTATGCGTAAGTGTTGGAGGTGGTCGGAGGGGCTGATGGTGCAGATTGGCAGCCTCGCTTCTGTCAGTCTGCCCCAGGGCAGCTGTGTAGCTTACAACCACCAAGTGTGGAGTGAATGAACAATGAACTGTAAAGCGCTTTGAGTGTCATGAAAGGCGCTATATAAATGCTATGAATTATTATTATTATTGAAGTAGCGGCAACTTAGCGTAAAGCCTGAAGTCGTTCCACTAACGCATTTCAGCTGCGCCTCAGCTTGGCCTAGACGCGTGCATGGGGGACGTAAGAAGCCCAGAACAAGCGACTGTCGAAAATGCGATCATGCCGAAGATTCAGGCTGATTATTTCAGCGAATCAGAACAGAAGTTGCTTTTGGAACTCTACAACACATTTGCAATAACCAAGGCGAGAGACATGGCGTAGCAGAAGATCGCCGAGCGCTTAAATATGTAAGTTAAGTCCTATAACAGTGCTGAATGTTGAGTTTTTTTAAGTATGTTTCACCATTGGCGTCAAGACAAGTCCGTGGGGGAGAGGATATGCTACGGTTTGGCATCTGGGAGATGTGAGTTCGATTCTCAGGGAGAACAGTTGATGTCATAAATATTATATATTTGTAGAGCAGTCTTGTCAGTTGTAATTTATTTTTACTGTGTAAAAGTATTTGCTCCAAATAATATGTTAAATTGTGTTATCTTGTCTTTGAGCAGGAATAATGTGAAGAGGACTGTTTTGCAGGTAAAGACAAAGCATAAAAACATTTTGCAGAGTGGTAAGTAGGCTAATATTAATATTATTATTCAGTGTAATTAGTAATACTGTTGAAATGGTACCTTAATTTAATTTAAAATGAACAGTAGCTACCAAGCCACAGGAGGTGGGAGCCCCCCTCAAAATCTTTCACCTGCAGAGGAGCTGGCACTGGCCCTAAACCAGGGTCGCCCACTGGTGGAGGTAATTGAAGGAGGGACCCCATCAAAGATCCTTCCTTCGAGTTCTTGTGAAGAGTATATTCAAGCTATTCTCTAGGCTAATGCTTGCCTCAGCTGTGATCCAAGCATTTGTATATTTTAATAGTATGCTTGTGTTGTAGTTACTGAAGGTGGCGTACACTTGGACCCTCCTCAGCAGTCCTCCAGCAGTGCCTTGCCTGACCCTCAGCAGTCCTCCAGCAGTGGCCTCACACCAGAATGTCTAATGCCTAATGTATTTTATTGTTTTATGCCTATTGATGGAAATTGATAAATAGGATTTCATTAAAAAGGCTTGCACAGAATCTCTGAAGCAAATCTGATGAATCATTGAAATGTTGCATCATGGAGTGTGCCTGTTATTTGGCTACATTTTGTTTTAAAAGTAAAGGTTTACCTTTAACTGTATTCTTTGATAGAGATGTCACATAAAATATAAAGTGTCAATGTCGTCAAGTGAGAGTGATGTTAGGCCCAGCTGATACAAGTTCTATGATGATATGAAAAATTGTATGTTAAATTAATTCACATTTGTGTAATGTGTGGCAAATGTAAATTCGTAAAAATGTAACACATAATTGACTTGCGCATGAATACGTCAGTAATAGGAATCAAACCCGGGACGCTCACGTGAAAGACGCCGTACTTAACCACTCGACCAAAGTCTTTCTCTGAGACAGCTCTGGAATTCTTCTATTTGATAATGTCGCAAAGACAGCAGTTCAAAAGAATATTTTTAAATTATTGGAAATTTGTCAAAACTGACCAAGAATGTAAGGTCACTTTTTTTTTGCTGATATTGTTTTCGAACAACACAGATAGTCATGCGGGAGGTGTGCGGAACTGTTTTTTGACACTGTGTTTACTTCCGGTACGTATTCTCTGCGACACAGCCTGTTTAAGCCTCGTCTTTAGCCTGCCCCAGACCAGGCTAGCTCCGACGCAGTAACTCAGTGGGGACTAAAGTTAGGGAGAGTCATGGAACCGGACTCTCACTAAAACTAGCGCGGACTGTCGAATAAAGCCGGGCTTTGCGCTTAACCGTGTTCGTGGAATACCCCTCAGGTATGTTTTTAAAGAAGTAACAGCATTATAACATGGTTTAAAGCTCACAATCTCACAATTTTGTGGAATATAGGCTCTGTACTATTTTTTCCCATTTATTTGAGCATTTTATTAATCAGGGAGTGTGTGTTAGCATGCTAGTTGTTTCATTATGTATAAGGAAAGTGAGGAATAACCTCGGACCATGGCAACTGTATAAAGCAAGCTAGTTCTGTTTTCATTTGTTAAAAAGTATAAAAATCATCAGTCATGATGAGTCAGCTCTTTTGAATGTTTTATTAGTGCAAATTGTTAGAGCCGGAGCACATTTTTGAAAAGAGCCAGAACTTTTTCTTTTGAATTACTATGAATTTTTACAGTGATTAATCAGCACAGAAGCAGAGCATTCAACCACAGTGAGTACAAAAAGCCTATTTAGCGTCATAAGACAAAAGTTGTTTTATCTTTTTTTTTTTCAGAACTTTATTGAATTTAAAATGTAACATTTTCCAAATATCAACATAGTCAGGTTGAAATATTTAAATAAAGATAAAGACACACACAAGTCAAAACAACTACCAGGTCAACTAGGTTTATGCAGAACTGCAAACCTCTGATGTTCACCTCACCTTGATGTTCACCTCCCGTGGTGAAAAATCTGGATATTGCGCCTACATGCCATAGTATCATGGATACTCTCAGAAAAACCCAGTGAGAGTATCCTGGTTTCCCATAGCCGTAATACGGGCTTATCCAGGATACTAAAATCAGGATACTGTGTTTACATGGACACTCACAAAACCAGGATACTCAACCCAATCATATCCGACATACTGGAGTGCTTCTATATGCATTCATTTATTCATTACAGGTGTTTCTATTGCTCAAAAATCAAATCATTCCTTCTGTAATGTAGCGTAGTGCTTTAAGCTGCTTGTCTCCCTGGTGATAGATAGGTTTAATCTATACTGAGGAACATTACTCCACTAGAATTGTTATGCTGTGCACCCTTCAGTAGAATATTTGACCGTAAAAAGTAGGCTGCTAACCTTGACTCTTGCTTGAGTAAATTCTCTCTGGTGAACTCTTCACTGTAAGTTTACAAATGTTTTTTTTTTTTTTTTTTTTTAATTAAATGATTTGAACTTTTATGTTTCTTGTACTATTTCTTCAGAATTTTTTCTCTTTTTTGTTTTAATTTTTAATCTAAATGTTAATCTGTTATTTACTCATCCAGACAAGCCGATAAACCTTAACTCATCACACTTACTCCACAGCTTGTCCAGTTTGGCCAGTCAGAGAGATACAAATAGACCGCGAATATGAATACGCAGTGGTTTCCGGTTGTCGTAGCACCCTAATGCGCTGTGTGTGTGCATGTGTGTGTGTGAGTGCGCGATACAAACATCTCCATTACACGCTTGTGCGATTCATTTAGCATGTACATTTTTTCTCTTGGTTCACGCCTCATTCTCTGTGAGGTGTATCTGCCAGGCTCACTTAGCCATAACATGTGCTCCAGGCCTGACTGCAGTCACTGAGCAGAGGGGTGGGATCATGTGGGCAAACTGCTTCGGTAATGTACCCGCGTGGTGTTTCTTTTGTGGGAGTGTGCAGAGGAGACAGGCAGGATAGGGTTGGCCACAGCTGTCCAGTCCACTCGGTCAGACAGTAAACTAAAGTGCCCAAGGAAACAGTAGTAGGCCTATAACAGTGGTGGAAGAAGTACTTGATTTAGTTACAGTACTTAAGAAAAGGATGGGTCAAATGCAGAGGACAAATTTCCCTTCAGGGACAAATAAGTGATATAAAATATAAATAAATAAAAACTACTGGCAGGTTTACTCAAAGAAGTATTGTGTAACTTTTCTGGTGGAGGGTCCGTCAAATGCTTTTCTTCATGAAGTTGTGATGCTTTGTCTGGAATGTTTCCCAGTATGGTGTTAAACCTTTCTATCTCCATGGAGACCAAATAAGACCAAGTTACAGGTCAGATCTTTGGAGAGGTGACCCTGCACAGTCAGGATGCCTGTTTTTCAAGATATTTTTGAGCTATAAAACCACCTGTAATTGAATAAATGGAAGGCAGAGCTGTTTAATGTCATACTGTGGAACATTCCTGGCAAAGCAATGACATATCCTTTAACTTTTAGTTAAGGTACAGATACAAGAGCAAAACAATACTAAAAGTATCACATGAAATAATATACTGAAGTAAAAGAATTAAAGTACCATCCATCCATCCATCCATCCATTTTCTTCCGCTTATCCGGGGCCGGGTCACAGGGGCAACAGTCTAAACAGGGACTCCCAGACTTCCTTCACCCCGGACACTTCCTCCAGCTCCTCCGGGGGGGAGCCCAAGACGTTCCCAGGCCAGCCGGGACACATAGTCCCTCCAGCGTGTCCTGGGTCTTCCCCGGGGCCTCCTCCCGGTGGGACATGCCCGGAACACCTCCTGAGGGAGGCGACCAGGAGGCATCCGGAACAGATGCCCGAGCCACCTCAGCTGGCTCCTCTCAATGTGGATAAGCAGCGGCTCTACTCCGAGCCCCTCCCGTGTGACTGAGCTCCTCACCCTATCTCTAAGGGTGTGCCCAGCCACTCTGCGGAGGAAACTCATTTTGGCCGCTTGTATCCGCGATCTCGTCCTTTCGGTCATTACCCAGAGCTCATGACCATAGGTGAGAGTAGGAACGTAGATTGACTGGTAAATTGAGAGCTTCGCCTTTTGGCTCAGCTCCCTCTTCACCACAACAGTCCGGTACAACAACCGCATCACTGCCGACGCTGCACCGAAATTAAAGTACTTGTTTAAAAAAATGTACTTAAAGTACTTCACACAGATTTTGAGATCTTATAAGGCTGCAGCGATGTTTATAAAGATTTATACTGAATTTTGTTCAATACAGACAAGTGAATTAAATTGTTTTTTGTCCTAGCTGTTTAACTGTCAAGACTCTAATGAAGCTGAAAAAGCACATGACATCAAAAGTTTGAACAGTGTGTTTCCCACTTTGAAAGGAGAACTCAGACTTAACTCTACAGGATTTGTGTGCAAATGAAACAAAGCACAACTCCAGGTATCTTCCTGATGAGGAAACAACATGACATAGATCAGAAAAATTGCATAATTTAAACATTTTTTAAAAACAATTTAAAAAACAATAAAAGAACTTTAAAATCAATCCTGAAACTCACAGGGAGCCAATGCAGTGATTTTAAACCGGTGTAATGTGGTCCCGCCCTCTGGTCCTAGTCAGGACAAATGCTGCTGAATTTTGTAATAATTGCAAACCTGAAATACTCTTTCTGGGAAAACCAGAGAGCAGGGCATTACAGTAGTCTATTTCATTGATGATAAAAGAATGCATCAGTCTTTCCGTGTTGGCCCGAGAGAGAATGGGAAAGACCTGGTCGGCCCCTTTAGGATCCCTAAAGGTGTGAAAATGACCTCTGTAAAGTATATGGAGTTTCTGAATGACCATTTTCTTCCATGGTACAAAAAGAAGAACCATCTTCTTCAAAATCGTCTTCATGCATGACAATGCTCCATCTCATGCTGCAAGGAATACCTCTGCATCATTGGCTGCCATGGGCATAAGAAGAGAAACTCATGATGTGGCCCCATCCTCCCTTGACCTCAACCCTATGGAGAACAAGGACAGATCTAGAAGTGAGCAGGAGTGGGCAATGCCCACCCAAAATGTTCTCGTGCCCACCCAACTGGTTAACTGTATTTGATGTAATTTCAACCTGCCTATCACGTTTTCTTGTTTGCTCCGTGAAAATTCCACGACTTCTGATTCGCCAAGCCATTTACCCTAGCACAAAGCGCTCATTTTGCCGCTAGTGGTCCACTCCGCGTCCCGCTATATGCATAAACATGCACGCTGCACGGTGCTCTTCCGCTCTGGGCTTTGTGTGCAGCTCTGCCCATGGAATCCAAGCGCAAACCCACAGTATTCTACAGTATACCACAGTATTCCACAGTATTCCACAGTATTCCTCAGTATTCCTCACCTCTCCCTCCGCCTCTGATACACTTAATGGGCCCCAAGCCACTCTGCATTGGGAAAACTGGGCCTCAATGTCAAAAAGGTTAAGAACCCCTGCATTAGAAGAAAAATGTTCCACATGAAACTCCACATTACACCCCACCAAAATGTTGAAATGCTCCCCCAATCTGTGCAGTCTAGATCTGGGCCTGATGGAGAACCTTTGGAGCTCCTCAAGTGAAAGATTTATGAGGGCAAGAGGCAGTTCACATCCAAACAGCAGCTCTTGGAGGCTATTCTGACATCCTGCAAAGAAAACAAACAGAAACTCTCCACAAACTCACAAGTTCAATGGATTGATAATGGATGAATTGTGAAGCTCCTATCAGATAAGAAAAATGTAACTTGATCTGTTAAGATGTTTTGACTGAAATAGCTTTGATTTCATTAATATGCTAATGCTTCTAATTGAAAAATACATTTTCATATATTTTTTTCCTGTTCTTTACAACAATAACAAAGTTTGAAACTCTGTTGTGCACAGTGCATTTCAAGTTTTTATTTTTGAAAAAAAAAAAAAAAACTGTTGGGAAGTTTGTTCAATAACATTCAAATTGTACTCTAAAGGTTTATGATTGAACATTATGATGACTGTAATTTATATTGACAATTTGGCAAAATCAGAGAAAAAAATATCATTTGCATAATAATTTGGAATGCAGTGTATTGTGTTGTCTAGAATGTTTGACAGTATGGGAAGACGCTTAACTATCTCCATGGAGACAAACTAGTGACCAAGTCAAGTTACAGGTCACATCTGTAATGAACTGACCATACTGAGAAATGATTGGATGTTATTGCACATTTCACGTTCTCAAGGGATTCTTCAAAAATAAAAACACTGGTAGTGAAATAACTAGGAGGTAGAAAGAACAATCAAAGAAGGATCAGCAGGGTGCTCTGACAGCTGTCAATCAAACTTACACACCACTACAAACAGAGCTCAACAGTTCCAACCAACAGTCTAACAGTCTAATAAAGTTCAAAAACACAAGAGGCTAATCAGCAATGTGGTAACTAATATCCATGTATGTTTTCAGACCAAAAGCATGTTTAAAGCACAAATGAGCAAGCCTTTTAAATATATTTTCATACAACAACAAGATGTACAGTCAGAAACCCATGAAGCAATTCAAACATTTCATCTTCTGATATGACGTCAGACACCTTATCCGTCCAAGGTCATGTGGTCAATGGAAGAATTAACCAGCCTTGTTTTTGTTTTGTTTATTTATTTATTATTTTTTTATTGAATGACATATTTTGTTTTTATGTTCTGTATTGATACTTATTTTTAACACTGGTATTTGTATTGTTAGTATCAGATTTTTTTAAATACTTTTCTGTAGCAAACAATACGTTTTCCATGACTTTCCAAACCCACATGTGCTCTGAGATGCGACCTTTATTATGTCAGTCTTTGTTTCTTTCACTTTGACTGTGTTCATACTGGAGCTCCGCAGTGCGCTGGTGCTATATGGTGTCCTATAGCGACCATTCATGTGCTTTTGTGCTGATCTTCAGAGCAAGCGCTCCCACATGTGTCCATTCCAGCATAGCCTTGTCTCATTTGACTGACAGCATGACAAATGACACTACATTTTCACAGTCTGGGCACTTTTGTATGTGACAGCATGAGCATGACTGCACTGAGATGGATCCAGCTCTGAATGAACCAATCCCATGACCCATCTCCAAAGAGCCGCTAGAGCATGCATCTGGATCATTTATTTCTTTTCAATATGTAATGTAAAAACGCCTGTACGCCTGTTTATCTGCAACCTTTCAAGTAAGCCACAGAATTGAATTTCTGTGGGTGACAATTCAAGCATGACCATGTTTTTGTAATAACTGGATTGAGGAGGAGGTAAGATCATGATGCAAAACATTAAATAACATTAAATAAATGTTTCACACTTTGTTCATTATAAACTGCAGTATTGATCTAAAACAGCTGAAGCATACAGTAGAAGTAGGTCCGTTAACAGATTCACTCAATACATACAACTTGGATTACATTAATTATGAGAAAGCACCATTAGAACATGATTAAAGGTTGTATGCTTTATGCTTAATTGACTTTTTGATCTAATATGCACAGATGATCCCTTTGTTTGTGAGCAAGTAAGATGCAGATTTTCATAAACTCACAGCATTCAGTGATAATACAGGAAGTGTTTTTGTAAAGTCCAAAACTGTGTGCTGTAAGACTGACACTGGCTTTTTGAACCATGAGCTCAGCGTCAATCACAGAGGCTTCTGTGACCTAAACTCACCTGCACAACAGAATTGAGCCATAGCCTGGTGACCGCATCATTTAGCAAAGCAGTAGCGCTGTGGTGGAGAAAATAAGACCAGCAACAACAAATAACTCTTAAATAATAATTGGAGTCCTGTCTGTGATATGTTCTCCTTCGTCAGGTTCAGGATTAAACATTAGTTTGAAGCAGTGAGGAAGGAGACAAGAGCCTGCAAAACATCTGCCTTTGTCCATAGTTCTTATTCCAGGTGAGTGCAGATCCACTATGTTTTGTACTGAAGCGTATTCATTTTTTTCCTCCTATGAGTAACAGACCATTTGGCCCACCTTCTCCTCAGTGCCAAAGTCTGAAGCGTGCCACTCCTGGGCACAGATCGTTTGCATCACACTGGTGCAGGTGCTTCATACTCAGGCCTGGTGGACACTGACTGTAGGACTCGCGTGGGTCCCACAAGACTTAGAAAGACATCAAAATCAATGCAGCTGCCATACTAACCTCTGACATCTGCCACATTGACCTCTGCACCCTGCCATACTCATCTTTGTTACACTGACTGGATGGCTGGCTAGCTCAACTGGTAAGTCACTTCACTTTCATCCGGGGGACCTGGTTTCAAATCCCCCTGGCAATGAGAAAAAAAGCCAGTGTGGGTCCTTGGGCACTGCCCACTGCAGCCCACTTGGGTCAAATGCAGAAGTATCCTGTGTGTCACTGTGTGTGAGATCAATAAAGTCTTAATCTTAATCTTACCTTTGATCTTTACCACACTGACCTCTGCACCCTGCCACACTGACCTCTATCACACTCACCTTTGACCTTTACCACACTGACCTCTAGCCCAGTGACTTCTGCACCCTGCCACACTGACTTCTACCACACTTACCTCTATCACACTGACCTCTGCAACCTGCCACATTGGCCTCTACCACACTGACCTCTGCACCCTGCCACACTGACCTCTGCAACATGTCATACTGACCTATACCACACTGACCTCTGCACCCTGCCACACTGACCTCTGCAACATGTCATACTGACCTATACCACACTGACCTCTGCACCCTGCCACACTGACCTCTGCAACATGTCATACTGACCTATACCACACTGGTGGCTGAGTGGGTAGCACTCATGCTTCACAGCAAGAAGGTTCCGGGTTCGATCCCCGGGTCGCCCAGTCCTTTCTGTGTGTGTTCTGTGTGGAGTTTGCATGCATGGTCTGGGTTCGATCCCTGGGTCACCCGAGCCTTTCTGTGTGGAGTTTGCATGTTCTCCCCGTGTCTGGGTGGGTTTCCTCCGGGCACTCCGGTTTCCCCCACCAACCCAAAACATGCGCCATAGGTACCTCCAGCTTTGGTCCTGACCAAGCCGAAGCAAGAAGATCATGGAGATGGTCCCCGGGCGCAGTAATGTGCTGCTCACTGCTCCTGATAACAGGATGGGTTAAATGCAGAACTGGAATTTCCCCACTGTGGGACTAATAAAGGCATAGCTTTCTTTCTTTCTTCTTTCTGACCTCTGTACCCTGCCACACTGACCTCTGCACCCTGCCACACTGACCTCTGCACCCTGCCATACTGACCTCTACCACACTGACCTCTACCACACTGACCTCTACCACACTGACCTTGGACCTTAAAGGAATACTAACATTTTTACAATTTGAACCTAATTTCGGTAAAAATTACTCACCCATTGTACTTTTGTGTCATTTGGAGTATTTCCGGAGATTTTGTAGTTTAGCGGTATCCGTTTAACGTGAGTGCTCGGGGCATACGGCTGCGGTCACCAAATAACACAAACTTTAGCACTTTGCAAATGACAAAAGCTCAATGCTAGTCTACACGTTCGCTGGAGTCAAAAGTGGCCTGTAATCCGATATCCCGCCATGATTTGGATTGGATGACGAGGACAGCGTGCATGCGCGCATTCATAGAATTTGCTTAGAAGACGCTCATAACTTTTCTGTTGCGAGCGAGACATGGCTGAAGATTCTGACTTCGAGATTGAAGAGGAGTTATTTGAGTATGATGGTCGTCCCTATCGTTTTGAGCCTGAGTATACGGATGAGGAGGTATTAGAAAGAAGGAAGCGGAGACAGTTTGAGGAGCAGCGCACCAGAGAACAGCCATCGGTATTGGATTACTTCTCAGAACCGTGCGCTGAATCCGCTGGCCTTCTTTCTTTTCCTTTGCTGGTAAAAAATCGTCCGGACTGAAGTGGGTACTGCAAACACGATGGTCCAAATGTATTACAGCTTTGCATTTCATGTTTGGGTTCATTCTCAAGGCAACTAGCCACAGCTTCAATAACTCCGGATTGTGTTGAGGAAGCCTGTGAAAACACCGGGATAAATGCATGTTCGCACCATTTTGGATTTTCTCAAGTGGAGATGTTTTCTTCTTATTCTTTTGCTTCTAAATGACTGTAACCGAGTCGTGTTATCTGCAAATCAGCTGTGAATGCGCCTCGTCATCCAGTCGGAACCATGGCTGGATATCGGATTACAGGCCACTTTTGACTGCAGCGAAAGTGTAGACTAACATTGAGCTTTTGTCATTTGAAAAGTGCTAAAGTTTGTGTTATTTGGTGACCGCATCCGTATGCTCCGAGCATTCACATTAAACGGATATCGCTAAATTACAAAATCTCCGGAAATGCACCAAATGACACTAAAGTACAATGGGTGAGTAAATGACGTTGTTTTATTACCAAAATAAGGTTCAGATTGTAAAAACGCTACTACAGTGGTACCTCACCTTACGAAAGACCCAACAAACGAAAATTTCAAGTTAAGAAATGCCTTCACGTAAAATTTTGGTCTCTAGATACGAAAGAAAATTCAAGTTACGAAACGCGAAATCTCAAAAATTCAAATAATGCGCGCTCAGCCACACACATTATACGCTTTTCTCAGACTGAATTTAAACTTTTCTCACATTTGTCTCTCGTTTAAACACTCAAACTTTAATAGATTTTCAACAAAATGTATTAATAGTGAAGTGTGGGGGTAAGGGGGAGGGGGGAGAAAACTGCGCGCGGACACGTGAACGAATGCATGCAAGAGAATGCATGCAAGAGCATTCGTCCTCTAGACCTCTAGAGGAGGTCTAGAGGAGGCACGGTTTGAGCACGGGTCTCGTTCATGCGCTCAGACTGCGTGCGGTCCCCCTCGCTGCTCGCCTCAGCCGTGACTCGAAACGAAACCAGGAAATAGACCCGCGCACGGCGCTTTAATCCACCTGGTCTAGTCCTGGTTTAGTCCAGGTTTAGACCTTGGTCTAGACCTGGTATAGTCCACGTTTAGTCCTGGGTCTACAGTCTCTACGCAGAACACAATGTTACACTATAAAAAAAGTTACACTATAAAAAAAAAAACTTGGATCGGGGCCTTGGAACGAATCAGGCTTTTTCCATTGAAATAGCTACTCAACTTACAAAATATTCACGTTACGAAACCACTTCTGGAACGAATTAATTTCGTAAGGTGAGGTACCACTGTATTCCTTTAACCAAACTGACCTCTGGGTTCTACCAGGCTGACCTCTACCACACTGACCTCTGAACACACCCACGCTGAACTCTGCACACTGCCACACTGATCTTTGACCTTAACCACACTGACCTTTGACCTCTACCACACTGACACACTGACCTGAGGTGCTGTTCTACAGAAAGATCCAGAAAAAGTATGTTTTTCCGGACACCAGCGTCTGGAGCAGCTTATGTGTGTTACATGTGTGTTATCGCATGAACCCATGTGAAACTGCATTGCTTTGGTCAAACACGCACCACAGTTGTCATAGTTATTGTAAAGGCAATCTGCAAGTAACCCACTCAAAGTACATGCCAAAGGGCTTTTCCCTGCTTCGGCACGGTTTGACATCCTTAGAAATTATGTTTGACTCCAATTGACTGTATATAATTCATAACCAAGAAATTGCTGGTAAAACTTCATTTCTAAGCAACACAATACTTTTCCATCTTCGTAAATGGGGTGAGCAGGATTACCAGGCTGCTGATTGGTCCCTGTGAGATTTGTGAGGCGAGCACCAAGTTGTAAATGTACGGGTAATGTGGAGGGATTAAAGCTAGCCTGCAGCAACACAGCTCTTTGGAAAGGATTTGTAGCATAAATTCTGTCTGTTGGTGTAATTACTGTTTTATAAGTTGTAGATACTATGCAGAGTTCATTAAATATAGAGCAACATAATGACTTAAGTTTCCACAAATTCTAAAATGTATGTATTTTTTCTAGGTAAATTCAGTTATTTGAAATTTGGATGTCTTATATTACACAAAATTGACTCGGTTTTTGAAAGTTGCTCTGGTTGTATAAGGTAAGTGAGGAATAATGCTGCACCACTGCAGACCTGTTTCAAACTAGTTCTGTTTTTTCATGTTTTTTAAGACTACTGTAATAAGGTACAGGCTCCACTGTGTTTTTAAAGATCCCATGACATGGTACTTCTTGATGCTTTTATATGGCTCCTTAATGGTTCCCTAATACTGTAAATGAATCCTTCTTCAAAATCAACACTCAGTGCATGAGAAACAGAGATAAGATGAGAAAGAGTCATAAATATCTCTCTCAAACTCTTTATTCTGGGCGTTGTTGCTTGAATGCAAATGAGGAGAAAACAGATGGCCAATAGTAGAGGGTGGGGGCATGGCCAAACACTCCGCTCAGAGCTCAGAGCCCACAGCTGATCCATTTCCTTGTTTTTGCACGGGGGAGAGAGATTTGAAGCGTTCCATTGAAAAATAAACACATTTCCACAGAAAATTAAATCAAACCACTGTTGTTCAAAGGTCCAGAGGCTCAGATAAAGGACTTCCGAGCCTAGAAACACTCGGACGTGCCTCCAGGCAAATAAAAAAACGCATTTCGCATTGCCTAGCGCATTCGCAGTCCAAACTCTCTGGGCGTGATTTACAGAGACGCTGAGTACAGACAGACGGGGGTGGAACTGCATTTGCATTTCTTTTTTCGATCTGACGTCAATAAGGTGCCTTGTTCAAACTCGCCCGTTTGAGCTCCGATTTTTTGTAATGCAGAAAAGGATCGCAAATGCTCAGTTTAGAAATTTCACAACTTTTAACCATGGGGGGGGGGGCTAAACAGGGTAGGGGAGCTCACATTAACGTTCAAAAACCTCAGAAAGTGAAAATTTCATGCCATGGGACCTTTAAATGCCATACACCGTCATTAGAGTCATTTTGATTATTTCAGCCCTGGAAGTGCCAATCTCTATTGAATTAAAGGTAGCTGTTAAGTTCAAAACTACCACTTCATGATATCACAAGGTGGAATAGGGCATTCTGAACTATGGAGATGATAATACTAATAATAAAGGGTTACTCAGGTATGTTTTTGAAGAGGTAACAACATTATAACCCGGCCTAAGTAAACCAATCTCAAACACCATTCTACACTGATCAGCACTGCATGCTTCTACATCTTTGTGAGCATAGCATGCTAATGACCATACTAGCCACTCCTTCTCTACACAGTGCCGTCAGATATTTGACTGATGTATTTTATTTACATGGAGGTGATGAAGAGGAGAGCAATCACGTACCCCTCTTCTCCCCACGTGTGATAGAACGTGACTCTAACCTTACGACTTCATCTTTTCGTTATGGATGTCTGTACGCAAGAGCTCTGTTACTCCCATCCACGGCCACCATCGTTTATCTGCTGCCATGTGAGATTGCACTCAGAGGTTTCCAATTCCTCAGCAGTGGACAGCAAGAAATGTTTAATCAGGTTTAGCTCGGTGGGAGGAGGGGGAGGAGGTGAAGAGGAGATTTACATATGCATACCTTCACACAGGGAACAGGCTCATAAACATTTAAACCTAGTAGCTCCTATGTTGGTACTGTCAGGTTCTGAAAGTCATAGGGAGGATCTTCATCATGAAGTAAAGAGCGGGGAGATGGATGTGCGTGATGTTTGAAGGTGTCATTAAGATTGCATATATTAAAGTAAGGCTTATGTTACTGGGTGGATTACTGTTTTATTGATGTCTTGTTGCATTGTACATTAAAAACACATTATTCTTTCCATGTATTTGAGCAAAATTTGTCGAAACCCAGAACAGATATATTGTACAAGCAGCTCTCAAGGCTAAAGTAAGTCCACTGCCAACATCTAATTATAAAGCGTTCTATTGATATTATATATATTACACTGATAATCAAGAAGTGCGTGTTCGCATGCTGTTACTCCTACAGCAAAACTCCTCACTGGTCTCTGATGATGTTCAGAATGCATAATGCAAGTCATTACTGCAAACGATTTTAAATTAGATAGTTCTTTTTTTTTTTCTCCTCACATTTTTACGATAGTAGAAATCAGGTAGTGTAGGTAGGTAGAATGTCTTTAAATGTAGGATTTGGTGAATAATTTGAATTCCTAACAGGACATGGGACAATTTATACACAAAGTCATTCAAAGTGCTTAACAGAATAAGAAATATATTAAAATCATGATTGCAATGACAAATAAAGCAAAACAAAAATAATCATCATAAATACCAATAACACTTGCTCACACACCACATAAACACAAAAGGACACCGTGACAGAAGGTGGTCGAAGCGGGAATTGAAATGGGGCGCCAGTTGCAAAAACTGTCGTTGTGTCCTTAGGCAAGACACTTCACCCACATTGCCTAGTATGAATGTGGAGTGTGCGTGAGTGTTGGTGGTGGTCGGAGGGGCCGGTGGCGCAGATTGGCAGCCTTGCTTCCGTCAGTCTGCCCCAGGGCAGCTGTGGCTACAAAAAGTAGCGTACCACCACCAAGTGTGGAGTGAATGAACAATGAACTGTAAAGCGCTTTGGGTGTCATGAAAGGCGCTATATAAATGCTATGAATTATTATTATTATTATTGATCCTATGACCTGCGGGATAGAGGACCATTGCTGGGAAAGGAGTTATCTGTGTAAGATAGGGAAGAATTGAGGGGGAGAGGGGGAAGAAAAAACAGGTAGATCCTTGTTCGATTCCCTACCTCTACTAAGTATATCTATGACTGCATTCAACACAGTGGCCTACAACTTTATTGTATATTAGCAATCGAATTAGTCAAATGTTTTGTGCAATATTAGTAGCATTAGTAGTATTAAATATGTATTGTAAAATAATGGATTAAACATGATAACAATGGTAAAGACTGCTATGTATTGAATTCATTTATATGCAATGTTAATAACTAAACATAACATGTTGCTATGATATCAACATTTGATTACACAAACAAGCTAAGTAAGCAGATGTCCTTGTATGTCCCAGTATGCATATATTATGAAAGTATTTATGCAACATTATATTATATACATATTTACATCCTATAACTAATTATGTACATGCGTAACAAATTACATTATAGATTAGCCACTTCACAAGAGGATGTACCAACACAGGCGGACGTGCCAGAGTGGACCGTCATCTGCCGTACATCTTCACCTAGAAGCCACGGGCCATTCTTTTGAGGACAGTGAGGTTCAGATCTTGGCCAGAGAAAAGAATTGGTTTGAGAGGGGAGTTAAAGAGGCTATTTTTGTCAAAAAAGAGAATCCTTCTTTAAACAGAAATGGTGGAGTCAGACATAATTTGTCTCCCATCTATAATTCCATTCTCAAACCTAAATCAAAACAAACAAAGGAAATAGGGATAAGGAACAGGTATGCTAAACTAGACGCCAGAGAAACTGGAAAAAACAAAAGACAGAAACTCAAAAGAAAGACGTGAGATAGTTTCAGAATAATTTCATTGTAGTTAGCTCCTCCCTGCAGCGAGATATAAGCAGTGTCCTTCAGCACTCTAACCAGAACTGACAAAGCCACTCGGATGAGCGGCGAAACGTTTTCGACCAAACAAACTTTGTCCAGTTGACAAATTGAATTTCTCCTTTTGCCATTATAGATTATACACTTAACAAAAATATAAACGCAACACTTTTGTTTTTGCTCCCATTTTTCCTGAGATGGACCCAAAGATCCAAAATTCACTCCAGATACACAACACTACCATTTCTCTCAAACATTGTTCACAAATCTGTCCAAATGTGTGACAGCGAGCACCTCTGCCCCGCCGAGACAATCCACCCCACCTCACAGGTGCGCCACATCAAGATGCCGATCCGACATCATGACCAGTGCACAGGTGTGCCCCAGACTGCCCACAATAAAAGGCCACCCCGAAATGTGCATTTTTTTTTGCTTTATTGGGGGTCTGGGGACTCAGAACCAGTCAGTATCTGGTGTGACCACCATTTGCCTCATGCAGTGCAACACATCTTCTTCGCATAGAGTTTATCAGATTGTCAGTTGTGGCCTGTGGAATGTTGGTCCACTCCTCTTCAAAGGCTGTTATGGACGAAGAACACAGGTGCATTTTATTGATGGCATTTTGAATGCACAGAGATACCGTGATGAGATCCTGAGGCCCATTGTTGTGCCATACATCCATGAACATCACCTCATGTTTCAGCAAGATAATGCACGGCCCCATGTTGCAAGGATCTGTACACAATTCTTGGAAGCTGAAAATGTCCCAGTTCTTGTCTGGGGCGCACCTGTGCACTGGTCATGATGTCGGATCGGCATCTTGATGTGGCGCACCTGTGAGGTGGGGTAGATTGTCTCCGTGTGGCAGAGGTGCTCGCTGTCACACATTTGGACAGATTTGTGAACAATGTTTGAGAGAAATGGTAGTGTTGTGTATCTGGAGTGAATTTTGGATCTTTGGGTCCATCTCAGGAAAAATGGGAGCAAAAACAAAAGTGTTGCGTTTATATTTTTGTTGAGTATAGATACATTATAGATAGAAACTATCCTATTCAACAACAAATTTCTATATTTACAAGGTAAATATATTTACAAAAGACTTGAGTACCTCTATATACAATAATCCCTTACCCAGAAGAAATAATAAAATAATTATGTTAGATATTTATTTTCTCATCATTCTAAGCCACTGCTCCTTGGTGAGTGTTTCCCGGTTGGGGCAGTAAATTCTGCCTTTAAACTGGCTATGGCCAGTGTCTGTAGTCTGGGGTTCTCCACACTTGGTGCATCTGTTGGAGGGGACAGTCCTTGTGTACTTGTGTTTTTGTGGTGTGTCTTGTATTTGGGCAGTATCAGTAGGAGTGCATTCAGACAGTGGTGTTGAGATAGTGTGGTGCAGTGTTAACAGTGGCATGTTGCGTGGTGCTGTGGTCAAAGGTGGCATTACCAGAGGCATATTTAAAAAAAATGTCTGATATGTTGGTGGTTTTGGTTGAATGGGTCTGCTCTGTCCCTCACACATAGCTTGGTGTTTGCCTGTCCGGTTGTGTCAGGTAGCATATGTTGTAAACATGTTCAGTTCAGTTCAGAAAACTTTATTGATCCCATAGGGCAATTCATTTGCAGCATTCTCAGAGCAGTTCACAACGCAAGACACACCCAAACACACACACACACGCACGCACGCACACACACACACACACACACACACACACACACACACACACACACACACACACACACACACACACACACACACACACACACACACACACACAGTGTGTCAGTCCTATAAAGACCACAAGTAAAACTCAAACAGTTAACTTATTACAGTGCAAAGTTTAAAAACTTTAAAAAACTTTAAAAAAACACCACCCTTTGAATTAAGCAATTTAACAGCCGAGGGCACAAAAGAATTTGAGAACCCGTTAGTCTTCCGGACCGGAGCATAAAACCGACGCCCTGATGGCATCATGATAAAGTCAGGAGGCAGAGGATGGAGGGGCTAAGCCAGGAGACACTTGGCTTTGCTTAGCACCCGCTCCTCCCACAGAGAATGCAGCTCCCTCAGTTTTACCCCTGTGATTTTGGAGCAGGTTTTAACAATGTTTTTATCCTTCAAGGATAGGGATTGAAACCAGCAAAGAAAAGAAAAAGTAAAAAGACTTTCAATAAAAGAACAATAAAAGTTGTTAAGAATTGTTTTGTTTACATTAAAAGAGTTCAGTTTTCTCAACAAATACAAATACGTCAGTGTTACAGTCAAACTTCAATTTATTGTCCAACACGGTGCCCAAATATTTGTAGCTGTCGACAATTTCGACAACATCACCATGGATGACACTAACGCTGTGGGAAGGTGCCCGTCTAAAATCAATCACCATGTCTTTAGTTTTGGCGACGTTCAAATCGAGGTAGTTGTCCTCACACCACTGGACAAACTTCCCCAGTGCAGGGCCATGGTTTACATCCGATCCCGTGAGTAGCGACACCAGGACCGTGTCATCAGAGAATTTAATCAAAAGTCTGTTTTCCTCTGAAGATCTGCAGCTGTCCGTATACAAAATAAAAAGGAGAGGTGACAATACACAGCCCTGAGGAGATCCAGTGTTTGAGATGGAGGGAGGAGACAGTCGACCATTCACAAACACATGCTGGACCCTGTCAATAAAATCAATAAAAGAAGCTGATCCGGGAGATTAAAATCCGAAGCCAGTCTTTGAATCAGGACGTGGGGCTGCATTTTGTTAAAAGCCGAGGAAAAGTCCGCAAATAAAAGTCTCACATGGGCCCCGGTGTTTTCAAGGTGCTTATAAATAGTGTTCAATCAAAAAAGTTTTGCATACTGCACTCCAGGCTGATAAGCAAATTGCAGTGGATCCAGTTTTCCCTCAGTTAAAAACAAACTGTAAGTCTTTAAAATCTGTTCAAAAGTCTTCATTACTAATGATGTGAGTGCCACCGGCCTGAACTCATTTAACTCCTTTGCCTTGTTTGATTTGGGAAAAGGTATTAGTATTACTGTTGATGTCTTCCACAAAGTAGGAAATTGCCCAAGATCCACACACGATTGGAACATTTTAGTAAAAACAACACTGAGCTGGGTGGCACAGTGGTGCAATGTGTGCCCACAGATGGCATGAGGACCCCTGGCCTTCCCATTCTTCTGTGAAATCACAATTTCTTTTGAAGGTTTAAGAGAGTTCCTGCAATCAGTCACATTTCCTAAACCATCAACTCTTTCAAAGCGAGAGAAGAACATATTAAAAGCACTTGGCAACTCAGCATCAGACACACCATTAACAGCTACAGGTTTCCGGTCCTCTTTTTGGTGGCTACTGGAGGCCATGTTCTTTATACCTCGCCAAGTTGCTCTAAGGTCTCCACTGCTGTACTGGGCTTCAACTTTGTCCTTATATTTTAGTTTGGCCTTTCTCAACTCCCCCTTCACTTCCTTAGAAACTGCCTTTTTCTCTAATTGGTCTCCAGAGCAATAGATCACTTTCTTTTTATTTATGGTTGATTTAAGATCATTTGTTATCCATGGTTTGTTATTTGGATAAATAACAACATTTCTGAATGGAATACTGGAATCAACACAAAAAGTAATGTAAGAAGAGATCACTTCACATAATTCATTTATATCGTCACCTGCATCAAAAAAGCAGTCCCAATCAGTACATTCAAAGGAGGCCTGAAGTGTGGAAATACTATCCTCTGACCAACACTTCACAGTTTTGACCTCACGCGGCAGGCGTCTGAACACCGGAATGTACCTCGGCATAAGGTAAACACAGTTGTGGTATGAGGATCCTAAAGGAGGAAGCGGCAGAGACTTGTACGCCCCACTCGCTGTACGGTAACATAAGTCTAAAGTCTTGTTCCGTTGTGGTACAAGTAACGTACTGTTCATATGTCTTAAAAGCCTCGTCAAGACGACAGTGATTGAAGACCCTCAGAATAAACTTTGGGGCGTCGGGGCAGATTGTGTCGAGCCGGTGCGTGACATCACCAATCAGCTGTGCAGCGGCTGCAGCGTCAGCCCGGGGGTGCACGTACACAATAGTAAAAAACAGCTGCTGGAACTCACGCAGCAAGTAAAAGGGCCGAAGAGAGACTGATAAAAGTTCAATGTCTGGAGTACAGATCCTCTCCCGCACAACAACAGTTTTACAGTACCTTTCATTGGTGTAGCAGCACACTCCACCACCGCGAGTCTTGCTGGTTACTTCCCTGTTGCGATCCAGTCTGAGTGGAGTCCCAAAGCTGCTCAGAGACAGATCCTCATCTTGGTCCGATTTGTTGAGCCAGGATTCCGTGAAGACAAGTAAACAGGCATTCTTGATCTCCTGCCTGACCGTGGCCCAAGCTTCCAGCTCATCGAGCTTGTTGCGGATGGACTGTGCGTTCCCCAGCAGGATGGAAGGCAGGGCAGGTAGCCTGCGGCGGTCCTGTAGAGACAAGCGTTTGAGTCTCCGGTGTATTCCGCCTAGTTTTCCCCGTTTGCCGGCGGCCCGGTCTGGCAGTCGTTCTGCTGAGCTCCGGTGGAATGTCTGGAGGAGGCACGACATTCGTGGGGAACTGGAGTTGAAGTAAAGACTCCCGGCTAAAGGTAATCCTCCCCGGAGCCCACTCGGTTCATTTGTCTCATGACTCAAACAGTACACGCGAGAGAGTCCGCACAACAGCAACAAGTAGTCCAGGTTGAGTAACCACACATCAAAAATAAGAGATGACACACCAAACACACGGACAGACTTTGCATAAACGCACCAACCACCAGACACAGGGAGAACATGCAAACTCCACACAGAAAGGCACAGAATATTTGATCAAATGGCTGTAGTTACATATTTTAATATCATTATGATTTATTTGTAATGCAAAAACTAGACTGGCAGTTGACTGCTATTGCTAAAGTTGAAGTTATCTATGTATGGCCATTTTGGTCAACATTAGTAGCAACAGAGAACCTTATTTTATTCTTTGTTTGAAAAGGCTAAAGTCTGATATTTAATAGACATAGTAAAACTCGTTACCTCCACACAAAACAACGATAGTTCACCGCATGGAAGAAGCACTCGGACAGTGTGTAAACCTGTCAACAGGATTTGAATACATAGAGGGCAGCTCAGGCTGAAATTGGCCTGTCAAAAGATTGAATGGAATATTTGATTGGCTCTAGAAATAATGGAGACAGTTGGCTGCCAAATGTAGGATGTGACAGCTTGAATGGTGAGGGAAAGATTGGCCCACAAACATCATTGGTCCCCATGTACAGGCTAGCAGCCATGAGGTACCGCCACTGTCTCTCCTACACTACTATAGTGAAAGTCCTGTGCTGGTTTAGAGGTGGAGCAGTTGGATCAGTTTTCTGACAATATAAACTCTTATGTTGCATTGTTTTCAGCCAGCAGCATATACAGCTTATTTGTTCATAAAATGAAAACATAGTTACCAGGAGTGGGGTTCAAACTGATGAGGACATGTCCATTGGATCTGAAGTCTAACGCCTTAACCCCTCAGCCATCCTGGTACATGAAGAGGAGAATAATATATCAACAGAATTAGAAATAAAACAAGGCAGCCTATTTTTGTGTAGCAGACATGTTTAGTGGAAATAGCCTTTCAGTTTTGTACCATTTAACAGGTTTGTGTAGAGTATCTCCTGTTTTAGCACTGGCCTCACACTGCACCACAGAACACTGAATGACTCATGCTAATGTGGTAATATGGGGGATGAATTTGGCTAAAAGCCACGGTGAAATAAACAGTGAAATATAAGCCCACTGTGTGCTGTCTCCATCTCATTATAAAGTGTTTCATGTCAGATAATCAGGAAGTGCATGTTAGCATGCTAGCTGTTGTAGTTAGCCTAAACGTCACAGCAAAATTGGTCTCTGAGAGCTGTCAAATGTGCTTATAAACTGATCATGGTGAATAATTAGGATGTTCAGAATACATAAAATGTAACATTTCTAGTGGAGGGTCCGCCACCTGCTTATCCCCATGGAAATGTTAATGCTTTGCTAGAATGTTCCACATTAAAGCTTAAACCTATCTATCAAAAAGGAGACAAGCAGGTTTGATTTCGCAGACTTGTTGTCTTCTATTATTAAACTTGAGAGTTTTGATACTCGGTGATTTTAACCTCCATGTAGATAATCCCTCATCCCTTATCCACGATGAGGGGTTTATCGTGGTCAAATCTGTGACAGAGCAGCACGTGTCGCGCACTTCTCCGAGGGGTTGGTGCGCGTCTCGTCCCGGAACGTGGCAGTGCTCCTTGCGCGTCCGGCGGGGCTCCCGGAGCCGTGGCTCCCCCCACACGTCACTATTAATACATTTTGTTGAAAAATCTATGAAAGTTTGAGTGTTTAAACTAGAGACAAATGTAAGAAAAGGTTAATTCCAGTCTGAGAAAAGCGTATAATGTGTGTGGTGAGGCATTTACAGCCTTAAAACATGTAGAATAATTGTAAAATATAAAGTGGTCCTACTTCGCGGATTTCACTTATTGCGGGTTATTTCTGGAACCTAACCTCCGCGATAAACGAGGGATTACTGTAATTCATAATGAAAATGATTATTCAGAATTAAACTTCATTATTCTGATTTTAAAACCAAATACATTTATTCCTCGATCATCTAAACATTTATTCCGCTTAAAAATAATTCCAGTCGTTTGGTGCATGCTCGTTGGGTCGCCCTTCTGACCCACTGCAAGATGGCGGCCCAGAGCAAACATTGGTCTCAAACCAAAACTTTTTTTTTTTTAATAACTGCGCTGGAAGAACTACAAATAAAGAAAAGAGTGGATGGCGGAAAACAGAAAAACACTAACCAAACCGAGATGACAAAAAACCGGTAGCAGATTGTGTGTTTTCTTCCGGTAGACATAAATACATTTGTGTCCCTGTCCAATCAGAACCCTTCCCAACCCCCAGACGTGGAGCAGAATTAAATAAAGCTAATTTAATTTGTTTTCCATGTAAACCTCAATTCTGAATTATTATTTCCATTTAAACTCAAAGGAGAATAATTTAATTCTGAACTATGTAATTTGGAAAAAATAATTAATAATCATAATAATTTAAAAAAAACATCATGTAAACATTGTTTTTAAATCCCTCAGTCGTCCAGGTAGGATCCATGGCAAAGGAGAAGTTCAATTCTGTGAACTGGACAAAAGTTGTTTTTTTAAATCAGATACTTTTCGCAGCTCATCCAATAAGCTCCATAAGGAATTATTGGAATTTTGACCAATAGAAACACTTGTAATGAAAAATAAATACTAAATGGATATGTTTAATGTCATACCAGGCAAAGCACTGACATCTCCAAGGAGACAAGCAGAAAAGTTACACAGTACACCATTAAAATGAACTAGTTCTGTGTTTCAAGTGTTAAAGATCAGCAGTGCTCAATTAAATGAACAAAAGAATAGACTTAAATCAAAGCTGAACAGCCAGTCAATACCTCCTACAAATGTAGGAAGTAAATCAAACATATATAAACAGTATCTTGTATTATCCCATTTCCCCAGTAAGGAAATGTTGTTTTTCAAGATTCAAAGCACAAAACTACCACTTCTTAAAACTCCAGACATGTAAAAATCAGTCTTCATGCATCACTTGAGTTTAATAATGTTGGAGATGGAGCTTTGATAACTCCTCTCCCAAGACAGATAGAATCTGAAGCAGGTTACATAAGACTTCTCCTGCAAAATATTTATATAAAAAACACTTTGGAAGCTTGGTCATCAAACACTGAGTTCTATAAAGGATCTGTCTCTTTGACGTGGAGCAGCCATGAGTCAAACAGAAGCTAACATGGTGAAGAGAGCGCTAAAGGGAATTTGTATTGAAATATGTTATTCAATTTAGCTAAGATCTCCCAGGAATGGAGCTCTCAAGGACCTGGCATTTCGTGTTGAAAGAAATATTTTTTCCAAACCTTCAGCGGAGGTGAGTCAGGCAGACACAAAAGTACTGTGGTAAGAGTATTGTTAAAGGGCACATCTCACACTATTTTCTTATGTATGTTCTAATGTTGTTTCCTCATCCCAAACAGACCTGGAGTTTTGTTTTTTTCATTCACATGTTTAACACACAAACCCTGCAGATTTAGGCTGAGTTCTTCTCTTAAACAGAAAACACTTTCTACCACCTTGTGATGTAATGAGATAATACAGGAAGTTCTCCACTGTGTTCTACACACACCTTCGCTACAATCATTTGGATCATTTCAGTTCAGGAATTGCCAATCTCTACTGAACTAAAGGTAAAAGGAGCTGTTCACTTTAAAACTACAGCTTCATGACATCACAAGGTAGAACAGCATTTTGTAACTTGTGTGCATGGTTTATTTGTTTATAGAAGGAGCTCCAATGACGAAATGCCTCACTGGAAACCGAGGGGGTCTCTACATTTTATAAAGCGTTAACAAATAGACAGTGCTTTAAGTTAGAAAATGTGAAGTACTTATGCCAAGGTGACTAAAAGCGTGTGTGAAGTACTTATGCCAAGGTGACTAAAAGCGTGTGTGAAGTACTTATGCCAAGGTGACTAAAGCATGTGTGAAGTACTTATGCCAAGGTGACTAAAAGCATGTGTAAAGGGCCCATATTACGCAGTATTCTGATCTATGCTATAATGTTGTTTCCTTATCACAAAGAGACCTGGAATTTTATTTTGTTTTATTCACACCTACACACAAACCCTGCAGATTTAACCTGAGTTCTTTTCTTTACGACTTTGCAATGTCATGTGGTAATACAGGAGGTGCTCCACTGTGTTTTTAAACTCACCTACACCTTCACTAGAATCATTTAGATAGTTTCAGTCCTGGAACTGCAAATTTCTTCAGAACTAAAGGTAAAGGGTAGATCTTAACTTGAAAACGACTGATTTATGACATCACAAGGTGGCGTATTTTAAGATATGGAGACAGACTTATAAAGGGTTGAAAATGTGTGAATGAAACAAAACACAAACCAAGTATGGTTTTGATCAGGTAACATTATAATATGGCTTAAAGGTGTATGGTGGAACTTTTCTGGTAGAGGGTCTGTCAAATTATTTTCTCCATGGCGATGTTATTATTTTGTTGGAATGTACCACATTCCAGACAATTCCAGAGGTATTCCGGTGGTATTAAACCTTTCTATCTTCATGGAGACCAAACCAGTTACAGATACAGAAGTTACAGATCTATGGAGAGGCGACCCCACTCAGAATGCCTGTTTTTCAAGGTAATTTTTGGCTATAAAACCACTTGTAATTAAATAAAGGCAAGACAGAGCTGTTTAATGTCATACTGTGGAACATTCCAAGCAGAGCGGCATATCCATAGAAACAAGCAGGTGATGGACCCTCCACAAGAAGTTACACAGTGCACAAAGCTCAATTTTGCATAATATAGGACCTTTAAACTATTTTGTATATTAAATATTAAAATGTATGCATTTGTTGTGTTAAGGAGGAGCAGTGTGGTTTTCGTCCTGGCCGCAGAACACTGGACCAGCTCTTTACTCTCCTTCAGGTGCTCAAGGGTTCATAGGAGTTTGTCCAACCAGTCCACATGTGCTTTGTGGATCTGGAGAAGGCATTCGACCGTGTCCTTCGTGGGGTCCTGTGGGGAGTGCTCTGGGAGTATGCGGTCCAGAGCTCTTTGCTAAGGGCTGTCCGGTCCCTGTATGCCTGGAGCAGGAGCTGTGTTCGCATTGCCGGTAGTAAGTTGAACCTGTTTCCTGTCCATATTAGACTCCGCCAAAGCTGCCCTTTGTCACCGGTTCTGTTGGACAGACTTTCTAGGGGCTGGAGGGGATCCGGTTTGGGGACCACAGGATCTCATCTCTGCTGTTTGCAGATGAAGTTGTCCTGATGGCTTCATCAAACCGGGACCTCCAACGTGCACTGGGGCAATTTGCCCCGGATAAGCGGAAGAAAATGGTTGAATGGATATATTTGTTGTTTACACATTTTCATTAGTAATACCTCTACTTGTCAGTAATCTACAAAAAAGACCAAAACAAAACAAAACAAAAAAAATTCAGACTGATATATCTGAATCCACCCACTGTGAGCGTGACCTTAAAAGCACCATTCCATTCTGTGAGCAAATACAAAAGCCCACCAACCAACAACTCACCCACTCAACTACCCACCCACACACCCAGGTCCCTCTCTCACTCTGTCCCTACACTGGAGCCTGTAGGAGGGGTTGGGCCCTCGCTGTCCCGGCTGGGGGAGGATTTACAATCGCATCAGGTCAGTTACACAGCTCTGACCTGTAAATTTGGACTGAAAGTGGAGAGATTTCAAAGGCGAAAAACACAGGGATAATGGAAGACCCCCGCCCACCCAGGCCACCACAAATGGACAACCACGCATGTGCTTTCAAACACTGTACTGGAATCTATACAACTAATGCATGATCACAACACAGATTATTATCTATTAGAATATGTATGATACAAAATCATATAATGAATACATAACTGAAGAGATGAAGCATGATCAGAAACCTTTAAAGGTTCTGTACCTGATTTTTACTATCTCAAAAAACGTCAAAAACAAAGCAAGTTCATTTTGAATGGTTTGCAATGGTCCAAATGTATTCCTCACTTACTTTATGCATTCTGAGCATCCTAATTATTCACTACTACCACCATTACTACTACTACAACTACTTCTGTCTTCGTTCTTACTCTCATTACCTTCTACAGCTTACTTACTCTACAGCAGTACTAGTACTACCACTGCTACTACTCCTATCACACTGCCTTGTACAACTGACCTAGGATCACAGTACCTTCTACTACTACTACTACTACTACTGCTGCTGCTGCTACTACTACTACTACTGCTACTACTATTACTACTACTACTACCAGCACAACTACTACTATTACTTCTACTACTACTAGTAAAGCAACATTTTTTTCTGCTTCTGCTGTTATGATTGCTATAATTAGTGTAACTACAACCTGTGATGCAATGCTACTTTCTGATTTTTAACATAATGATTACTGCACAACCTTTTAACCAATGGGTCAATATGACTAGTGCTTCGATTATGCATAGAGAGTACTGCTACTATTGCTACTACTACTACTATCAGTAATTCTACAGTTAACAATATTATTTAAACAATATTAAGATTACTGCACAGCCTTGTCCTGACTTTGGAATATCTCTGAAATTCCGGTTTCATATATTTTTTTATTCATGTATAAACAGATATACCTCATACAGACAACACATGTACACCTTTTTCATTTTTATGCAGAGAAAACATAACCTGAAAAAAAAAGAAAATAACTGAAACCTTGAGCAAATATGAAGAAATATGAGTAGTGTCACACAACATAATAATAATAAAATGATAATAAATATACTACTACTATTTCGCTGCACACTCACACATGCATACATGCACACACACACATACACATACTTGCATGCTCACACATGCACTCACCCACGCCCTTCTGCAGATATAAAAGTGGAGATAAACCAAAGCGGACTATTGGATAACAATAAAGACGCTTTCTTTACAGGGCATGTCTCTTCTCCAGCCACGGGTCAATAAATGCGTTTAGTATCAGTGACCCTGGTCCATTATGGGGCCGATCGCGGCGCGCTAACCCCAGACCGGAGCATTACGACAGTATCGGATAGCTGTGGTGGGGGCCCTGGGGAGCGTGGCCAACGGCTGAGACAGACCTCCCGACTACAAAGTGGACTGGATGTGTCACTGCTACGAGCTCGCTTTGATTTAGCCCAAGTGCGTGTCCTCCCCCATGTCCACCGGCATTACAGCCAAAGCAAATCTCTTTTATTTCAACACAAGGTTTACTCGGGCTGTAAAAAGAGGACAGCGGGGTAGTAAAAGGTGAGTAGTGCTAACATGGCTTTATAAGTAATAGGTAAGTGATGAGAGAGCATATGACAGTGCATCTTCAAATAAGGTGTCAAATGCTGTATTTACTGACACGAGCAGGACTTCAGATCTGTGCCAAAAGGTGTGTTTGTGTGTGGGCAGTGTGGGCCCTAGTGCAGTCACAGAAGATTTTAGGGATGCACCAATACAGCTTCTTCTGTTCTGGTACTGATATTGACACTTTGACCTACGAAAGTATCCATATTGGAGAAAAAGAGAGAGAAGAGAGAAGAACTCAGCCTAAATCTGCAGGGTTTATGTGTTAGACATGTGTGAATGAAACAAAACACAACTCCAGAGGTATATTCCATGAAAGCTACTAAGCGCAAAGCCCGGCTTTATTCGACAGTTGGCGCTAGTTTTAGTGAGAGTTCGGTTCCACGACGCTCGCTAAACTTAGTCCCCGCTGAGTTACTGGGGCAACATGGTTTTAGCTGAAAGTCTGGTACCGGGCAGGCTATAGACGAGGCTTAATCAGGCCGTGTCGCAGAGAATACGTACCTGACGTAAACAGAGTGTCAAACAAACAGTTCCGCACACCTCCCGCATGAGTATCTGTGTTGTCCGAAAACAATATCAGCAAAAAAAGAAATTACCTTACGTTCTTGGTTCTTGACAAATCTCCGGTAATTTAAGAATATGTCTTTGAACCGCTGTCTTTACGACATCAACATATAGAAGAATTCCAGAGGTGTTTCAGAGAAAGACTTTGTTCGAGTGGTTATGACCTGTGTCTCTCATATGGGCAACCTGGGTTCGATTCCTGCTATTGACCTATTGATGCCCAAGTCAAAATTGAGTTAAATTTTCACGCATTTATATTTGCAACATATTACAGAAATGGAAATGAATTTAACCTACAATTATTGTTATCATCACATAACTTATATCAGCTGGGCCTAACATCACTCTCACTTGACGACATTGACACTTTATATTTTATGTCACATCTCTATCAAAGAATACAGTTACAGGTAAACCTTTACTTTTAAAACCAAATGTAGCCAAATAACAGGCACACTCCATGATGCAGCATTTCAATGATTCAACAAATTTGCTTCAGAGATGCTGTGCAAGCCTTTTTAATGAAATCCTATTTATCAATTTCCATCAATAGGCATAAAACAATAAAAGACATTAGGTATGACATTCTGGTGTGAGGCCACTGCTGGAGGACTGCTGAGGGTCAGGCAAGGCACTGCTGGAGGACTGTTGAGGAGGGTCCAAGTGTGCACCATCTTCAGTAACTAGAACACAAACGTACTATTAAAAATACAAATGCTTGGATCACAGCTGAGGCAAGCATTAGCCTAGAGAATACCTTGAATATACTTTTCACAAGAACTCGCAGGAAGGATCTTTGATGGGGTCCCTCCTTCAATTACCTCCACCAGTGGGCGACCCCGGTTTAGGGCCAGTGCCAGCTCCTCTGCAGGTGAAAGATTTTGAGGGGGGCTCCCACCTCCTGTGGCTTGGTAGCTACTGTTCATTTTAAATTAAATTAAGGTACCATTTCAACAGTATTACTAATTTCACAGAATAATAATATTATTATTAGCCTACTTACCACTCTGCAAAATGTTTTTATGTTTTGTCTTTACCTGCAAAACAGTCCTCTTCACATTATTCCTGCTCAAAGACAAGATAACACAATTTAATGTATTAGTTGGAGCAAATACTTTTACACAGTAAAAATAAATTACAACTGACAAGACTGCTATACAAATATATAATAAATATATAATTATGCCATCAACTGCCCACCATGAGAATCAAACTCACATCTCCCACACCCCAGACCGTAACTTTTCCCCTGCACCACAGATCAGCGTTGACATCGATGGTGAAAAACTCAACGTCCAGCACTGTTATAGGACTTAACTTACGTATTTAAGCGCTTGGCGATCTTCTGCCACGCCATGTCTCTCGCCTTGGTTATTGCAAATGTGTTGTAGAGTTCCAAAAGCAACTTCTGTTCTGATGCGCTGAAATAATTGGCCCGAATCTTTGACATGATCGCGTTTTCGACAGTCGCTTGTTCAGGGCTTCTTACCTTCCCCGTGCACGCGTCTAGGCCAGGACAGGTTAGGCCTGACTGAACTTAGCGCTGCTGAGGCGCAGCTGAAATGCGTTAGTGGAACGGCTTCACGCTTTAGTCTAAGTTGTGTCTCAGTCAGGCGAGGACTTAGCACTTAGTCGCCGCTAAGTTTAGCGACGTTCATGGAATACCCCTCAGGTGTGTTTCTGATGAGGAAACATTATAACATAGATCAGAAAATAGCATCATATATTGTATGCCCTTTAAACTGCAAACTCCACCACAGAATTCTGACCTGTCCTCCTGTCAGTATAAACTATAAGAACCCTGCCTATTTGTAAATCCTTAGTCTCCAACCTTGTCTGTGTGTAAGTAGCAGATGTGTTGTATTGAGTTTACTGTGGTTGCACACCATCCATCTCTCCGCCCTGTCGCTACATCTGTCAAAACTCTGCTAGCTCCACAAATCACAGCCCGTCCATTTCAATGTGACGCCTGTGCTAACGTAACCATGGGAACCTGACACGCTCTGTGGAGTTCTGATGGGAAGTTACACCAGCATATCAAGACTACAGGTTTTATTGAACTAGCAACGATATCCGCGTCTGACAGTTTTACAGGCCGGTTCTGAATTAAAGGTGCTGTACTTTTTCTTTTTCTTTTTTTTTGCAATGGTTTGCAGTGATCCAAAGTTATTCCTCACGTACTTGTGACTGTAATATTGTTTGAGAGGGACCTGTTTAATCACCTGTTGTAGTTCATTTGCTTCTGCTCAGATTGTGTTAAAATGAATCACAGATTTAAGTCTTACAAAGCCTCAGACAGATCTTACATCACACCCCTTAAGGAGGGTTCAAATAGGACCCACAAGAGAACACTAAAATACTCAACACATGGATGACATCTAAAACCTTTGTTTGTTTGTTTTTTGCGGGAACAATGTTATAACATGGTAGAAAGCTCTAAAAAATTGATTTTGCATAATACTTTACTTAATACTTTAATGCCATATTGTGGAATATTCCAATATTTCCACCACATACCAATAATATATCAATGTAGACAGGCAGGTGATGGACCGTCCAGCAGATAAATGTACCTTTGAGTATTATAATATTTTAGAGATGGGACGAGACACAATTTCCCTGAGGACAAGAGGACATGTGAGAGGAGGCTGGGTCCACGGGAATGAGACAAGACGAGAGTTTGTGTAAGTGGTAATGTTTTCATCAGGGTAAAAATATGATATATTTTTGAAAGCCAAACTTTTGGCCAAAGTGCCAAAGTTCTCAAAATGTCACCTGTAGCAACTGAAAGCCCTGGAAAGTAAACTATATATTAGCCTGACAAGATAGATATTGCAAGTATAAATCTGAGTACATTAAGTGACAGGGGCTTGCCTGGTAAAGTGCTTGATTTAAAGGGCCCATATTATGCAATTTTCTGATGTTATTATGTTGTTTCCTCATCACAAACCTGGAGTTGTGTTTTGTTTCACTCATACATGTTTTAACACAGACCCTGCGTATCAAGGACATCACAAGGTGGAACAGAGCATTTTGAGCTTTGGAGATGTAGACAGACTAATAATAAAGGTTTACTCAAACATGATACTGGGACAGCGAAAGGAACAGGTATAAAGATGAAGTGCTCATCCTGTCTAAAAAGTTAAAAGGCACTAGTTTCTTCATGACAAGCCAATATCCCACCGAGTTTGTTGAAAGGTGACGAAAGCCAGTTCCAATTATGAATTTCTTTAGGCAAAAAGGGCAGAAAGTCCGCCTCATAATTGATAGACTGTATATGAATGGTTAATTTTACAGGTGTGATGAACCTTGATGAACAATAACAAAGTCATACAGTAATTACAACATCGCAACATTGCTATGGTAAAAACTATACAGACTTGACAGGATTGACGAACAATCGAACGAGCCAGTCAGTTTACTTTGGGGCTTAACAATGGAAAAAATGGGAAATGCTCTATTGTTTTTTTGTGTTTTTTTTTTTTGTTTTGTATTTTTTTTGGGGGGGGGCATGTGTGTTTGTCTTTGCTGTATGTTTGTATGTCTTTGTTGTGTTGTATATTTGTAAGTTCTATGTTTGCTTGTCTTATTATATATTTTTCTTATTAGATGCAATGGTGCAACAGAATTCAGATATGACAAAATTTATTTCAGGGGTAATGAAAATGAGAGAACTACGGTAATACAATGTGTGTTTTCTCTTCCTCTCTTATCTCTTATTTCACTCCTCTGTTGTGTGCATGCCTCTCTTGTTTTTCATAATTTTTCTCCTTTTTGGAGCAGATTTTCCAAAATCCTAAAATATGGATGTGATAAGCTGGACCCTCAGCGCAATTGATACACTTTTTTCATGGAGGAGTACCACTGCAGGAGAAGCGGTGTGTCCCGATGGGACATACGCTGCTGGATATGCGAGGGACTCGTATTATAAGTGGCAAGTTGTGTGCCTAGCACCTATGTACACTCAAAAAATATGTCCTTGGATTTAATTTCAAAAGTTGCATCAAATGGTTCCACGAAACTGTGTTACATAGCTTCTAATTACAGCAATTGATGTTGTTGGGTTAATACAAAGAAACTCTCTTGATTTCATCGTCAAAATTAGACACATTAAGTATTTTTAAATGATAAGAGTTATTTAATGCCAACAATATCCATGTTTCACTTTTTTGAGTGTACCTGGAGGACGTGGAGGACATTTACATATTCGGATTTCTGATAGCTGGACATCTGTTGATTGGCCTGGAATTGTCCATGATCTATTGCAAAATTTGCAAGCTGGCAGCAAGTAAGGAGTCCCCCAAGCTGTCTGCAGTAATCTCGCACCACAGCAGAGCCGTGGAGGATCTTGGGAAAGGATTACATCAGAAAGTGGTACAGGTTGAAGACCATTTAGAAGGGTTCCAACCGAAGGAAACATCTCGACGTTTGGATACCATCACGAGCATGCTGACAGAACTGTGTAGAAACAACACAGTGCAGTCTGTGTGCCAAGAGGAACTGTTAAGGTCTTTAACAACTCTGCATGGTGACATGAAGATGGGGGTCTGGCAGAACCAGGGTTCCAGCTAAATTGCTTGCTCGTCTGGGTCTCTAAAATGTATTTCATTATGCTAAATTAATGCCCCTGTAACTAATCTGTCTCCTGAGAAAATCTGAACTCCAACGGGTTATCTGTGTTTTGACTTGGCTTCCTTGCATGAACACTCCCAAGGTCACAGATATGGCTTATCACGGCACTCTAAAAAAAAATTAGCACAATGACATGTATTAAGTAAACACGTTGCCCTGTCTATTTTTAGGAATGTCTGCTTCTACTTCAGTTTTCAATCAATTACATTGATATCTAATCGGCTCCGTTGCCCCACCTTTTCGTTTGTCGCCAAAGAAAAAAACACCGTATGTTACCTGTCCAATTGTTTTCTGTCATAACAGGTTGTGAATAATTGTCATTGATTGTAATTGCGTCTTTTCCACTATGTATCTCCAAGTCGGCAGTGCGCACATGCACGTGGCCCCCTCTATCCTGCTTGGTTAGCGGGGAAACGAAATTTTGAATTCACTCTATGTACATGTACATATGTTTCTTTTGACAATAAAGCAAACTATGACTATGACTATGACAGAAGATCTTTGATTTTGTTTGGGATAGCAAACCAGAAAAGATTCAAAGAGGGGTTGTGTATAGTGATTATAACCACGGAGGCTTTAAACTGCTTAACTTAGAAGATTTATCTTTGTCCTTAAAAGCATCAGTGGCTCCCAAACTTTATTTAAATACATAGTGGTATACGAGTATTTTCAATTCAAATATTGCAATAGAAGGAAAACCTTTCTTTTCGGGGGGGATGGTTGAAATGGGTATTATTTTTGTAAATGACCTAACCAATGAAGATGGTAAGGTCATGGAATATGAAAAAATCAGAAGTGTATATGGTGATGTTCATATCACTCATATAATCAAATCATCACAGCACTGGGAAGAAAATGGAAGCAACTAATAAATCAAGGGTTTCATAAATTCTCAGTTTGTAAACCATCAACAAAAAATTCTAATTGGATAAAAGGAATAAAAATAAACCAACAAATAAATACATATTATTTAACATACAATTCACTAAAGATGATCCCGTATAATATTTTCAGAAAGTGGGAGGATACAATGGAATGGCCTTTACATTGGGAGTGCATTTTTAAACTCATTTATGAAACCAATACTGATGTGTGAAATAGATTTTTTTCAAATCAAAAATATATACAATTTTCTGCCTACATGGAAAATGTTAAATATTTGGTATATGACAGACACTGATGAAGTGGAGTCCACTGAACACTTGTTTTGGTACTGTTATATTGTGTCTTCATTTTGGAATGATGTAGAAAGCATGTGTTTAGAGGTGAGTTTGACTTTTAAGTTTGATTTAGTGTCTACCTTACTGGGAGACTTTAAAAATAGAATTGACCTGGTTAATTTAATTATTACCCTGGGAAAATATTTCATTTTCAAAGCTAAAAATAGATTCTCACTTAATATTATTTTTAAAAATATATTTACCAATACTTAATCTGGGAAGGATATACAAATGAAACAGATGAGGGAAAAAAGTATAAAAAGAGGTGGAAAGTTCTTTAATACTGGGGTGAAAATTTAGTTTGTGCATCTATATGCTAATCTGTTTTATTGTAAATTCAGCTGTAATTATGACATAAACTCCTATGACTAAAATGAAATGCATTCATGTTAATATTTGTATTTATCCATATAAAATATGGATACATGCAATTAAAAATAAGTCAGAAATTCAAACTTACTTAATCATAAGGATCTAAAGTAGCAACCAAAATTATAGTTAATAAGGGAAATGGAAATATAGGTAATCCTTAAAACAAAGACAATTCATACTTTATAGTAAAAAAAAATATTGTTTATTAAAATATAAAAATTAAATACATTATTATTATTATTATTATATAAAATGGGGAGGGTTTGGGGAAAGGAAGGAAGGAGGGAAAGGAACAAAAATGTATGCCCTGTCTAGGCTACCCCACTATGGTGGGACACAGCCTTTGTATATAGATAGATAGATACAAAATGGGGGAGAAAGGGGGAGCAAAAAATGCCTTTAAAATGATGCTTTAAGATTGTACTGAAAGATGATGAAAGGAAATGATGAAGGTGAAAATATTAGTTAAGTATGATGATTAAAAGTGTTTATTAAAATATGAAAAAGGAAAAAAAAATATGTGCATATGTTTGGGGCATAATATTGGACCTTTAAAACTATTAAATATTTAAAAATATTTTCAATAACTGGATGATTGACAGTGTGTGGCTATAAATGTGAAATGTGTTATTATTAGTTTTGAATAATGCATTTAAAATTTTTAAAACCTAATGTTCAACCTACAATCTTTCTGCCAGTGTTTGAACCTAGCTCAAGATCTGGAGGAAGATCCCCAGGTAATGCCTTCAAGTATCCCCACTGGCAGTTAAATTGTCCAGTAATTAGCGCTTTAGCATGCTAGTTGTTGTTAGCATTACCATGGCGGTGAAACTCCGCGCAAGTTGTGTAAAACACTTATAAACTCATTGTGGTGAATTATTAGGATGCTCAGAATGCATAAGGTAAATGAATAACTTTAAGACAGTAAAAATCAGGTACAGCCCCTTAAAAGAGAGTAAGAGGGGGCATGTTACATCTTATAATATTGTTCCTTGATCAAAAACAATAAAAGATAACATGGTAATCTAAATAAGTTTGCATCTCCAAAGCTCCAAATGCTCTGTTTGACTTTGTGATATCATAAAGCAGTAGTTTTCAAATGAAAAGTGACTTTTTACCTTTAGTTCAGTAGAGATTGGAAATTCCAGGGCTGAAATGATCCAAAAGATTCTCGTGAAGGTTTAAAACCACAGTTGAGCACTTCCTGTATTACCACATGACATCACAAGGTGGAGTGTTTTCTACTTTGAGAGAAGAACTCAGCCTAAATATGCAGGGCTTGTGTGTTAAACATGTGTGAATGAAACAAAACACAACTCCAGGTGTGTTTGTGATGAGGAAACAGAAAATAGAGTAATATGTAAGATGGATCGAGGACGAAATTTTCCTACAACAAAGTCTACCTTACACCTAACCTACAAATGACCCATGTACATATTTATTAGCTCCATAATCCATCCATAACTTGTATTTTCTTACATATACCGTGCGCCAATGTTCCATCATTGCGGCTTCTCGGAATGACCACCTTACCTTGAAATCGGAGAGAGCCCCAAACACATCCACGCAGTCCCGGTATCCCTTTTCTCCAGCGTCTCCTTTTCCAATACAGATATGAGATGTATATTTAGCGCGTGGTGTGAAGGCTGAAACGCACAGGGCCCTGTCGCGGTGTGTTACAATCCCCCTCGGGCCCCGTGCCTCCCTTTAAAAGGTCATTACTGGAAATGCGTTGCACTCTCGGCTGCCGGAGAAAGTAGAGCCCTGGTGCCAGTATTTCTGATAAATAAGACCTAAAACACATGGAATCAATGCTAATATGGAACCCGCATGTAATATGTATGTGCCGTGTGAGGCTGTAAAGGCTACCACAGGAGGTATTGATTGCCAAAAGGAGGAGAGGAAAGAGAGATGACGCGCTTAAGTAATACAATGTGTGATCAAGTTATTAGGAAGTGGAGCTATAGATGCTAAGATGTGTTTATTAATTTTAATTAGGTAGCAAATTAAAATATTAAGGGGTCCATATTGCGCAATTTTCATATCTACTGCATGTTGTAATGATGTTTCTTCATCAAAAATGTACCTGGAGTTGTGTTTTGTTTTGTTTAACACACAAACCCTGCATATTTAGGGTAAACAGAAAAATCTCTGTTCCAACTTGTCATGTCATTGTGTTTTTAAACTCCATACACCTTCACAACAATCATTTGGATGATTTCAGCCCTGAAATTGACAATCTCTACTGAACTAAATATAAAAGTTCACTTCAAAACTACTGTTTCATGACATCACAAGGTAGAACAGAGCATTTAGAGCTTTGGAGATGTAGACAGACTAATAATAAAGGATTATTTAAATGTGTGAATGAAACAAAACAGAACTCCAGGTCTGTTTTTGAGGAGGTAACAGCATTTTAACAAGACTTAAAGGAATACTGTGTAATTATTTTCAACTCAAAACATGCTCCAGGTAAAATCCTCCAGCTTAGGTCCTGACCAAGCCGAGCAATAAGATCATGGAGATGGGTCCCCGGGCGCCTGAAAGACGAGCTGCCCACTGCTCTTGAAGGATGGGTCAAATGCAGAGAAATAATTTCCCTACGGGGATGAATAAAGTCTGTCTTCTTCTTCTTCTTCTTCTTCTTCTTCTTCTTCTTCTTCTTCTTCTTCTTCTTCTTCTTCTTCTTCTATTCTGGCAGAATCCCCGCCAGTAGTTTGTTTCCATGGAGATAAGATAAGACTTTATTGATCTCACATAGGAGAAATTCACTTGCCACATTAGCTCCAGGCAGTTTAGTGCAAAAGAAAGTTCGAACAAGAAAGTGCATGCAGACAAGATAAGTAATAATAATAAATTAAGTAAATAAGAGAATATAGAAAAAAAATTGCACGTTTGGACTATATAGTGAAGATATACAGTCTGATAGCGGTGGGGATGAAGGATCTGTGGTAGCGCTCCTTATTGCACTGAGGGTGCCTCAGTCGGCTGCTGAAGGAGCTGCTCAGCTCCTCTACAGTCCGGTGCAGAGGGTGAGAGGTGTTGTCCATGATGGACGTAAGTTTGGCCAGCACCCTCCTCTCAGCCACCTCCTCTACAGAGTCCAGAGGACAGCCCAGGACAGGGTAGCCCTCCTGGCCGGCTTGTTAAGTCTCTTCCTGTCCCGCTCTGTGCTGCTCGGGGGCCCAGCAGATGACCAACATAAAAAGTTTGAGCAGAGGCCTGGAGGTGGAGGTGAGTTTGGCCCTTCTTGTACAGTGCGTCGGTGTTGTGGGACCAGTCCAGTTTATTGTTGAGGTGAACACCCAGGTACTTGAAACTGTCCACGGTCTCTATATTCTGCCCCTAGATGTTCACCGGTGAGTGAGGTAGTGGTCTTCTCCTGAAGTCGATCACCATCTCCTTGGTCTTACTGGTGTTAAGGCTCAGATGGTTGCGCCCACACTAGTCCACAAAGTCCCTGATGACTGAGCGATACTCCAGCTTGTTCCTCTCAGACACACAGCCCACAATGGCCAAGTCGTCACAGAACTTCCGGAGATGGCAGCTGTCCATGTTGTAGATGAAGTCCGAGGTGTAGAAGGTGAAGAGGAAGGGTGAAAGGACAGTTCCCTGGGGGGTCCCAGTGCTGCAGACTGTCACCTCTGACTCACAGCCGCGCAGCCGCACGTACTGTGGAAGGTCAGTGAGGTAGTCAATGGTCCAAGCAGCAAGATTTCTATCAACTCGGCCGGCCTGATGGTGTTGAAGGCACTGGAGAAGTCAAAGAACATGACTCTCACAGCAATCCCGGTGGTCTCCAGGTGGGTGAGCGAGTCTGCAGCGGGTCCAAGGTGGGGCTCACCACAGAGTGGAGGTGGCTGAGGATCACCCTCTTCATGGTCTTCATGAGGTGGGAGGTCAAGGCGACTGGTCTGTAGTGGGCTGGTTCCCTGGCGTTTTGTTGTTTTGGGAACCGGGACCACGCAGGAGGTCTTCCACAGGACGGGGACTCTCTCCAGGCTGAGGCTCAGGTTGAAGATGTTGAATATGGTCAGCGCAGGTTCTCAGCAGCCTGGGGCAGACACTGTTAGGTCCTGCAGATTTCCTCTGCTTCAGCTGCCTTAGCTCCCTCCTCACCTCATCTGGTGTGATGGAGAGAGGGGAGTGGGGGGGGGTGAAGGGAGGGGGGGGATGCAGAGAGTGGTGGGGGTGGAGGGGGGCTGGTACTGGATTGGGTCCATGTGAAATGGGCTGGAGGCATGAGTGTGGGAGGGCGGGGGACAGGTAAAGTCTTTCCAGTGAAGAGGGAGGGGGATGTGGCCACTGGCCCGGGGAGGTGTGAAGTGCAGGGAGTTGGAAGAAGGGCAGAGGGGGTGGGGGCGAATCATACCTGTTAAAGTAAGTTTAATTCGTCGCCCAGCGCTGGTCACCGTCAGCTGTCCCTCTGGCACTCTGTCCAAATCCGGAGATGTTCTTTAGTCCTCTCCACATGCCCCATGCGTTGTTCTGGGCCAGCTTCTTCTCCATCTTCCCCCCGTAGTCCTTCTTCACCTGTCGAATCCTCCACTGGAGTATGGCATGTTGAGCAATACAAACACCCATAATTGAACAGATCCATCTTACATAAGTTCAATACCATGTTGGTGAACATTAAAGGCAAAGCAGTAGCACCTCCATGGTGGTGGACGCCCAACCTGAAAAGATACGTAGTGCACCTTTAAAGATCACAAGAATTGATTTTGCATACTGCAGGTGAATAGGGAAAAAAAAGACTTTTGAGGTATCAATTTAAAACTTTTCTCTTTGCAATATTGATCTAAATTGATTTAATAAAAGAAACAACCCGCCCACTGTAAATGGTGAAACAACTATAACATATCTCAAAGCTCTGAAAAGTCCATCTGCTTCTATTCTGGTCTATTTTAAAAGCCTGATTACCTCACGTCAGGCAGTCTTAGCTCTTGGGAGGAGATATTGGGCTGTTGATTCTGACTTCCCGAAAACCAAAAAAGCTGGAAATCCTCCAACACTGCAGCCCTTCACATTTCTACTGGATAAACTTACAATAATGATGCAACAGTTCAAAACATTTGCTTCAGAAAAGTTATGAATTATTGTCCAGTCTTTAAATCATATCTGGTACAGGCAGCATCACCGAAGGCCCTTTGAGATGGTAGTTTATTCAGAGTTCAACAAGTTCTACACGCAAATGAAAAGTGGAAAACTACTCACCACGCCACGATACACACCCACATACAGGATATATGGTGGAAGAGGAATTCAAATGCAAATATAAGCAATGTAAAGTACAATTTCATGGCTGGCTGCTCCCATGCCCAGGCTCTCGTGTTGTCTGCTCCTTTCTTTGAATTGAAAACATGACAGTTTCGTCATTGTCAGCTTTTGTCCAATCAGTTATTCATGACCCTCCGGTGTTGGTTGTTCCAAATATGTTGCTGTTCCTGAAGTACACTGACCCATGCACAGTGCTCTCACCAATTCTGGTATCTGTCACTGGCGCCAGCGAAATTAGAAGTTTTAAACAGCTAAAAAAAATATGTGTGCTAATGCTACACTTGCAGTGCTTGTTAAAGGGCCCATTTTACACTATTTTCAGACCTTCACTAGAACATTTTGATCATTTGAACCCCCAAAAAAGTAGCTGTTTATTTAAAAACTACTGCATCATGACATCACAAGGGGAAACAGAGCATTTTGAACTTTGAAGATGTACACACTAATAATCAGTACTCGAGTTGAGGGGGGATTGATATACCCCCTGGGGGAAACAATTGTCAAAATCATCCCTCTTCTAAAACGATCATCCCTTCTTCCATCCCTTGTGGCATTTCATCAGTGCATGTGGAAATTACTTCTATTTAACACTGGAAATAGGGACATTTGGGGGGGCTTTGTGATAATCAGCCTATTATTACATATGTGATAGTAGGTTACCTTGAGCAAGGGACGGCACGCGCGGTCGAGGCGGCGACGTTCCATTCTGTTCAGTCGGGAGGCGTTTTATTTATAACCTGGCTCTCGCCAGATGAATTGCATAGCATCATGGCCAAGTGGAGTGGACAGCTGGACCTAAGGAACTTCGGTTTTAAGATTGCAAGGAACAACGACTCAGAAGGTAAGTCAAGAGTCATCAGTTATGACCCTGAGTTTATGACCCTATCATACAACCAATTACCAACATGTAGGCTAATTTAATTTGTGGACCGTCATAACAATAACAACACAGCTAATAATGAATGCTAGTTTGGAGTCCAGTTTACACTTTCTATCTAGCAAGATAGCTTACTCGGTTTCATGTTAGTTTTGATTTAATCAGCCTGGAAGTCTGATTCTACAGGCAGCAAAAAGTGACATTCAAGGCAGGTGGCTGAAATGAAAGCGGCTGATGCTAGGTAGTGAAGTATCTAAACGAAGTGAACATTTGCGTTATTGAACGGAGGAATCCTTGACTAATGCTACTGCAGTAAGGAGATCTTGTTGAATTAAATTTGCAGTTTTTTTTATTTTCAGAAAACACTTGACCAGAGCATTTTTGTAAAAGATAAAAAGCCACTTAGGGTTCTCTTAAACACACTGTATCATCGGAATATAATGCGAAACATTAGCTCGCATCTGAGGAAAAAAAAACTGCCAATGTGAACAGCTACACACAGAGCTGTGTTTGAGAGAGTGAACATTTTAAATGTGACAACTGATTTGGGAATCAAGACTAATTTGTATTTGTCTGTCTGTAAATGTGCTATAGAAATAAAACTGACTTGACTTGACCACTTCTGTTTTCTACAGCTGAAAGTCAGCAGCAACATGGTGCAACTGGAGCTGAAGGTGACCCGGAGAGAGAATGGAGCAGGAGCAAGCAGAAGAGCCAAGAGCTGAAGAGGGGACAGATTTGATAACTCTTCGCTCATAAGAAAAAAAAGGCAATAATACAAAAAAAAAAAAAAAAAAACATTTAATGAATCCCTCCTCTCTCTTTAGGAAGTGGAGTCTGCTTTATAAATCACTGTTGTTTATTTTATCTTATTGGTTATCTATCTACTTCTGTATATATTTGTCTGCCTTGTCTTAGTCTACATAGATTTTACTTTTGACTAGTCTATCTTTCTACAGTTATCTTTTTTTTTTTCTTCTGTCTGGCCACCTCAAGCTAAAAAAAAAATCTCAGTTTACATTTATGTTTTATATTAATACATTTGGAAGATGCTGTTTTTAAGTTTGTTCTTGCATTTGAAATAAAAATGGACTTTACTTCACATGAGAAGATTCAGATATTAATTTACAATGTTTGATGAGGTTTTAATAGATAATAATTACAAAAAGATTTACAAGTACCATGAGTATGAAGTAATTTCAACTATATTCTAGAGTCTATTTTTAAGTCTATTTTTAAATTATTAAGCCATTATTTATTATCTTGTTTTATTACATGCTACATTTTCCTGCTGTTCTTGATCTGTGCATTGCAACACTGGCATTTCCCCACTGTGGAACTAATAAAGGCATATCTTATCTTATCTTATCTTATTTGTCTTCTCAATTTCGCTATTGTTGTTTACATAATAATGTCCATAGTTAAGTGGTTGTTGTTTCTTTCCGATAAATAGTATTGTCTTGTGCAGGCCATGCAACTGAGAATGCAAGCTATGAATCAGATGGGATTTAGTATTTGCCATGTCTAGCAAGTCACCCTAAAATGGACTAGAATGCAGGAAATTGCATCTAAGAAATACAAAATTTTCTGGGGGAGGACCCCCTCACCCCCAATGGAAAATATATCACATAAATGAAAAAATTCACCATCTCCCTGGTTTCATTTTACACCTCAACTACTGCTAATAATGTTCAAAGTTCAAAGTCAGCTTTATTGTCAATTCTGCCATATGTGTTCAACACATACAATATAAAGACATAACAAAATCTAAAATCTGAAAGCAGTGCAAAAGAATAAATAAATACCTATTTACAGATCCAAAAATGCAGTCCAAAATGTGCAGCGTGCATCAAAAATGTGTAGCACTACAGACTTTGAGGGAACAAGTCGGCATTAGAGATTCCTAGATACGTGCGATTTTACTATTGTTTTTCAAAATTTGTGATTTTCGTTTTTTTGCAGAATGTGCAAGTTGAGATCATGAAGAACCCACTCCATGTTTCAGATAACAGCATTAGCTGATTAAAAAGCATACATTTTGTCTGTGAAACAGGGGTATTTTTTGGCAAAAATCGAGGTGTGTGTAAATTACCATCCTACCGCTGCAGACCAATCACGTGACATTTGTGCTCTTTTGTTTAGTTTTTACGCCTATCAGCTGTGCGCAACTCCTGAATATGTAGCTGCATTTCATAGGCTGCATTTGCGTCCGTAACTTAAAAATCCTTAACTTTGACTGTAAATGCTACATAAGGAAATGCTGTAAACTCTCTCTTTGGGACATGGGACACAGAGCTCTCCATAGCTCATGTACAGAATGCGATCAGATACTTTACTGGGGAAAAGAGGGTGGATTATGCGATCCACGTACAACGAGCCAAACAACAGGTAACTAAATGTCTGAACACGTTTACTTTATAGACTTTAGGACATTTTTAAATACTAATTCAGCTTTCGTGTGGTGATCATATCGCGCTGTGCTGTGTGCTGGACCGCGCTGTGCGGGTGCTCACTGCAGGACTCGTGTGGTGAGAACTCCTTTCACAATGCGGCTAAGCTAATGCTAACGCTAGCATTTAAGCAGGGCTCTCAACTTTCGAGCGGGGTCGTGCGTGAGACTGCGTAATTTCCGGGGGGAGGGGTTGCGAGTGACTATTTTTTTTCTGCGAGGAGCGGGGGGTGGGAGGGTGGGAGGGTGGGGGACAAATTGCGCTGAAACCGCGTGGTGCCTGACCCGATTTCTGGGCACAGAAGCGCTGCACTTGAATTGCATAACTAAATTTCAGTGTGACAAATACCATGTGTTGCGTGTGAACACGTCAAATTGCGTGTGTCATACTCTCAATGCGTGAGACTTGAGAGCCCTGATTTAAGCAATGTGACCAGTGAGAACAAGAAGAGTCTCTTTAGGTTAATTTCCACTCTATTTTTATTTTTATGAAAGCCGAACGTTGCCACAGGCTATAGCGGTAGAGAAATACTTTTGTAACTTTTTTGACTTGGCGCTAATATAGCCATGAGGGTTTGAATGGAAGTTATTATGGATGCATTTGAACCTTAAAGGAAAAGTAACGTTTTTACAATTTGAGCCTTATTTCGGTAATAAAACAAGTTGTTTTACTCACCCATAGCACTTTGGTGTCATATGGAGCATTTCCGGAGATGTTTTAGATTAGCGTTAGGCTAACGCCGTTAGCCTAGCGCGACTTATAGCCATAGCTCGGGGCATTCCCCGAGCATGTAATATGCCCCGTGTGGGCTCCAAATAACACAAACTTTAGCACTTTTCAAATCATAGAAGCTCGATGTCTTTAGTCTACGATTTTGTTTGAATCAAAAGTGGCCTGTAATCCGAGATTTATCCATAGTTTACAGCTTTGCATTCCATGTTTGGGTCCCGGGAGCTGAGAGCACACTCCGCGCATGCGCACTGGCGTCCTCATCTACTCGAAACTATGGCCCCCCGCGATAAACGAGGGACTACTGTATTGCAAAAGCAGCACTTTCTGTTAATTTTGAAGGACAATATGCACCGTGAGAGAAAGAGTTACTGTCTTCTCATTGGTGGAGTAAAATTGTGGAAGTTTGAGTTTTGAGCTAAAACTAACTTAAAATATAAGCAATTTTGTATTGTACTTTAAAGGGTGAAATTAAAACACTTTTACTTATGTCCAGGTTTGCATTACCACATTCAGTGTTGGTTAAGTTTTCTTTAACCACACTGCCTGATGGAGGAGAGGCTGCAAATGTTTTCAAACGACATCTTTTCATAGACAAGGGGAATGAAGTGTCTTTATGGAAGATAATTTGTTTCATCAGATTTTAAATTTTAAATGACATTGAAAATGACATCTCACTTTGAATTTTTTAGCTCTAACATTTTCAAAGTGTTTAAAATTCAATAAAAAAAAAAGAAATCACCTTTTAATCAGCAATCGATCCAAAGTGATCCGATCTAATTTAGTAACAAACAGGAAATGGTGCAGTGAAGCGATCTCATTGGTCAGAATTGGCCTCATCAAAACTTCGCTTTTATTTTTTAAAGGTCCCATGGCATGAAATTTTCACTTTCTGAGGTTTTTGAACGTTAATGTGAGCTCCCCTACCCTGTTTAGCCCCCCCCCCATGGTTAAAAGTTGCGAAATGTCTAAACTGAGCATTTGCGATCCTTTTCTGCGTTACAAAAAATCAGAGCTCAAACGGGCGAGTTTGAACAATTATTGACGTCAGATCGAAAAAAGAAATGCAAATGCAGTTCCACCCCCGTCTGTCTGAACTCAGCGTCTCTGTAAATCACGCCCAGAGAGTTTGGACTGCGAATGCGCTAGGCAATGCGAAATGCATTTTTTTATTTGCCTGGAGGCACGTCCGAGTGTTTCTAGGCTCGGAAGTCCTTTATCTGAGCCTCTGGACCTTTGAACAGCAGTGGTTTAATTTTATTTTATGTGGAAATGTGTTTATTTTTCAATGGAACGCTTCAAATCTCTTCCCCGTGCAAAAACAAGGAAATGGATCAGCTGTGGGCTGACAGCGGAGACCGGAGCGTTTGGCCACGCCCCCACCCTCTACTATTGGCCAGCTTTTTTCTCCTCATTTGCATTCAAGCAACAACGCCCAGAATAAAGAGTTTGAGAGAGATATTTATGACTCTTTCTCATCTTATCTCTGTTTCTCATGCACTGAGTGTTGATTTTGAAGAAGGATTCATTTACAGTATTAGGGAACCATTAAGGAGCCATATAAAAGCATCAAAAAGTACCATGTCATGGGATCTTTAAGTGTAAACCCCACCCACAGATGAGAACGGCCAATAGGAAACAGCCTCTGTCCTCCTCACTCACACAGGATCGATTGCTTCTGCCTTGGCATTTTGGATCTTTCCTGCAAAATTTTTCACTGCAAATTTTACACTCTGAATTTTGACTCTTGAATTTGAGGGCTTGAAAATATTTATGCTGAATATTTAAAAGGTGGAATTTTTAGTTTGAATTTGAAACACTGTAAAAGTATAGTTAACATTTCAGCAACAAAAATTCAGAATAAAAATAATTCAACCATGAGTTGAAAAACTGAAAGTGAGAAATTCAGGGGTATTTAAAATTCAAAATCTAATCAAATAAATTATCTTCCATATTATATCTTGCCTGTGGACACAGCAGCATTCATAGTCAGAGCACTTATCAGCAATTGCGACAGGAACATAATAAATTACAGCCAGTTTAGCATAGTATGGGACCTTTAAATCATCTGAGGCCATTGTAGATGTTTTCAGTATTTAACAGCTTTAGTCTTGGCTTCTCTCCACACGCACTGACGTTACATAAGAGGAACACTTATCTCTATGCCTGCCATCTGGCTCTCCAGCCGAGACACTTTCTAGTCAAGTGTATGGACCGGCGCAGCGCTTAGCTCATTAAAAATAAAGGGCTGTTTTTTTCACTCTGGAGGTCAACAGGGAGAGGGGTCTGGCAGCACATCCAAGCACACGCACGCGAGACTGGGCACACTCCAACTCCGCATAACCATTTTTCGCTCTGCGATGAGCGCCCTCTAATCACTGCTACCTGACCAGATCCGTGCCCACCGGCTCTCCTGCCACTTCAGCTAATCACCGCCAATGTGGCCATTTTTTAGCTCAATTTGAAAAAATAAATAAATAAAAGTAGCAGTTCTGACAATGTGGAGCCAGTGGGTGCAGAGTGGGTCGAGTCTAATTACATTCTTAAAGTTAGGCGAGGTTTCGATGAGTAACTTTCAGAAGATTTTTTTGTGTGTGTGTTGTAATTGTAGTCTATGAGGTGTACAGTAGTGTGGGATCAGTGGTGATAAAGATTCAGTATGTAACTTTGTGTCACCTGAATGATTGCATGGAAAAACAAAATTAAAAACATACTTCAAAACATTCTCCACGGACATAGAGGAGTTTTATGCCATACTGTGCAATATTATAGCCAAATGAACAACATTTCCATGGAGACAAGCAGGAGAACCTTTTTCAGGCCAAATAAGAGTCAGGTTTGTGAAGATGCAAGCCCTCTCACAGTAAGGACACATGTTTTTTCAGTGCAATAAACCCAACCAAAATGAAAACAAAAATAAAAAAGCAAAAAAGCTACATACTGTGCTTTTAAAGAAGGAATATTTAACTTATATGGAGTATTATTTGATACATATTTTACATGTTTAATTGACATATTTAGATCAACATTTCCCTTTTATTGTTTTGAAAATGCTATATTCGCCGAAATCTAAAATATTAACATGTTTTATACATTTCACTTACATTTTTGACACCCTTCACTTTGCTCCTCACGTTAAGTTGTTTCCCTTCAGAGCGCTATCACAACACAATCAGTGTGTATTCTGCTAATGAAACTACTGCACCTTGGGGCAGACTGATAGAAGCCCAAATGGAGTCAAGCCTGTGGACCTGCTCAAACTATAAATTATTCATGTATCTGAATGAGAGTTACCTTTTGAAAAAAAAATTAAACGTGTAAAAATGTGATAGTGTAAATGCTGCTATTAAGAACAATTGTGATCCTTTGTGTATTGGAAGTCATCTGACAGCTCATGTATAACCATAATACCAAACGTCTGCTTCATTAGTCCTGCTGAAAATGCTTCCTCTGCGTTTGTGCAGATCTCGCACAAACTGTACATGGACTTAGCCCCAGTGTCCTCACATCTCTGCGCTACAGCCATGAAAATACACCAGTGATTTATAGTTGTGTTTCTCACAGGAGTTTAATGCAATCAATTTGAACAGAACAGTCATTTTCAGATATCGACGGATATACTGTAGGTGTTTTTATAGCTGATGCCAATACTGATAACTTAGAGTCCAGAGAAATTGATGGCCGATAACCTCTGTCAATATGTTTGGGCTGATATGCAAGTATCGAACAGATTTTGTTTATGTCCAAGAACTAAATAATCACATATTTGTCATTATTGTGGAAAACATGTGTCTTAAAGGTACATTGTGTCAAATAAAAAATACAGTATGAGGTTTCTCAGGCTTGCTCCTATTTACTAATTTTTACTCTGGTTTATTAGAGATTTTTTTTTTTTTCCTGAAGTAACAGTAACAGTATCCATCCATCTTCTTCATTTCTGGGTCACAGGGGCAGCAGTCCAGATCTGCATTGCAGCCCCCATGAATCCTCCCGCGGGTGGTGGGTCGGCCCACGTCACAAGCAGCCTTGATGGACTTCTGTCATTGTCATGGGGGCTACCAGCGTCCGCAGACACTGGGGGCGAGGTGGGGTTAAGTGTCTTGCCCAAGGACACAACAGCAGAACTCATCTGTGGGAGCTGGGATCACACGCGGCTAACCTGTCGAGAGCAGGATTTGAACCGGCCACCCAGTAGACAAACGCTCTACCAACTGAGCTACTGCGGCTCCGGTTTACACAGTTTTTAAATCCATAAACTAAACCATCACCAGACTCATACTGTGCTCACAAAGAGAATGTGGATCTATTAGCACAGCATTCATGAAGGAAAAAAACTTTGTAAATGTTAATTTCCATTGCTGACAGCAGAGGGAATGCCAACGCTGAATTGCCCCATTGGAAACAGAGGTGAAGTTTAGAAAGTATATTTTCCAAATGTAGACATTATGTTAAGATATAAAATGTGAAATACTGATCCTGTGTGACCCAAAACATGTTAAAAAAGGAATAAAAGCCACAAGAATGCATTATATGTGTTCTTATAATGGATGTTTCCTTTTACAAATCTTTCTGTACATGTAGCAGTTACATGTAGCAGGCTCCAAAGAGGCTGCAGCTCCTGTATTTCTGATTGTCCAGAGCATTAGCCTCTCTGTGTGTCTTGTGCAGCCTGTTGCGGAGTGTGCTCAGATCTGGTCCTGGTTCATTTGATGTGTTTGCCACACAGGATGGGGCTGCTAGCTTGACCGTGCTACCTCCTCTTCTCTCTTTATTTAGTCTGGATGCCTGAATGTCACACCTGCTGCTGTCGCCTCTTTCCAGCAGCTCGAGTGTGCCAGTAGGGTTTGATCCGCAGCATGTCAATGCCTTTTTGGCTTTACAGCGCTGGCCTGTGACGCACATACGGATGAGGCAGGGTGCGTGTCATGCTACTGCGCACTGGCTGGAGACAAGAGAGTGCTTTGTGTGCTTGTCAGAACACAAACTGGGATGAAACCCTTAGTTTTACTCAGATTTGCAGACAGGTGGTTTAGAATATATGATGTGTCCTGTAGTGTGGGATCAGTTGTGATTTAAAATGAACAAAATGTGAAAGGATGTTATAAAAAAAATTGCCATCGCCAAATTGTATTGTCCTACATTTGAGTTCTGAAGGCTCAATAAAATGTTCACAGAGCACCTATCCTCACCCTCTCTGTATTCATTTGCAATTGTTAAAAACATTTAGACCAGACATGTGTATGAAAGTGGCGTGTGCATGAGTGTTGGAGGTGGTCGGTGGGGCCAGGCCGATGGCGCTGATTGGCAGCCTCGCTTCCGTCAGTCTGCCCCAGGGCAGCTGTGGCTACAGAAAGTAGCTTACCACCACCAAGTGTGGAGTGAATGAACAAAGAACTGTAAAGCGCTTTGAGTGGCATGAAAGGCGCTATATAAATCCAATGAATTATTATTATTATTATGTGACATTTGACCCTGATTGGCTAATCTACCTGTCAATCATGCCCATCTGAAAAAAAGGAGATTCACTGGTGACCAGATCAGGCCCGGCGCCAGACATAAAATATTAAGGGGGCAATGAGTTTATCACAGGGAGCGCGGTCGCGTCGCACACACACACACACACATCCCACTCCTCGCGTGTGTAATGGGTCAGGCGCGCTCCTCGAGAGCTCGTGTATTTAGACTACACCTTTGTAAGAGACTGACTGAGTAAGGGTAAAAAGTGATGAGAGTTTTTTTTTTTTTTCTTTTTTATTATTTGAATGTAGACCCTCGGTCAAGTAATCTCCTGTATACCACAAAACCAAACCAACAACTGATCTGAGCAATGCTAAGAGACAGTACATTAACGCCACATAGCCCTCCACCACAAGCGCAAACACAGCGCATATAGGCAATGCGCGACATAGCGCAACTCTCACATCTGAGGGGGCGGGACTGATGACGTGAGGGGGCGTCGCCACCAAACGTCCCCTCGTGGCACCGGCCGTGGAGCAGATTCACATCACTGTAAAGTATTGAAGAAGTGTGTGTTCTGGATGGTAGGCAAGAAGCAAACAAGATTTTAAAGAGAAAAACATCATACTGACTATGGGAGGAAGATGGAGGAGCAGCTGGCCCAAAACAAAGTACGGGAGTACAAAGTGTGGAGAGGCCTAAAGAACATGTCTGGATTTGGACAGAGTGGCAGAGGGACAGTTGATGGTGATCAGCACTGGGTGGACGAATTAAACTGTTACTTTAACAGGTTTGATTCGCCCCCCACCCCCTCTGCCCCTCTTTCGACTATCCCCTCTTCACACCTCCCTGGGCCAGTGGACAAATCCCCCTCCCCCTTCACATGGACCCTACCCAGCACCAGCCCCCCTCCACCCCCCACCCCCTTCAGTCTACCCCAGTCCCACCCTCACTCCCCCCTCTCCATCACACCGGATGAGGTGAGGACGGAGCTAAGGCGGCTGAAGCAGAGGAAATCTGCAGGACCTGATGGTATCTGCCCCAGGCTGCCGAGAACCTGTGCAGACCTGCTCTGTGAGGTTCTCTGCTACATCTACAACCTGAGCCTCAGCCTGGAGAAGGTCCCTGTCCTGTGGAAGACCTCCTCTGTGGTCCCGGCTCCCAAAACAACAAAACGCCAGGGAACCAGCCCACTACAGACCAGTAGCCTTGACCTCCCACCTCATGATGACCATGGAGAGGGTGATCCTCAGTCACCTCCGCTCTGTGGTGAGACCCACCTTGGACCTGCTGCAGTTTGCTTACAAGCCAAACGTAGGAGTAGAGGACGCCGTCATCTACTTGCTGCAGCAGGCACTCACCCACCTTGAGACTGGCGGGAGTGCTGTGAGAGTCATGTTCTTTGACTTCTCCAGCGCCTTCAACACCATCAGGCCGGTGATGCTGTGGGGGAAGCTGGAGGATGCGGGAGTTGATGGACATCGACTACCTCACTGACCATCTACAGTACGTGCGGCTGCGCGGCTGTGAGTCAGAGGTGGTAGTCTGCAGCACTGGGGTCCCCCAGGGAACTGTCTTCTCACCCTTCCTCTTCACCTTCACATACAACACGGACAGCTGCCACCTCCAGAAGTTCTCTGATGACTCGGCCATTGTGGGCTGTGTGTCTGAGGGGAACAAGCTGAAGTACCGCTCAGTCATCAGTGACTTTGTGGACTGGTGTTGGCGAAACCACCTGAGCCTTAACACCAGTAAGACAAAGGAGCTGGTGATCAACTTCAGGAGGAGACCACTACCTCACTCACCAGTGAACATCCAGGGGCAGGACTTAGAGACTGTGACAGTTTCAAGTACCTGGGTGTTCACCTCAACAATAAACTGGACTGGTCCCACAACACCGACGCCCTGTACAAGAAGGGCCAAAGTTGCCTCCACCTCCTGAGGAGACTGAGGTCCTTTGGAGTCTGCAGGCCTCTGCTTAAGACTTTTTATGACTCTGTGGTGGCCTCTGCTCTCCTCTACGCTGTCGTCTGCTGGGCCCCGAGCAGCACAGAGCAGGACATGAAAAGACTTAATAAGCTGGTCAGGAGGGCCAGCTCTGTCCTGGCTGTCCTCCATTATGGATGACACCTCTCACCCTCTGTACCGGATTGTAGAGAAGCTGAGCAGCTCCTTCAGCAGCCGACTGAGGCACCCTCAGTGCAAGAAGGAGCGCTACCGCAGATCCTTCATCCCCACCGCCATCAGACTGTATAACTCTACTATATAGTCCAAACGTGCCATTTTTTTCCATACTCTCCTAGTTACTGTTTTTATTATTATTACTTATTTTATTATTACTTATTTTATTTTATTCTTGCCTGCATGCACTTTCTTTCTTGTTCAAACTGTCTCTGCCTGGAGCTACTGTGGCAAGTAAATTTCTCCTATGTGAGATCAATAAAGTCTTATCTGATCTTATCATCTGCAGACATCTTGCCAGAAAGACATCCAAGATACAGCACTGGAAAGGAGCAGTTGATGTCAAAGCCCAACATTTTACAAAATTATTTTTGCCACCTTTGTCCACAAAGTCTGAATGAGTGGGCAAGACCAGAACATGTGCCCATGGTCTGCTGACAGCTCCCTACATCCTCTCCAACAGTGAGCAGGGGCCAAGCTCAACTGGACTTAGTTTAATGGAAAGTACCATGTCTTCTTTAACTGTAAAACATATTGACTGGCAATGGGTGGTTGCAACTTTGGTTGAATTCTAAGTTCAGTTGTAGTCTCCCTGAGAGCTCAAAGCTAAGAACTACATGTGAATTTCAGTATCCAAGCAAGGTTAACTCTTTGTGTAATAATAATAGTAATTTTTGTTATAAATTATGGCATATTATACAAACAAATGTTACTGCCACAGGTAACATTTGTCTTACATACATGTAGTAAAGTTACAACCTCATCACCAAACACGCAGCACTTGTCTGAAGCACAGATTACAGGCCAGTGCGCCTTGGACTTGTCTTTGGTTGTCTTTGGTTGGACTTTGGTTTCATACATGATTATTACCATTCTGGATCTAAAATTAGCACAGGTTAAGACTCAAGATGGCTCTCAGATTGTAATGGTAAGGTATAAGGTCTACTCTTGGGGCGATGTGGCATGCATACTAAACTGTCTGTTAGGAGACACAGTGGGGTATTATTTTCGTGTGGTGAAATACATAAGAATATGCATTGGCAATACATCCTACATCCATCGATCTACACACATTTTAGTAATTGTAGTAGCTTTGATTTAAAGCTGAGGTACCTGAATTTAGCACTTCAGAAGAGGAAGTAGGTGTTTATTTGTCAAATGTGTCCCTAGCTCTCGAACCCTTCACCACTTTGGTAGATACTAGGCTAATATTACTCTATTTTCTGATCTATGTTATAATGTTGTTTCCTCATCACAAACATAACTGGAGTTGCGTTTAGTTCAGTTTAGTTTAACACACAAACCCTGCATATTTTGGCTCTGTTCCACCCTGTGATGTCATGTGGTAATACAGAAAGTGCTTCACTGTGTTTTTAAACTCCATACACCTTCACTAGAATCACATGAATAATGTCATCAAGTGGAATTCCAAAACTCTACTGTACGATTGGTAAAATGAGCTGTTAATTTGACAACTACCACTACATGAGATCACAAGGTGGAACTGAGCATTGTGAGCTTTGGACACATAAACAGACTAATAATGCAAGGTTGCTCAAACATGTAAATGAAATAAAACAACTCCATGTATGGTTTTGATCAGGTAACTGCATTCTAACATTGCTTAAAGCTCACAAGAGTCAATTTGTAATATAGGACCTTAAGGCTTTTAATTTATCAACACATTATACACTTGAAAATTCTCAAACAGTTTAAAAAAACCACAATAAATGTCTCTTTGAATACAAGCTTAAAGCATGCCATGTGTTGGAGACAAGCCCAGTATCACTCCATCTTAAGTCAGTACTGAAGTCGGAGCTGCGTGCCAAATGTCCTGTAACACAAATATTGTAACATAATACATGATTTCCGGCTTGGGGCTGAACTCTGTCATAAGTAAAATAAATGGTAAATAAATCCCCATCTGCTCCTGTAGCACTGGAGAGTAGCGGAATGTCCCTGCACAGCTCCCGTAGACAGTAGAGAGAGCTCCGATATGGATGGATTACATGCTCTTCTCACCAGATGCCACCAGAGAATCACTCTCCATCTTCACATGCTAACAGCACTAATGTAGAGTCATCTGCATGAGAGGGGGACAGATATACAAGGCTTATATACACTGAATAACAGTCATCATCACCCTTTAGAGTACAACTCAAATGTTATTGGGAAAAAAACTCCCAGTGGTAACAGTTTTTATTTATTTATTTATTTAATTTTTTTCAAAAAATAAAAAAAAAACGCACTGTTCCAAATTATCATGCACAACAGAATTTTAAACCAATTTATTGTTGTAAAGAAGTGAAAATGGTAATTTGTTTATTTTTCAATTCGCATATTACTGAAATCAAACGCTATCTCAGTCAAAACATCTTTACAGGTCAAGTTACATTTGAATATAGGAGCCCTTATCTGATAGGAGCTTCATAATTCTTGCATCCATTGAACTTGTGAGTTTGTGGAGAGTTTCTGTTTGAATTTCTTTGCAGGATGTTAGAATAGTCTCTCAGAGCTGCTGTTTGGATGTGAACTGTCTCCCGCCCTCATAGATCTTTTACTTGAGGATCTCCAAAGGTTCTCAATAGGGTTGAGGTCAGGGAAGGATGGAGGCCACACCAGAGTTTCTCTTCTTTTATGCCCATAGCAGCCAATGATGCAGAGGTATTCCTTGCAGCATGAGATGGTGCATTGTCATGCATGAAGGTGATTTTGCAACGGAAAGCGCAGTTCTTCTTTTTGTACCATGGAAGAAAGTGGTCAGTCAGAAACTCCACATACTTTACAGAGGCCATTTTCACACCTAAAAGCGTCAAGGTATTCATCTATTTCACACTTTTCTGCACTAGAGAGATCCCTTTCCTTTCCCATATTGCTTGAAAATGGTGCTCTGCTTAATAATGTGAAACGTCCTTCTTAAGTCGTTTTTTCTTTAATTGGACGCACTTGCAAACTCATTGGCACAGGTATGTCAGACTGATTTCACTGAGACACAAGACCATCCATGAGTTTCACTAAAAAAACATTTTACCTTTATGACACTTAAACACAATTTGCCTAATCATTTGGAACATGGTGTAGTCTGCTTCTTTGTGCCTGCTTCCCTGGAGTTACTACAATGAAGCAGCCTGATGCCCTCTATGACACCATAACTAACAGTAAATCCTTAATTCATTTGTGACCAGCCTTAAAAAGAAATAAATACATACAAATCTGAATCGATAGACTGCTTGGGTAAACAGTTTATGTATCGGGGTAGTTTGAGGAAGTAATAACCCTCAGAACAAAGGTGTCCCTCATCTTTGTCCTGCAGTAACACAGGCAGCATCCGAGGAGCGCCAGGTGAAATCTGGAGACACAAAAGGAAAATGTTATCCTAAGCCTAACTCATTCTGCTCTTTTGTTTCAGTTGGTAATGAGCCAAAGCAGTATTTCATCTGGAAGGTCTCACACCTTTTGGAAGGTCACCACATTTAGTGTAAAAGGCTTGTAACACCTTAGAAATCTATAGTGAGCTTCTTGATGTTGCATAAAACTTGCCTATGTCCGTGGAGAATGTTCTGAAGTACAGTATGGCTTTAATTTAATAAACTGCTTAATATTTGAGGCTTTTATCCAGTAGAAATAAATTTTCCTTTACTATTTGAGCAATAACACTTTAAAAATGTCATAGCTATTTTAGTCAAACTATTTAGTTTGGAAGTTTAGAATTGAGTTTTAAGTTTCATCAGAAATAAATATTAAATTCATGAGAACTATGATGAAACTAGGAGCAGTCAATTCAGATTTACAGTAGTGTGAATTTAAATACACTAAAGCACAGGGCCAAGATGATAAAAGGAGAAATTCAATTTGTCAACTGGACAAAGTTTGTTTAGTTGAAAAACATTTCGTCAACCAAACAAACTTTGTCCAGTTGACAAATTTAATTTCTCCTTTTATCACGGATTCTACCTGGACGACTGAGGGTCTTTTCACGCACAGGGCCAAGATATTTTTATTTGCATGACTTTCCAAACTAGAGGATAAAGTAGAATACATTTCCAAAACAGCAACACTGGCAACAGGGCATGGTGGATCTTCATATTTTCACTGGATAAAGACCACAGATAGTTCTAAATGTCCAAGTAAGCCACTATGGAACCTACCTGGACCACTGAGGGATTCCACAGATATAAGGCCTCATGGGTATAGAAAAGAAAGAAACGATAAGAAAAAATTTCTTTAAATCATAGGATTTAAATAAATTTTTTCTTATTGTTTTATTGAAATTGGTATTGAGTCTCGTGTCTGTTCCTTAGTATCGAAATTGTCTTTGAAATTTTAGTATCAACAACAATTTTGTTAGACTCACATGTTTGTATTGAAGAAGTGTGTGTTCTCGATCCAATGCAGCTAAAATTCAAACAGAAATTCTCACATTTCAACCATAAGGCAGGTTCATGTTCATTTCTTAAACTCTGGCTCACCGGAGTGTAAGCGAGGTGCTAACATCTGCTAGCATAATCCGCTAAAACCTTTTCGATGAGCGCATAAGCCCATGGAATCCTGCTCCATGTTTCACTTACCTCACCTGCTGCACGCCACACACTGGAACAGAAGACAGGGATCAGGAGCAGACAGATTCATTTGTGGAGGAGAATTAGCAAGCCTCCACACAATCTGAAAATGAATTATCTTCAGTCTGCCAACCCTTGTTCACCAACAAAAAATAAATAAATAAATAAATAAATAAATAGATAATTACTTAAATTAACTTAAATTACTTAAATTACTTAAATTAACTTAAATGCCAGCTCTTCTGTATGTAAGAAAGCAACTATTTAAGAAAGTAACAATGATGAATATGAGCTGCTGCAGGTCTCTAACCTGGATGCACCTGCACCCACATGTTTACTTTATTAACAGCTTCATGACATTTTCTATTAGGTGTTGCCTTAGTTACAAGTCTGTTAGAGGTCATTAGAAGCGATAAAGCTCATTTCAAATTGTTTACACTGACAGGGCTCTCAAGTTTTGAGCGGGGTCGTGCGTGAGACTGCGTAATTTCCGAGGAGCGGGGTGGGGTGCGCGAGTGAACAATTTTTCCCGAGGAGCGGAGGGGGAGGGGGGCTTGAATTGCGTGAGAAATGCCGTGTGAGCGTGTGAACGCGTCGAATTGTCTCTCTCAATGGGTGAGACTTGAGAGCCCTGCTGTAAATGTTTGTCTAAAGAGCAAACTTAAACTACAAAGCAACTAATGAGAGTTATATAAATGAAGTTATTACCTGATGGTTCTCAGTTTGTTTTATCATCACCGCAGTGTGCGCTTAGCAGCTGAAACTACACTCTACAGTCTGCCCAACAACAGAACAATCTATTTTCTGATTGGCTGATTTTTTTCCGGGGAGCGGGACGGGGAGGAGGGGGAGAGTTTTTTTTCGCTGAAAACGCGCGGTGCCTGCATAAACTGAGCCACACAGACCGATTTTCTGGGCACAAAAAAAAAAAAATCACTGTGAGAAATGCCATGTGTGAGCGTCGAATTGCGTGTGTCACACTCTCAATGCGTGAGACTTGAGAGCCCTGACACTGAAGCACTTCAGACATTTAATTACTAATAGATTTCATTTCTAGTTTGACAGTTTAAAACATGTCACGGATAAAACAGATATTGAACTGTGAACATAGGCCCACATATATAAGGCTGTAAATAGCATTGGCATTTTAGGTCATTTTCCCACATTTCTGCGCTCTCCGGACTGATCCCAGTGTGCACTAAATTTATTTCTGTTTATTTTACTTTTGGCTCACTCTTGTTCACCACAAACATGCACTGTGATCCACGAGAACTTGCTGGTGCTGTACATGCTGAGGCTAAATACACCATGATGTCTCGCTCAACTGGAGATCCTGCGTCACCGTAAACATTATCAAAACAAAGCGCCACTTGCTGTCAGCATCTTCTATAGATAGCTGTACATCACACTTCCAAGCAGTGGATATTTATATTTTCATTTGTGCCAAAATGACTATGTAATGCTGCTGAATAAGCTTGATAAGCTGGTCCCTCAACGCAATTGACACACTTTTTCACGGAGGAATGCCGGTCCGGGAGAGCCGAACTGTCTGGATGGAACTTTCGCTGCCGGATACATGAGGGATGCTTGGGACAAGTGGAATGTTGTGTGTCTGGCACCGCTGTTCCTAGAGGACGCTGAGGACATTTACCTATTCAGATTTTTGATAGCTAGACATCTGTTGATTGGCCTAGAGATGTTCATGGTCTATCGGAAAATGGAAAAGCTGGCAGCAAACAAAGTTGCCCAAGCTGTCTGCTGTAATTTCGCACCACAGTGGAGCCGTTGCTGACCTAGTGAATCAGAATGTGACACAGGTTGAGGAACATCTCCAGCCAGAGAATACCTCTCGATGCCTGGACACCATTACGAGCATGCTCACAGAACTGTGTAGAAACAGCGTGGCACAGTCTGCGGCCATTGCTGTACGCCTCTGCAAGGTGACATGATGTTGGGGGCCTGGCAGAACCAAGGTTTTGGCTAATTGTCCATTCGCCTGGGTTCTAAAAATGTATTGATTATGTTAAATTATCCCCCTCAGTGTAATTAATCAGTCTCCTTGAAATCTCTGAATCAACAGGTGTTTTTGTTTTGACTCTGTTGTCCTGTACTCAACAGGGGGGGGGCTCAGTTTGTTTTATCATCACCACACTTTGTCAGTGCGCGCTGAGAGGGGCGGGGAGGAGGGACCGGGGCGGGGGGGAGCGGGACATTTTTAACGGATTCATGTAAGAGTCTGGTTAATGCACCTGGCCGGCGTCTCACCACGGCTCCGCGGTTCGGCTCTGGGCTGCGCGTATTCCGCGCGTAAGCCGTCGGGGGGGACACGTTACGCACAGACGGAGACACCGGGACCGGAGTCGGTGCGTCTCAGAGGAGACGTGGCACCGGGACTGAGGCTCAGGACGTACCCGGACCGTGCGCCCGGAGCAGGGGGAGGTTTTTTTCGCTGAAAACGCGCGGAGCCTGCATAAACTAAGCCACACAGACCGATTTTCTGGGCACAAAAAGAAAAAAAAAAATTGAAAAGAAATCAGCGTGAGAAATGCCATGTGTGTGAGCGTGTGAACACGTCGAATTGCGTGTGTCACACTCTCAATGCGTGAGACTTGAGAGCCCTGGTCATAATATGTTCGTGAATATTGTTATTGATTGTATTTGCATCTTTTTCTACTCTGTTATCTCCAAGATGGCAGTGCGCGCATGAGCTACAGCCACTTCCCTGGCCGTCACTGTCTCTGTCTCTGCTTGGCCAGGGAGAAACGACATTTTGATTCACTGTATGCCGTGTACATATGGCAGAATTCGACAATAAAGCTAACTATGACTATGACTATGAATCCTTCATTTGGAGAATCTCTCTAAATACAACCCCAAAACAATTAGTTAAAAACTCAAAAAAGTCAAGTTTTCATAATAGTAATAATAATAGTTGTCCTTTAAATGATCATATAGTCGTCTGCCATGCTATAAACAGGATGAACATGGGACGTATAAACCTAAAAACCTTATTATTTCATTCAATAACAATTTCACTGCTAAAATATCAAATTTCACCAACACTGGTCTGACATGAAAGCTTCCAGATCACACACTCTCTAATCTGTGAAGAAGATAACAGTATGTAGCTCTGCGCAACACTGGGCTAACACCACTAAAACTGCTCATGGGCTATTCCATTTTAAGTATGCCAGAGCGAGGTCTCCATCCAGTTGAGCCTGAATTCTACATGTGTCACCAGACAGCCGGGCCAGTGGGTTTAAGAGGCTCCATCTGATGCAATGGTGACAGTAATGGTCTGGAGTGGGAGAGAGGATTATACCACACAGCACAGAGAAGGACTTAATAAGTGAACGGGGATTTCCACTGCTTTGTACTGCTGACACGACTAAGGAAATCAAATACTGTAGTATCAAAAGGCTGCAGATATAAAAGGTGATTTTTTTTTCCATATATTTGCATAATATAAATTGCCCGAATACATATGAATTGAATAAGTAGCTCATGTGCTGTAATTAGAAAGAAAGTACTCAGAAAGTGCACGTTAGCATGGTAGTTATTGTTAAGATGCATTTAGACCACAGCGTTTGTGGGCAGACACCTCCGACATGGAATTGATAAGATTTTTACGATTCCGATTCCATTATCGATACTGCTTAACGATTTGAAGTCCCGAAGGTCTCCTGAACGTGTCACACATGCTTCTTGCAACGGGATTGGCTGGCGTGTGAGCCTGGGAAAATATGTTGATTTATACACGCCCCGTTTCTTTCCAAAAAACAAGCTCTTCTCGTCATGCGAAAATAGAATATAAACTCCGTATCAGTGAAGCGGAGAAGCACGGATCAATCCCACGTAATTCGTGCTGGCTGGAATCGTTAAGAGAATCGTTAGATAAACTGCTAATTGGTTCCGTGGAATTGAAACACACAGAACCGGTTCTCAACAGGAACCGGTTCTCGATTCCCATCCCTATTCATCACTGGACCCTGGGTCTTTCTCTTTTTTTCTCCTGGATAATAATGTTGCTATCTCACTGGAGAATAGTCCAATTTCTGATTGATTAAGGCAGTGTGTCAAACGCCAAAAGTTCAGCTCTTTTAACTCGTCTGATGCCTGTAGTTGATACTCAAACATGCTGCGTCATTACCAGATTTTTTTGAAAACACTCCATAGAAATGCAGGATGGCATGTACAGTTTGTAATTAGGATGCTCAGAATGCATAAGGTAAGTGAGGAAAAACTTTTTTAAGACAGCAAAACAGGTACAGCCTCTTAAAGGTGCAATATATAACTTTTCTGGTGGAGGGCTCACCACCTGCTTGTCACCTTGAATGCTGCCAGTGTGTCCTTGGGCAAGACACTTAACCGACCTCGCCCCCCGTGTCTGTGTACACTGGTGTGTGAATGTGTGTGTGAATGGGTGAGTGGTTCCTTGTTGTAAAGTGCTTTGGGTGCCTTGAATGTGGAAAAGCGCTATATATAGATGTGACCATTTACCATATGCTAATCTGTCTTATTCCTCTGCACAGATCTGACCTGTAACATTACCTGGTGACATAACCTGCTTGTCTCACTGGAGAATGATAACTTAAATGCCATACTATGGAACATACTAAGAACGCATTTCTTTATTTTTATTTCTTTATTTTATTTTATTTTTTTGCAAAACATTTTAGGATGTATGGAAGACCCATGTAGTAACTTTACCCCAGTGGATGTGGACACGGCCTGTGTTTATTTCCCTTCACTTTTGTCTTAGTATTCAACAGTCATTCAAAATATTCAAAATAGAGGTTCTTTTTCACAGACCAGTGTGATGTTTACACCTTGATATATTTTGGATACAGATGCTTATTTCCATCATAATTTAGATGGAGAAGACTACTGAGGTCTGGGAACGAGCCCACAGGGAGAGAAGTCAGAGTGCAGGTGATGCTATTCTCCTACCATTGCAGGAGAATGGAGCCAAAATCCGTGTAAATCAGCTGAAGGACACATCACCGTAACATCACATGACCCTCTGAAGCAGAATACAGAAGAATCTCAAACATATCAAGGTGTAAACAACACAATGGTGTGTTAAAAAGAATCTATTTGAAAATAATATTGGAAGACCGAAATTAATGTATTTGAAATAATATAACGTGTTCCCTCATCAAAAACAAATACCCATTTGTGAGGTGTTTTTCCTCATTCGTGCTTGTATTATTAATCCTGTTTACAAGGTTATCTTCAGTGAGTTCTCAGAAAACACTCTAAAATAGCTGGCACCAAAGAATTATGTAACAGACAGTTTTCACTTGCCTCAAGTGGAGGAGTTCACGAGTGTTCACAAGTGAGGGGGGGATAGAGCGTGAGATTGACAGGCAGATCGGTACAGCATTGGCAGTGATGCGGTTGCTGTACTGGACCATTGTGGTGAAGAAGGAGCTGAGCCAAAAGGCAAAGCTATCAATTTACTGGTCAGTCTACATTTTATGACTCTGTGATGGCCTTTGCTCTCCTCTACACTGTCGTCTGCTGGGCCCCGAGCAGCACAGACTGGGACAGGAAGATACTTAACAAGCTGGTCAGGAGGGCCAGCTCTGTCCTGGGCTGTCCTCTGGACTCTGTAGAGGAGGTGGCAGAGAGGAGGGTGCTGGCCAAACGTACGTCCATCATGGGTGACACCTCTCACCCTCTGCACCTTCATTGCTCTAGAGAGAGACCAGAGCATCAACATCCTGCCTGCAGACAAAGGGAGATGCACAGTGATCTTGAACTCAGCTGATTATGAAGGTGAACAGCCTAGTCAGTGACACGGCAACCTACGAATTACTGAAACGAGACCCCACCAATGGGTAAAAAAAGAAGATCAATGATTGCTTGCAGAAGTTGGAGAAGGAAGAAGTCATTGATCAACAGCTGTATTACAGACTGTACCCTGGTGACGCCATCCCGTGCATCTATGGCCTCCCTAAGATTCACAAACACGGAGTACCACTCAGACCCATTGTATGTAGCGTTGACTCCATCACATACAATGTGGCCAAACACCTAAAAACCATCTTGGCTCCTTTGGTGGGTAACACAGAGCACCATATTGAGAACACAGCCGAATTTGTAAACAAAGTTAAGTTTCTCCAGTTTGATCGGGATGAGACAATGGTTTTCTTTGATGTTACCTCCCTTTTCACTTGTATCCCTACAGCGGTAGCGGTTGAAGCAGCAAGAAAGAGACTACTGCAGGATACCAAGCTAGAAGAGAGAACCAAACTTTCACCTGACCAAATCTGCCAATTGTTGGAAATTTGTTTGAATACCACCTATTTCCAGTTCAGAGGGAACTTCTACAGGCAAATCCACAGCTGTGTGATGGGCTCACCGGTCTCCCCTATCATGACTAACTTGTACATGGAACAATTTGAACAAAGTGCTTTGGCCTCATATCCAGGCACTACACCCACACATTGGTATCGTTATGTTGATGATAATTTTTCAAAAATCAAAATTCTTTTACTTCTTTTACTCTATCTTTTACTGCACATATCAATTCTGTAGATCCGAACAGCAAATTCACCCGTGAAGATGCCAAGGACAACACATTGGTTTTCTTAGATTCTGCAGTAACAACAGGAGAAGACCAACGACTCCAAGTAGAGGTCTTCAGGAAGCCCACACACACGGACCAATACCTGCTTTTTGATTCACCCCACCCACTGCAGCACAAACTGGGAGTTATTCGGACATTACAACATAGGGCTCAAGTGGTTCCGACAAGCACAGAGGGAAAGGAGAAAGAAGAAAAGCATGTGCAGAAAGCCCTCTCTGTTTGTGGATATCCTAAATGGGCTTTCAACAAAACCAAGAGAGACAAGGACAAGAAACAAGACAACAGAGAATCAGAACCCAGGAGGAAAGGTGTAGCAATTCCTTACCTGGCCGGCGTTTTTGAAAAACTACAGAGGATTTTCAGACAGTATGAAATCCCAGTTTATTTCAAACCCACAAACACTTTAAGACAAAAACTAGTCCACCCAAAGGACAAAACACCGAGCCACAAACAAAGCAATGTGGTCTACTCCATTCAGTGTAGTGAAGACTGCAGTGAGCGCTACATTGGAGAAACAAAACAGCCACTTTACAAGAGGATGTACCAACACAGGCGGGCGTGCCAGAGTGGACCGTCATCTGCCGTACATCTCCACCTAGAAGCCACGGGCCACTCCTTTGAGGACAGTGACGTTCAGATCTTAGCCAGGGAAAAGAACTGGTTTGAGAAGGGAGTTTTTTGGCAAAAAAAAAACAGAATCCTTCTTTAAACAGGAATGGGGGAGTCAGACATAATTTGTCTCCCATATATAATTCCATTCTCAATCCTAAATCAAAACAAACAAAGGAAACAATAGGGCTAGCCAGATCAGGTCCAGAGGTGTGAAAACACCCATTATGGCCCCGAATGGGTATGCTAAACTAGACGCCAGAGAGAAACTGTAAAACAAAGAGGTGATACTTTCATAGCAATTTCATTATAGTTAGCTCCTCCCTGCAGCTAGATATAAGCAGTGTCCACCAGCACTCGAACCAGAACTGACGAGGCAGCTCGGATGAGCTGCAAAAGGTTTTTGACCAAATAAACTTTGTCCAGTTGACAAATTGAATTTCTCCTTTTACCATGGATTCTACCTGGACAACTGAGGGATTCTTCACATATTCTCTTATTTACTTATTTGGGGCCAAGCACCGAAGGTGCTAGGCACCATAGTGCTTTCTACTGACTTCAAAGCGAGCACACGCACATACGACGCGCTCCGCCAGAGCGGGCCTAGTTTGGTGTTTTTTTCGTTTCCTTCTTTGAACTTTTTAGATAATTTTGGTTTCTCGGCTCCTTTCGGTTGTTGGCTCACGCCAACAACCGGGTGGCAAGAATGAGGATTGTACTAGGAAAAATGGTGACGTGGCGAAGGAGAACACGGGTGTGGAATACCGTAAAGATCTGACGGTCCTTCTGGACCTGGTGGGTGGAGCCGGCCTGTCCCCTATGGCCTTGCTGAAGACCGCGCAGGAGATCTGTGGGTCTGTGCTCGCCTGCCGCATGGTGACCAAGGATAAGTACGAGATAACGGTGGCGTCCCGGGCAGCCAAGGAAAAGCTGCTGGATGGGTTCCGGATCGGCGACACCAGGGTCCATGGGCGTCCCATCGGCAGGAACGAGATGGTGGTCTCCTTCTTGGGCCTGCCGGCGTACGTCCGGGATGAGGAAATCGTGCGGAAGCTCAACTCCTGGGGAGTCTCCGCTGTTTCCGGGATACGGAGGAAAGTGTGGCCGGGAACTGGCATCGCGGACGGCACCAGGTTTGTGAGGGTGCGTTTCACTGCCGCTGTCAGGTCTCTGCCGTATTCTGTCAGGTTCGACACTGAGGAGGGGCCTGCGTACTTTAGAGTCATACACGACAATCAGGTGAAGCTGTGCAGAGGATGTCTCCAGCCGGGCCATGTGTTGCGTGAGTGCCCTGGCTTCCTGTGTAGGAAGTGTGGGGGTCAGGGGCATTACGCCCGAGAGTGCGCGGGGCCCAGGGCCGGGTGCTCGAGCCGCCGTGACTCTGACCAAGGGGAGCGGAGCGCGGGAGGTGATGGTGACGGCCCTGCAGCTGGGGCTAGACCCGCCCCCTCCTCCGTTGCCTCGAGTCGGGAGAGTGAGCCTGTCCTGGATGCTGCGATTCAGAGTGCGCAGGCACCCGTAACGGTGGAGGGCGAGGGGCTACGTCCTCGCGCTTCCTCTCCCATCGCCTCGGGACGGGACGGGGAGAGTGAGCCTGTCCAGGGTGCTGCGATTCAGAGTGCACGGGCACTCGCGACGGCGAGGGGCGGGGGGCTGCCTCCTTGCGCCTCCTCTTCCCCCTCCTCCGTCGCCCCGAGTCGGGACGGCGAGCCTGTCCAGGATGCTGCGATTCAGAGTGCACGGGCACTCGTGGAGGGGGCGAGGGGCGAGGGACTGCCTCCTTGCGCCTCCCCTCCCCCTCCCTCCGTCGCCTCGGGTCGGGACAGTGCGCCTGTCCAGAATGCTGTGATTCAAAGTGCACAGGCACTCGTGACGGCGGGGGATGAGGGGCTGCCTCCACGCGCCTCCTCTTCGCGGGGTGGTGAGGCTGAGGTGGACCTCCTCCCTGTAGCCGTGGCGGCGGGAGCTGAGCCGGATGCTGCTACGGATGCTGCTGCGGCCCGGCGCCGCGGCCGCAAGTCGGGCGGGGCGAAGCGCAGATCTCGGACCGTGGGGCAGGAGTCCCTCCGGCCCTCGTCCGCTCCGGCCCCGTGCGATGTGGTCTCCACCCCGGGCCCGTGTGAGCGGGTTCCCGCTCCGGGCCCGTGCGGTCCGCTCTCCGCTCCGAACCCGTGTGAGCCGCTCTCCACTCCGGGCCCGTGTGGCCCGGCCTCTGCGAGCCCCTCTGGGCCCGCTACCACGTGTGCGAGCGCGGTGGGGAAGCGGATGGACTTCTGCAGTGGCGATGTTGAAGCGGACGTTGATGATGTTAGACAAAGCGTTAAGAGGCTCCGAAGGTCCTCTGAGTGCGCTGAGACTCCGGGGCGCGTCTGATAGGTCCCTTCCCCTCCTCTCTTCTTTATGGCGCTGTCCCTGGTCTCACTTAACGCGTGCGGTCTGAGGAGCAGGGTCCGGATGCAGAGTGCGATACACGACTCTACCTGGGACGTGCTGTGCATTCAGGAAACTGGGTGGGGAGTCGAGCACGCCAGCAGGGTGGAGGCGATGCGCGTCGGCGAGGTGTACTGCGCTCTGGGCTCCGTGCACTCCCGGGGTGTGGCTGTTCTGGTCAAGCCAGGGGTGCTGGGGGAGTCCGCGCTGGTTTACGCAGACCCGTTCGGTCGCTTTTTAGTGATTGATTTTGTACGCGGCCCTCTTAAGATCCGCCTCATAAATATCCATGCGCCGAATGATGAGATGGAAAGGAAAAGGTTCTTCGTCAGCATTTTCTCCTTCGTAAACGAATCCACAATTATAATAGGGGATTTTAACGTGGTCCTCTCAGAAATTGACCTTGGACCAAATAATGTGTTTAGATGCGATGCGAGCAGGACCGCACTTTTTGATTTGGCCGGTAATCATGACCTGTCTGAGGTCTGGAGGGGCCTTCACCGCAGAGCCAGGGAGTTTTCTCGACGCCAGGTGGTGAGGGGGGTCCTTCGCCAGTCGCGCTTGGATATGTGCTTTGTTTCGTCTACAATATGGAGTTTAATCAGCGGGGCCACGTATACGTGCTTGAGCTGGACCGATCACTCCCTCCTTTCGGTCGGCCTCGACTTCTTGGGTAGGAAAAGGAACGGAGGGGGCTGGGTGTTCAACAACTCTCTCCTGGACGATCCCAGCTTCATTCGGAAAATGGAGAAGTTGTGCGACTGTTTCGATACTGAAATTGAAGTGCATGATTCTCTAATAGATTGGTGGGATGGGGCGAAGGCCCGGATGAAGAGACTGGCCATCGGTCACAGCAAGCAGAGGAGGTGGGAGCAGGCTGCGCAGGAGCGCGCGGTGCGTGACCGCCTCCAAGTGCTGGCCGCGGCGTCTCTGGCGGGCCCCGTGGACCCAGAGTATCTGGAACTACAGGCTGAGGTCCGTGTTTTGCAGGAATATCGGGCCAAGGGTGCCATCCTCCGGGCCAAGGCTCAGTACGCGGTGGAGGGGGAGCGCTCGACCGCTTATTTCTTTGGTCTGGAGAAGACCAGGCAGAGCAGGATGTATATAGACGGCCTGGTGGATGATGCAGGTAGGCTGGTGACTGACACCGGTGGGATTTTGGAGGTTGCGGGCAAGTTTTATTCGGGTTTGTTTGACAGTGAGGGGATTAGTGAGGTGAGCTGCGGTCAGGTGCTGGATGCGCTGGATGCGAGGCTTAGCACTAGTGACGCAGACATGTGTGATGAGCCCGTCTCGCTAGATGAGGTTTTTGCGGCCATCAAGGGGCTCAATAAATGTAAGAGTCCCGGGGAGGATGGTCTGACCGCTGAGTTCTACCGGGCGTTTGCCCACCGCCTGGCACCCATTCTCCACACGCTGTTTCATGACATCGAGAGGGAGGGGAGGTGCTCGCACTCCTTCACTCTTGGTATCGTGACCCTGGTCTTCAAGAAGGGTTCCCGAGAGAGCCTGGCCAACTACAGGCCTATAAGTCTCCTCAACACTGACTACAAGATCCTGTCCCGCATTCTGACGGGTAGGTTAAGGCGCGTCATAGGCACGATAGTCGCGGACACGCAGGCGTACGGCATCCCGGGGCGTGACATCTCGGACACAATTCTTTCTTTAAAGTACCTGTTGAGGGAGATGCACGCCATGGGTGGCATCCACGTCTCGGTTGATTTCAATAAGGCGTTCGATAGAGTAGAGCATAGCTTCCTCTATCGCGTTATGGGAAGGTTTGGCTTCAAGGATAGGTTCATCGATTGGATCCGCTTATTATATTCGAACGCAGTCAGCCGCGTGAAATGTAACGGCCTCCTCTCTGACCCCTTCCCTTTGCGGAGGTCGGTCAGACAGGGGTGCCCGCTAAGCACGCTGCTCTACAGCATAGTGGCTGAACCTCTCGCTGCTGTGCTGAAGAAGGACAGGGCCGTGCGCGGACTCACAAGCCCCGCGGGCAGGGAATGCAAGATCTTTCAATTCGCAGACGACACAAATCTTGTCCTTCGAGACGTGCAGAGCCTCGATGCGGCTCTCCACATGCTCAATGTCTACTGTCTGGCTTCGGGTGCCAAAGTCAATCCTGAAAAGTCCTCTGTGGCTTTCTGCGGAACCCTCGCAACCACCCAGAACACCTGGGGCCTCAGGAACGCGGCAGACCTTTACAGGGTCCTCGGCATCCCACTGGGGAGGGATGCGGCGGCCTGTAGGGACAGTTTGTGGTCTGGATTGTACAATAGTGTTAACGCCTGCATGAATTTATGGCAGAGTCGTGATTTAAAAATCAAGGGCAAGGTTTTGGTCGTCAATGCCTTATGCCTGTCCAAGCTCGTACATGCCCTCACCGTGTACGACTTGCCGGACGCAGAGGCACACAGGTTCAGCATTGCGGTGAATAGGTTTATTTGGAAAAGAGAACGTGGGCTGATTGCACACAATGTTATGATTGGAGAACACAACCAAGGGGGACTTAAACTCCTTGATTTGGTTATCAAGAAGCACGCATTGCGTCTCAAGGTAATTAGGAAGTTCCTTGACACCGACTTCGCGGCCGCGTGGAAGGACTTCTTCGCGGTTCAGGTAGATCGGCTGGGTGAGCACGGTTTATTTAACCTGTGCATGCTCCCCCGGCAGGTCACCCTAGAGCGCTTTCCCCCTTTCGAGAGGGAGGTGTTTGAGGCCTGGGCTGCACTGAGGCCGTGCACTGTGGCGGCACCGAGTTCCCTGTGGCAACTGAGGCAGATGCCTCTGCGTTTCAACCCTGACATGCTCTCCGACCCCCCAGGGAGGAGGGAGAGCATGTTCAGTGGGGTTCTGGAGGGAGTGGGGGTTAAGCGGGTAGGGCAGCTTCTGGATGCCTCAGGCAGGTTTGACGTGGAGGGAATCAGGGGCAGGTTTATAGGGATTGGGGCCAGGTTTCGGAGAGCCGAAATCCTCAGGACGGCAAGTGTTATCCAGTCCTCTGTCCTGACGAGGTGGGGGGACCTGTTTGAGACGGGCCCCTTGGACCCGGGGAAGGTACATGGGGAGGAGACAGGCGAGTGTTCTCTGGATTTTGATGTTGTATGGGGAGAGAGGGTGTTGAGGCTGTCGGAGGCGAGGGTGCGCATTTTCTACAGGCTGTTAGTGGCCGGGGTCGCTCGGCGCCCTTCTGCAGAACTCAGATGGTCGCAGACTTTTCCCACACGTGACACTGCCTCCATCTGGGCTCACATATATAATTGGTACACCCCGCCCCAAGTCAGTAATTTTGACTTTAAGTTGAGACACGGGATCATTTACACCTGCACCAGGTCGCACGCAATACACCCTGACAGGTACGGCTGTGACTGTCCAGTTTGCGGTGAGGCGCCTGAAGACCTCCTCCATCTGATCGCCCGGTGTCCTGTCGTGCAGCCTCCTTCTCGCTCGGAGGCTGGCGTTGAGGCTTCCACCTCCGGCGGCCCATGGACTCGATGACCCTGGACTCTGGTTCTGCCTCTTCGGCCCTGCCCAGCAGCAACCTCGAGGGCCGGATGCTCCCATAGTCAACTGGGATGCCGCCCGCCTTGTCCTGTCTGTGGCCAGATATTCAATCTTCGCGGCACGGAACCGGCGCCTCCACGACGGCCACGCAGCGGAGCACTGGCCCCTCTTCACGGCACTCCTTCGCGCCCACGTCCACCGTCTCCACGACGCAAGAGAAACGGAGTTTCGCAACACCTTCATCTCAGACAATACGCTTTTCTCCATCTCCCGAGCCGGCTTCCCTCGGTTGGACTTCTGACCCCTACCCCCCTCCGCTGTCCCCCCTGGTCCCAGGCGCCTGGGCCTTCCCTGGCGCTGCGTCGCCCTTGCTCTCCCCCAGACCCCTTCTTCACCTGGGGCAAGCCCCTTGATCCTCTACACTTCCCCTGTTCCTCTCAGCCCAAATGCCCGGTGGTGCTTATCCCCGTACCCACATCCCCCGATGTGTCCTCTGAGCGCTTTGCGAATGTATGTACCTTGTGGTGCATTTCCGTACCACGGGGTACATCTTTCTGAAGAGAGAAAACAGAAGTGCTTTGTGACTGTTATTGTGGTGGTGAAATCTGTACTATTATGTGCCTGAAATGTGTATTATCGTGTACCTTGTAATATTAAAAGATAAAAAAAAAAAAAAAGTGTTTCTACTGATTCTTATTATTATCATACATTATTCTTCCACCTATGGGAGTCTATGGCAACCCCTAGAACCGTCTGGTAAAAAGTTTTAAATTTTGCATGCACATTCCAGCCAGTCTCCTCATTACCCACAGTAATTTATAGGCCCCACCCCTAACCGTCTAGTGCCACCAGCAGGTCAAAGTTGCAGGAATTTTCAGGAATTTTCTGCGTTGCCTAGCAACGCAGAAAATGTACCTTTGATCTGTCTTTGACGTGTCTTTGATCTAGCCGAAGTGAGCTCATATCTCGGGAACCCTTCATAGGAAGCCTGGGAGCCTGGGAAGCCTGGCTAACAGACCCTGTTAGCCACTTTTGTCGAGTTGACAAACTGAATTTCTCCTTTACATTTGAATACATTGAATAAAATATTTAAAGTAATCTACATCTAAGTGTTACAGTTTTAATGATTAACAACTATAAAACTCATACTATATTTTCTTTTAGCCTTAGCACCCACTGATCTGACCTAGTTTCACGCAGATATTACTCACAATCAGTGCTAGCCTGACTCCTTGTGCTGCCTGTGGACACGTGTGAGCAGTTAGCGCATTATGCAGGCTTGGTTTAGGCGTGGGGAGCTGGGCTAAAGAAGGGGACCATGGAGTTCCCTGTAGAGGTTATTAAGTGTCCTTGCACCCCCGTCCCACTTCCACGCTCCCCTGTGACGGACTGAATACCAATGCTGTCTACCCTCTGCCTAATGAAGCACGCTCCTCCTCACCATAAGGAGTGGAGATGGCCCATGGACATCGTCATTAATTATTGAGAAGAGTTGAAGCTAAAGCTACTGTTTTTACATGTGAGGTTGGAGATGGTTTGTAAGTTCAAAGTGATATGTCTCTGTTTTCTTTATACAGCTGGGTCATTCTGGTTTACACTCCATCCGTCATGAACCCCCCCTTCCCCATACACTTTATAAACCGCCAAGTTATTAAAACATTTGGTCAAATCTGGAGCTTAAATGTGATTTATGAATTCAAAACAAATGTGTTATGGATATTAGTTAGCACATACAGTAGCTCTACAATGCCTTTGAACTATTAATATTTCTGTGGTTGTCTGTGCGCTGCTAGTTGCTAGAAATATTTATTATGTGTGAACACCAATGATTTGATTAAGAAAACAGTCTTCATGAGGACATAACACAGGTGTACAATTACACTTCCTTACACAGGACATTTAGTTGATCACAAACTCACAAAAACATCACATGGTCAGAAAAGCACAACACATCAATGAAAAAAATCTATCTCCTCTCTGAGGCTGTGTGTGTGGTGTGTCTCCAGTGTGTTTGTTTCTGAAGTAACAGTTTGAGTGTGTAACCTCGTCTTATGTCATGGAGTCTTGTTTCGATTAGCAGGGTCTGTACTGTGCTGCGCTCCTGTGTTTTGCCATGGGGTAGTCTCTGTTTTCAGTTTTTATTGTGTACGTGTCTTTGGATCATCTGTAAATGTGTTTTATTCTTTCAATGCACAAGGAGCCACAGTCACTTTCAAGCCTGTAAACTGATGGGACTTTATGGGATCCAAATCTTTTAAATCTGTTCCTTTCAAAAGCCGTTCAAAAGGCTGGCTCTTTTTATTTTGTTTATATGACAGTAGTCAGTGTGGGAACTGATTTAACTACAAACTAATCACAGAAAGAAATGACAAAGGCTCGGATCTGTTTAAAATTGTTCAAACTGAGACTGGGAGTGTGTTTTACCTTTTAAAATGATGCAAAATCGAAGAACAGTGCACTACAATGATATCTATTAAAAGAAAACAAACTGCTAAATCAGTGTAAAAATGCATAAAAATGACAATAAAAAATGTGGTCCTGTTTTATGTTATATTTGATGAGTGAGCTACTGTACCCAAATAATTTCCCTTGTGGATCGATAAAGTTTGTCTGTCTATGTCTAAGTTCCAACCAACTCTCAAAAGAGCTGACTCGTTCCCTAATGTCACATCACTACTGTAAATTACAAATTATGTATTGCAGTTGGCACATTCTTTGCAGTAATATCATTTAGAAGTAAGGATGCCATTAAAGGCTTCCATTTTAGTTACAAGTGAGCAAGTTAAAGTGGAACAAAACACTAAATCCATTTATGGTCACTACTAAACTGTGTAAATGGTCTTTGGATAGCATTGTCCACTGTTCCTCATCATTTTTTGGCTATATTAAAGCAAAGCAAATGAGCAGTTTTCTGGTCACTGCAGTTTGAATTAGTTGCTGACATCACACAGGATTGCCCTGTTAGACCAATCACACTGTCCCCAGACTCCCCACCCCTCACTCTCCCCTTTAGTTCTCCAGATATATTTTTAGACTCAGACAAACTTTATTGATCCACAACGGAAATTATTTGGATGCAGTAGCTCACTCATCATAATATAATATATAACAAGGAGTAACAAAAATAGATGGTATAGCAAAAAGGACAGCAAGAGACCAGTGTCAAATGAGACATAATTATAAAAATAAATGTATATGTGACCGACCGCAGCCAAACAGGATACAAGTGATCCCGGAGGCGTTTTCAGTTATTCACATATTCTGAACGTATAGATTCTAAGCTTTCCAATGATGCCTTACACATGAAAATCTGACAATATTTGAAGAAGTTGTCGCTATTTCAATGCATGCAGATGGGATTTTCGAAAGCTCTGAAATCAGCTCGTGAAGTTTCCACACTTTCCTAATTTGCATGACATTAAGCTAAGCCCTCCCCCATGTAATAATACACAGGATAATATGTTAAGTCAAAGTTTACTACAAAATTTAATAGACTACCAAGATTCAAGATTCAAGATTGTTTTTTTTTTTTTGTCATATGCAGGATCAACACAAGGTCAATAATGCAATGAAATATTTAAGATCAAGAAGAACCGTTGAAGTACTAATAGCATAGCAAAGTAACAAATAAAAAAATAAAAAAGTAATAAAATATGTAATAAAATACCAAGGTACAGGTAGGATTAAATAGAGTATTTAAAGGTCCCATGGCATGAAATTTTCACTTTCTGAGGTTTTTGAAACGTTAATGTGCGCTCCCCTACCCTGTTTAGGGCCCCCTTCATGGCTAAAAGTTGCGAAATGTCTAAACTGAGCATTTGCGGTCCTTTTCTGCGTTAGAAAAAAAACACAGCTCAAACGGGCGATTCTGAACAAGGCAACTATGTGACGTCACATCGAAAAATGCAGCTTCACCCCCCGTCTGTGTCTCTACTCAGCCTCTCTGTAAATCACGCCCAGAGAGTTTGGACTGCGAAGGAGCTACGCAATGCGAAATGCATTTTTTTATTTGCCTGGAGCAGTGCTTCTCAAATAGTGGGGCGGGCCCCCCTGGGGGGACGTGGCATGCCAGGGGGGGCGCGTATGACCCTGGGAAACATGTTTTTTTGCTGTACTGTACTAGAACAAAGTGTAATTGCACATCAACAACAGTAGTTGGCAGTGGCGTTCTCACATGCGATTTACGCACAGTCTCACCATTAACAGAACATCCTCTGTCACAGAAAAAACACGTATATTCCACTGAGTCGTGTCCTTTAGTCCGACAGAAGCTGACGCATCAGTGGCACAAGGAGAGAGCGTATTTTTTCAATGCTTTTAGCTTATGCAAATGAGGTGGTTTTAAGTTTCATTTCTGTAAAACATAAATAAATGTGCGCAAAGCTGCATTAAAAACACATTAATATTTGAGTCCTCAGTGCAGTCTTTGTTGTAAGTTTCTTTCTTTTTTTTTGTTTATAATGTTAATAAAAGGATACACTGGTGTTCTAATAACAATTTTCTAGACAAATAATACTATTTATAGTTGCGCGCAGGAAGGGGGGCGTGAAATATTTTCTTCTTCCTAGGGGGGGCGTCTTAGAAAATAATTGAGAAGCACTGGACTAAATTGTTTTACTGGATTTTATTCGCTGGATCCTTACGGACAAATTGAGAGCAAGTTTATGGTGAAATACAGAGTTTGACCTGTGCAAAGCATTCTAAGTAGCCTGGGAATTCCCAGGCCGCTTCCGTTCGTTTCGAACTGGAAGGCGGCCTGGAAACTCGTCCAAGCGAGAGTCCCAGATTTAGGGCCCCAATCAGAGAGCAGGGGAAGGGTGTGGCAAGACGGTGACGCGTACTACACGACAAACGGAAGCTTGTAGTTTGAACTGACAACTGACATGATTGGCTATGGACTTGCGTATACGCTCAATGATAGACATTCATAACGCCCAATAAACGGCCGTTGGCAATCGCTAACCACACCTCCGCTACGGGATTTTTCGAAGCGAGTTTCCAGACCCATATCTCACTTGTGATATGGTCAGGTGTTAACCAGACTACATTCTAAGGTAAGCTAACCTCGTTTTGTGCTTTTCCGTATAAAAGCCCCATGTGCTCGGGGAGTGATTGTTGTGCAGGGAAATGAATTGCATAGTCAAAAAGAGGAGACTGTAAGGTTTCATTTGATGTGTAGAGTGTCATGGTACATGATCGGGAATGTGTGTTTTCATGAGAAAAAAAAAAACAAAAAAACAGGACCGCGTTTAGCGGCGCGCGGACCTCGAGGTCTGCCGTAGCTAAAACAGAAAGTGCAATAGCACCATCCACCTATGCGCCACAAATCCTACACACTGGGGCTTTAAATAAATAAACAAATAAATAACAATAAATAAAAACATGCCATATATCTTAGTTGTATACCTATAAATAAACTTTTGGTCACATCAAAATTGACTTTAATAACAATTCAATAATTTCAATAAGCTATCTTTAATTCCAAAAACAAAGTAAAGTGCACTTTCAAAGTTCTATTAAATAAATCAATTAGTATTGGCATTTCAGCCTAATTCATTCAAAAAAAGTTACAAAAAGAAAACATTTAACGTTCAAATGCTGCGCGTCCCATAAGAACTTCCATTCAAACCCTCATGGCTAAATAAGCGCTGAGTCAAAAAAAGTTACAAAAGTACCGAAACGGGTCAAATTGAATCAAAATAAAATATTTCTCTACCGCTATAGCCTATGGCAAAACGTTTGGCTTTTATATAAACAAAAATAGAGTGGAAATTAACCTAAAGACACTGTTCACTGTTTCTAGGCTCGGAAGTCCTTTATCTGATCCTGTGGACATCTGAAACAGCACTGGTTTAATTTTATTGTCTGTGAAAATGTGTTTATTTTTCAATGGAACGCTTCTCATCTCTTCCTCCGCACAAAAACGCGGAAGTGGGGCCAGCGCATAGCTGAAGAGGAAAGAGTGGAGAGTTTGGCCACACCCCCACCCTCTGGCCTATCTCTGTCCTCCTCATTTGCATTCAAGCAACAAAGCCCATAATTGAGTGTTCCAGAGAGATATTTATGACTCTTTCTCATCTTATCTCTCTTTCTCATGCACTGAGTCTTGATTTTGAAGAAGGATTCATTTACAGTATTAGGGAACCATTAAGGAGCCATATAAAAGCATCAAGAAGTACCATGTCATGGGACCTTTAAGGAGTATTTCACAGGAGGTAATATGAATTTCATATTGCACATAATATAGTATACTATGCTTTAAATAAATACATAACAATAAATAAATACATGCCATATATATATATATATATATATATATATATATATATATATATATATATATATATATATCCTGAGGAGCGCGGGGGGGAAGGGGGCGAGTGACTTTTTTTTTCGCTGAAAACACGCGGTGCCTGCATTATCTAACTGATTTTCTGGGCACAGAAGCGCTGTGTGCTGCGCTTGAATTGCGTAACAAAATTTCAGGGTGAGAAATACCATGTGTGGCGTGTGAGCGTCTGACCACATCGAATTGCGTGTGTCACACTCTCAATGCGTGAGACTTGAGAGCCCTGCGCATATCTGCGCTCTTTCGCCAGTAAAGTATCCGATCGCATTCTGTACATGAGCTCCTTCCTTATGTAGCATTTACAATCAAAGTTAAGATGCATTTCAAGAGAATGAAAAAGACAGTGAAAATGGATAAAATCCGTACCTTGCTACGTAATTTGCTTCCTTGCTACGTAAGAAGGAACTCCCGCCTCAGGACACAGGTACAGGACACATTCGGGACACGCGACACGTTCGGGACACGTCTGTGGACCATGGATACGCAATACACTCATACATGTGGGTAGTAAAAGGAGAAATTCAATTTGTCAACGGGACAAAGTTTATTTGGTTGAAAATGTTTCGCAACTCATCTGAGATGCTTCGTCAGTTCTGGTTAGAGTGCTGATGGACACTGCTTATATCTAGCTGCAGGGAGGAGATAACTACACTGAAATTATTCTGAAACTATCCCACCTCTTTGTTTTCAGCTTTCTGTCTTTTGTTTTTTCAGTTTCTCTCTGGCGTCTAGTTTAGCATACCCATTCAAACGCTAATGGCTGTTTTCACACCTCTGGACCTGACCTTGCTGCCCCCTTGTTTCCGTTGTTTATTTTGATTTAGGATTGAGAATGGAATTATATATGGGAGACAAATTATGTCTGACTCCCCCATTCCTGTTTAAAGAAGGATTCTCTTTTTTTTTGACAAAAATAGCCTCTTTAACTCCCCTCTCAAACCACTTCTTTTCCCTGGCTAAGATCTGAACCTCGCTGTCCTCAAATGAATGGCCCGTGGTTTCTAGGTGAAGATGTACGGCAGATTGAGGTCCACTCTGGCACGCCCGTCTGTGTTGGTACATCCTCTTGTGAAGTGACTGTTTTGTTTCTCCAATGTAGCGTTCACTGCAGTCTTCACTACACTGAATGGAGTAGACCACATTACTTTGTTTGTGGCTCGGTGTTTTGTCCTTTGGGTGGACCAGTTTTTGTCTTAAAGTGTTTGTGGGTTTGAAATAAACTGGGATTTCATATTGTCTGAAAATCCTCTGTAGTTTTTCAGAAACGCCGGCCAGGTAAGGAATCACTACACCTTTCCTCCTGGATTTGGATTCTCTGTTGTCTTGTTTCTTGTCCTTGTCTCCCTAGGTTTTTTTGAAAGCCCATTTAGGATATCCACAAACAGAGAGGGCTTCCTGCACATGTTCTTCATTCTCCTTACCCTCTGTGCTTGTGGGAACCACTTGGGACCTGTGTTGTAATGTCCGAATAACCCCCAATTTGTGCTGCAGTGGGTGGTGTGAATCAAAAAGCAGGTATTGGTCCGTGTGTGTGGGCTTCCTGAAGACTTCTACTTGGAGTCATCGGTCTCCTCCTATCATTACTGCACAATCTAAGAATGCAAATGTGTTGTCCTTGGCATCTTCACGGGTGAATTTGATGTTTGGATCTACAGAATTGATACGTGCGTAAAAGGTTCCAAATTTTGAATTTTGATTTTTGAAAAATTATCATCAACATAACGATACCAATGTGTGGGTGTAGTGCCTGGATATGAGGCTAAAGCACTCTGTTCAAATTGTTCCATGTACAAGTTAGTCATGATAGGGGAGACCGGTGAGCCCATCACACAGCCGTGGATTTGCCTGTAGAAGTTCCCTCTGAACTGGAAATAGGTGGTATTCAGACAAATTTCCAGCAGTTGGTAGATTTGGTCAGGTGAAAGTTTGGTTCTCTCTTCTAGCTTGGTATCCTGTACCAACCACTACCGCTACCGCTGTAGGGATACAAGTGAAAAGAGAGGTTACATCAACAATTGTCTCATCCCGATCAAATTGGAGAAACTTAAAGGGATATTCCAGGATTTTTGACATGGGGGCTCATTTCTGAGTTAGCCAGAGTGTTGCAGAGATGTGGAGACACTTTTTAGCGAATTTCATGCAGTCCTTCCAGCTGCAGAGTTTTCAGTTGCTAGGCTAGCGCAAGTCAATGGTAAATGGTAGCCGGATTTAAATCAGGCTTACCCACTCCATAGTGCACCCAAAACAAGTCAATTATAACGGCAGACTGTCGATGTAAATATATGTTGATTGAGTAATTTTTGAAATAAAACTGACTGCGAATAGCATGAATCATTCCATATCTGAGGGACTAGCTTCGCAGCAGCAGCGGAATTTTACTTTACTCTAGTTGGTTGTGAAGTGACCAATCACGTAAACAGAGAAGCGAGAAAAGTCGTAGTAGGGAAGACCACAGAGTGAAGAGATGAATTTTAAAAGAACTACCGAGCAAAATGGTGTTTCAGTGTGCATTTCGAAAATGTACAAATAAAGCCTGCAGGTGGGCACCACAAAGTTTTCACAGCATTCCAGTGCATGATCGAGAAAGGACTCGACTGTGGCTTGTAGCTGCTGGCTTAGACATCAACACACCGGTGGAGACGCTACATAAACAGAAGATTTGCAGTGATCATTTCGGACCAGACTACTACACCAAATCCCTTGGAAAGCCTAGTCTGACAACCACTGCAGTACCATCTGTCTTTCCAAGCGCAAGATCCCGTGATGAAGAACAGGTTTGTACCTTTTTTCCCCAACTCCTGTTGTTATGTTAGCCTGCTGGTCGATTGATGAAGACTGTGCTAGAGCTTTTGCATCACTCTTATAGTCTACCCGGCTGACAGAAAAGGCATGCACGCTCATAAAGTTGTTGCTAGCCCGTGAACATTCATCTGTATATTCCGGCTCGTACAGGTACGGTTCAGTGGAGAAAGCAAATTGCTCAGCATCGTTTTCAAAAGCATCGGGGAGACCTCCAAACGTGGCCATGTCTGGATTGTAGAACAGGGCAGGCTGTACTCTACGGCTACTGTACTCTACGGCTAACGATGACAGCTGAAGGTAAACAAAAAACAGCTGGAAACCTAGCTGCAAGGTGATCACTTCGCCCATGCCTAGCTTGATCAGGAAAAAAATGCGCTTTTGCATAAGGACATAAATCCTTTAAAGTACAAGGTTGATTATATTTCTAAAATTATTCCATCAACACAGACATTTACATCAACAGTCTGGTGTTATAGTTGACTGGCCTCGAGTGTCCTTTGGTGTGGGTAAGCCTGATTAAAATCAGGCTACCATTTACCATTGACTTGCGCTAGCCTAGCAACTGAAAACTCTGCAGCTGGAAGGACTGCATGAAATTCGCTAAAAAGTGTCTCCACATCTCTGCAACACTCTGGCTAACTCGGAAATGAGCCCCCATGTCAAAAATCCTGGAATATCCCTTTAACTATGTTTACAACTTCGGCTATGTTCTCAATATGGTGCTCTGTGTTACCCACCAAAGGAGCCAAGATGGTTTTTAGGTGTTTGGCCACATTGTATGTGATGGAGTTGTGGGGAGAAACTCTTTCGACCTCGTGGAAGAATGCAGGAAGCGGAGATGGTTGGTATAGGCACTTTAATGTTGAGCAGAGTATACAGGCATGATCAGTACAGCATTCGAGCATCTCTGTCGTCTCCCTGTCTGAGGTACAGAACTGTCGAGTATTTATCCTAAAAACCAGTGGATCAATACTAACTATCAGGATCCACCGTCATCTGACCTTTGATAGGCAACGTGTCACAGTGGTACATAACATGATCAAAACACAGGCAAAGTCCAGCCTAACAATGCCACGTCTTCTAGCTTCAGCATGACTCAGCAGTTTCAATCACTCATGGTCGTAAACGACATCAGGCATATCAGTGGCCTTAGATGAGTTAAACAAACAAAGATTATTTTCCTCACAGAGTCAACGCTACATACAATGGGTCTGAGTGGTACTCCTTGTTTGTGAATCTTAGGGAGGCCATAGATGCACGGGATGGCGTCACCAGGGTACAGTCTGTAATACAGCTGTCGATCAATGACTTCTTCCTTCACCAGCTTCTGCAAGCAATCAATGATCTTCTTTTTGTATCCATTAGTGGGGTCCCGTTTCAGTAATTCATGGGTTGCCATGTCACTGAGTAGGCTGTTCACCTTAGCCTCATAATCAGGTGAGTTCAAGATCACTGTGCATCTCCCTTTGTCCGCAGGCAGGATGTTGATGCTCTGGTCCCTCTCTAGAGCAATGATGTCCTTGCTTTCCTCTGGTGTTACGTGGAGACCTTAGACTGAAATTAACACCTGCACTGAGCAATGCCAAACTTCCACCCTCCAACGTAACACCAGAGGAAAGGAAGGCCATCATTGCTCTAGAGAGGGACACTGTTTGACACTAGAACCCCTCACTCTCCTCTTTAGTCCTTGAGATGTTTTTTTTTTTTCTTTTTTTATGTTTAGTCTCACTTTAAGAGCTCACAAAAGTGCATTTTAAACAGTATGTCCCCTTTAAGTACATGTTTAAACTGGTCCTCTCTAAAGTTCCCTGTCTCCCAGAGGAGGCCTGCCTTCAGCCTTCTGACAGATCATCCATCTACAGCTGTGTCTCTTCTCCTGTCACATCCTGACTAAACCCCTGCCTCCGAGGCATCATGACTCCCTATACATACACTCCTCCATTGCACACACCACCACCCCCTCCTCTAGGACGTGAGCGGGGGTAGTAATAATGATGTGAAAAAGCTCAACTGACCTCCACATGATTGGGATCAGCGCAGCAGTGGTGGCCCGTCTCGAGGGGCTGGGGCTAGGGTAAATCTTCACGTCAGGATGGGTGTGTGGAGCTGTCACCATGCACGATGCTTAAGTACACTCGTGCAGCTCTGCTCCATCAAAGCCTGTGTTTATGGAGGGATGCATGGGTCAACCAGGAGGAGTAAAAACATTTGGGAATCAAGGAGATGTTATGTTTCACTGTATGGTATTAAAGGTCCCGTATTACACTATTATTATATATAGTATTATATATAATATTATCATATAATATTATAATGTATAATATTATATTATAATGCTGTTTCCTTATCAAAAATATACCTGGAGATGTGTTTTGTTTCATTCACATTCTTCTCTCAAACAGAAAACACTGTTCCACCTTGTGATGACATGTAGTAACATAAGAAGTGTGTTTTTGAACTCCCTAAACCTTCACTAGAATAATTTGTATAATTTAATCCCTCTATTTCAATCTCTGCTGAACAAATGTTAACCTTAAAACTACTACTCCACAACATCAAAAGGTAGAACAGAGCATTTTGAACTTTGGAGATGTAGACCAACCCTTTCTCCTGGAAAACTATAATAGCAACATTGGTCCACCCACAAAATGTATGTATTTCAATTGTGACTGTCAGTTAATCTGTGCCATTCATTTCAATGGAAATCACATGACTAAACATTTTCTTGTGACGTTAAAATCAAAATGGCCAACCTTTCTCACATGTTTCAGCTAAAAAATCTTGCTATAGATCATTCTTGTAGTTTTTTTTCATTTGATCTTATTTGATAGAGACATTTATTTACAGAATTTATGAGTCCAGCACATCCACTTTCAGGCCAATCTTTCAAAATTGAATCCTGGAGCCAAGTGAGGAGCATGACCTTGTCAAATGCTCTTTTCTTGTCACCACTGATTCCATAGCCTAAGAAGCACAGTAAAATTATTATAAACATGGGCAGTTGGCTCTCATGCGCATGCCTCTTTTCCTGGGTGATCTTTTGTCTTTGTTTCACCCAGCTCCTGTTTCCAGCTAAAATGATCATCCATTTAGATTTGATCATAGATTAAATACAACAGTTTTCATAATGTGATTCAATTGATATAGATAGCATTTGCACTGCAACTTTATGAGAATCAGACCAATACATTATTTGGTCTGCAATTCATTGTATGCATATTATCTGCACTCTGCTGTTTGATTTCTGAGCCCCACTGGAGCTTAGTGTCTTCAGTTAGACTCAACCCATGCACCAGTTTGTTCAGCCCCTCAAGAGGTTTCTTTTATCCTGTGTGATGTCTGCTAGAATCTTTATTTGATCGTATTAATAATCATAATCAACCATTGTACTTTTTGTGTTCCCCAAAGAATAATGCAGCTTGTCTGCCTTCCTCTTGTTCCACCCAATGACATGGACTTTAAGCACATCAGTATGGGCTTAAGAAAGCACATCAGAAGTTACTCACATGTAATTAACCACTCCAACATGAACAAACATACTGTATGTTTTTACTGGCTTTAGTCATGTATTTGGTGTGTAGAGGTAGCTATTAACCTGCTCCACTTCCTCTCCAATAGTTGTCCCAGCTCCAGACTGGCCACCCCCACTGCAGCAGAAAAAACAAATTACAATGACTTTCACAATCAAGATGATTACATTGTTGTTCATGATTCATTGTAATGACCTCATACAGCCATGCATTCCTTTTTGCATAATGGACAAAAGGGGATGTTTGTCCATCAGCTCTGCCATCTCTGGACACTGCTGGGTCACCTTTTGCAAATATGGTAAATATTTGCATATGACATCCATGCACATAACTTTTGACCAGGAAAGCACATTCATAGAAACCACTTTGCCTGAAAAAATTAAGATAGATTAACAAAGTTAAACAGCTGTATTTGGTGTAATCTGGTGGTTACATGTGCTCTCACAAATGCAGGTTGGCTCTGGAACCAGTATAACTTGCGGTTACCACCAACTGCCAACTGTAACAGTCACAAGCTAGCATTAGCCAGTTTTTCAGTTAATCACTCTCACCTTTTTTGTTGAAACTCAAACTCCTAAACAGGACCATGAATGGTATTGATTATAGGCTCCACAATTTGAATACTACAATTGAATATTGTGACCTATCTATTGTGAATTGAAGATGTTGCAATTAGTAAAAAAAATTCAACTCAGTTTAACTTGGCCGATTAATCGAGATTTGCGATATCTCGAGATGTTTTATGAAATCGAGAAAGATTTTGGCATATCGAAAAACTCGAGATAATGCGCTAAATGAATAAGATTTCGCCACTCTGCTTATTTTCCTCAACTGTTTGTGGAGCTGTCCCCGTACGCACACCGAGTGTGTTTGTTGATAACTCATTTTCAACATGGCGACGCCCACAGAAGCGTCCACGAGTGAATTAATACCAAAGAAAAGAACAAACGGCTCCATTATATGGCGGTATTTTGGATTTAAACCGTCCGATGAGGAGCAGAAACAGGCATTTTGCAGAGAATGCAAGAAACTGGTGCCATCAAAAGCATCGAGCACCACGAATCTGTTCTACCATTTGCAGTACCACCACAAACTCTTATACGAAGAGTGTTCCGTTCCAGGCTTCGGTTCGCGGGCAAACCCACCACCACTTCTAAGACACAACAAACAACGCTCCAAACATCTTTACCCCGGTGTCTACCCTATGAGAAAACAAGTGCAAGGTGGGTCAGCATTACGGAGTCCATTGCCTTTCATATTGCAAAAGACATGACGCCCATAGCGGTTGTTGAGCAACCGGGCTTCAAACGAATGCTAAAAACGCTTGACCCTAGATACAGTCTCCCTAGTCGCCACTTTTTTGCAAGACAGGAACTTCCAAGAATGTTACATGTCAACGGGCATCACTTAAAGGGATATGCCACCCCCAGGTCAAATTTGGGCATCTCCCCACAGTCCAGAGACTAAAATAAGTGATGGAAAGCGTTTTCCTGCTCACCCAGCCATTGTCCGAGTCTGTCGCCACTGACCGCCGCGGTATCTGCAGCTCCTCCGCCTTAGACTGGAGTCTAACGTCGCCAGAGAAAGATTTCGGCCAAAAGGAATTAATTTGCTCAATGCGTTTCCCAATTACTTTCTGTGTAGTGCACATTCATATCGAGTGCAAATAAATGTGCAAATCAACACGGAGAGCTTGCCTTGGTCATTTTGGGTGGGAACTATTTTTCAGTGCGGAAGGACATGGCCGAATCACGCAGCACGCTGCCAGGGGAATCCCAGTTACGCACCGGGAAGGGAGTTCCCCTGTTGCACAACGTGGTGCGTGATTCGGCCATGTTCTTCCGCACTGAAAAATAGTTCCCACCCAAAATGACCAAGGCAAGCTCTCCGTGTTGATTTGCACATTTATTTGCACTCGATATGAATGCACACTACACAGAAAGTAATTGGGAAAAGCATCGAGCAAATTAATTCCTTTTGGCCGAAATCTTTCACTGGCGACGTTAGCCTCCAGTCTAAGGCGGAGGAGCAGCAGCTCGCGCGGCGGTCAGTGCTAACAGACTCGGACAATGGCTGGGTGAGCAGGAAAACACTTTTCATCACTTGTTTTAGTCTCTGGACTGTGGGGAGATGCCCAAATTTGACCTGGGGGTGGCATATCCCTTTAAGCCTGACACAGTTGACCGATTGGTGTTCCTGGCTCAAAATCTTCAAATGTAAAAATGTTACACTACAGGTACAGTTTTTTGTTTTTTGGAGTTTGAATTTTGTTTTTTAAGGAAAAGGAAGGCAATATGTATTATTTCTTTTTTTAATTAATTGCGAAATGAGGGATTTTTTGTCTCATCTTAAAATGTTTTGTTTTTTTTATCTTTGCACTATATAACTGTCTACCCTCAGATTTTATGTTTACAATTAAATAAGGCAATATACTACTTCCTTGGTTTGATAATGTTAAAATTGGTACACAGCACTTTGTTACTAGTACCTGTCTACCTCGAAATGAGGGATTTTTTTTTTTTTTTTGTCTTTTATCTTAAATGTTAAAGAAGCACTTTATAAGAACTGTCTACCCTCAGATTTTATGTTTACAATTAAAATAAGGCAATGTACTACTTGGCTTGGTAATGTTAAAAATGGTGCACAAGCAGTTTGTTACTAGTACCTGTCTACCTTTAGGCACTTGGCTGCCTACCTGTTTGCACTTCAATAAAAAAAAAAAAATCCTTGTTGAATTTGGTACGTTTTTTTTTCCCTGCATAGATATCGAGATATATATCGTATGTCGAGATATAGCAAAAACGTATCGAGATATTTTTTTTTCTCCATGTCGCCCAGCCCTACTTCAAATTATACATTATACAAGAAAAAGACATGTACAATTACTCTTACATGAGTAGTAGTGTTCCCAAATACTTTTTTTTTGACAGTTTCATGGACCACTACTCTGTACTTTCTTCTGAGTAATATTATTTTGAAGTTAAGTTACTCCTACTCGGCTTCTCTCCCCATGTTTGCAGCTAGTATACTGAATATTGAATCGGTCTCCTCCTCTTTAGTGCCACTTGTTAACGAAGACCCAGTGACCCAGCAGACATCTTCTTTTTATTATGTAATGAAGTGTTACACCCTCATTATTTGCTTGCCTGGCTTTGTAGTATGCATCAAACAGTGGCAGCAGTCTGTTCAGAATTTACTCAATAGACCCATTTTCTACAGTGATAAACAATAGTGACCCACTTCAGAACGCCTTCTGTGTAAATCCTGAGGAAACGTGCCAAAGACAAGTTTACACTTTGCATTATTTACAAGAGCGAACAGCGCTATGGTCAATTTACAATTCCACAAAGAGTACAGCTGTGTATTGCCCAAGGACACAACAGTTTGTATTGGGTTGACAAAAGTTCAGAAGGAAGAGACTGGTGGTTTGATTTAATTTCTCATTAAAAGTATAGGTATACACACATCACTGGTACAAGGCAACTACAGTAGAACATAGAAAAGTGAGACAAAGCCTGCACACTTACTCCTAAACTGCAGTTAATGAATGATAACGTTTGAATCTTCATCGGGTCATGGTTCTCTCCGTGTGACATTCCCATATGTACCTCCTGCTCACTGATCCAAAAGTGAGCCATAGGAGATGTCCACACAACACAATACAATGGTACCTCACCTTACGAAAGATCCAACAAACGAAAATTTCAAGTTATGAAACGCCTTCGCGTTAAATTTTGGTCTCTAGATACGAAAGAAAATTCAAGTTATGAAACGCGAAATCTCAAAAATTCAAATAATGCGCGCTCAGCCACACACATTATACGCTTTTCTCAGACTGAATTTAAACTTTTCTCACATTTGTCTCTCGTTTAAACACTCAAACTTTCATAGATTTTCAACAAAATTATTAATAGTAAAGTGTGGGGGGAAGGGGGAGGGGGGAGAAAACCGCGCGGAGACGTGTGTGATAGCGCAGCATGACCCGGCGCGGGGCTGCCAGCAGGTCTAGACCTGGACTAAACCAGGACTAAACCTGGACTAAACCAGGACTAAACCAGGACTAAACCAGGACTAAACCAGGACTGAACCAGGACTAGACCAGGTGGATTAAAGCACCGCACGCGGGTCTATTTCCTGGTTTCGTTTCGAGTCACAGCTGAGGCGAGCAGCGAGGGGGACCGCACGCAGTCTGAGCGCATGAACGAATGCATGCAAGAGCCGCGGTGGTCTAGACCAGGTCTAGAGGAGGCACGGTTTGAGCACGGGTCTCGTTCATGCGCTCAGACTGCATGCGGTCCCCCTCGCTGCTCGCCTCAGCTGTGACTCGAAACGAAACCAGGAAATAGACCCGCACGCGGCGCTTTAATCCACCTGGTCTAGTCCTGGTTTAGTACAGGTTTAGTCCAGGTTTAGACCTTGGTCTAGACCTGGTATAGTCCACGTTTAGTCCTGGGTCTACAGTCTCTACGCAGAACACAATGTTACACTATAAAAAGTTACACTATAAAAAAAAAAACTTGGATCGGGGCCTTGGAACGAATCAGGCTTTTTCCATTGAAATAGCTACTCAACTTACGAAAAATTCACGTTACGAAACCACTTCTGGAATGAATTAATTTCGTAAGGTGAGGTACCACTGTATATAACACAATATACACTGCACATCATATAACATGAGCCATTACCCAATTCCATCAGTCACATGTTATCATTTGGCAAGTAAATGACTTTTTTAAGGAATAAATATTAAAAAAACTTTCTCTTTGTAGGAGCCTGTTAACATCCCCTCCTGTTCTTGGGAACTTCACGTGCTCTATCTCAATATATTTGAGGGAAGAGATGTGGTGCTGCACTTTAAAATGGGCAGCTACAGGGTTTCTTGATCAAATGTCTCATCATTGCGTGCAGTTGTTATGTTACTGTGCAAGACTTTTCATCTTGCCTATATACAAATGTGTTCAGTCAATATAATTCCACTTTCATAGTGGAATTGGGAATTAAATGCTAACTTTTCAGATTTGTATATCCCAAAAATGTCTACACACAAACCCCCTTATTTGTTTATGAAAACATTACATGATGACATTTGTTCTTACATTTACGTGGTATGTTATGTAAACTACAGAAAAAAATCTCTGAGTGAAAGGAGCTTTAAAGAACTTTAAAGAGAGGGCATTCTGCAAAATCGACTTTTTGGAGCTTTTTGCCATGTTATAACGGTCCCTTGTCAAAAACATACCTGAGGATACATGTCCTGAATGCATGTTTGTGTAATTTAGCTCCAGGGCCCTATTCAAACTCTCTAGAAAAATAAATAAATAAAGGAAAGAAGGAAGGAAATATCACAGTGATTGAAAAATATGTCTGATTTCTGCAGAATCAATGAATAAAGTCCAAAACTCACGTTTATCTGAATTGAGAGAAATGTGATTTTATTTGTAAATTATGTGTGACCAATAAGCTCCTTCATCTGACACATCGCTGAAAAAACAAAACAAAAAAAAAATACAAAGATCATGTTTGATATCAAAGAGAGATATCATTCTGGATTTGCCAGACAGTGATCTTGTGATTCTTCCCTTTATTTTTTCCTTGTAAGCAGCCATATTTGTTTTGATGTGGACGGACCATGTGTCCTGGATTGGCTAATCCACCTGTCAATCATACCCATGCTCAGATTCACCAGTGACCAGACACACTTCTTCGTAAATTATTGGAGAAGTGTGTATTCTGATAAAGGTAAATCACTAGCAGTACTGGATTTTTTTCCTGAATTGATACCTGTCCTTCCAGCTCTTGATTTGTGTATAGCTGCTCTCCTCCTCTCACTGTGTAATGGGTCCCCCTGCTGGTCATGTGTGTCCTGATCTGATGCTTCTCTGTCTCCTCAATGTAGGAATGGGGAGCACCTGTACCTCCATCTCCACAGAACACCTGGGAGATGCACTGTGCAGATGCAGGCCTGTGAAGAACCATGAATAATCCATGTTAGAAATAGATAATAGATAATGACAGATTATCTTCTGTTCTCAAAATGTACATGTGCGGCCACAATCTACAGTAAGTGAGAATCTATGTAAACATATGAGTGCTTTGACACAGAGTATTATAAATCATTTAGCCTTTTAAATGCATGGTGCTCATCTCCGTGGAGATGTAATAGCTCTGGAACAGTCCAGAATGAAACCTCAGTTACTTATTATTCTACCCAGAGATGTTTTATTATCTCATTGAATCCATTTGCATCAAGTTATATGGGACATCGTAACTTTAAAGGTCCAGTGTGTAGGATTCGTGGCGCATAGGTGGATAGTGGCTATGGCACTTCCTGTTTTAGCTACGGCAAACCTCGAGGGTCACCTGGACGCGCCGTAGCGGACAGCTCGCGTACCCGCGCGCACCCGGCGACCCGCCGACAACAACGGTATTAATAAAACGCGGTCTCCCGTTCACGGTCTGGAGTACAGTCTCCCGTTTTTTTTTCTTTTCGCATGAAAACACACATTCCCGATCGTGTACGATGACAATCTACACATCAAATGAAACCTTACAGTCTCCTCTTTTTGACTATGCATTTCATTTCCCGGCACAACAATCACTCCCCGAGCACATGGGGCTTTTATACGGAAAAGCACAAAATGAGGTTTGTTACTTAGTTTACCTTTGAAGGCCTTGCACAGGTCAAACTCTGTATTTCATCACAAGCTTGGTATCAATATGTCCGTAAGGATCCAGCGAATAAAATCCAGTAAAACAATTTAGTCCAAAACATGTGTTAGATCCATTACGACGTGTGATACAGCAGCATGCTTGTTGTTTGCTCAAAACCACGAGCCCCCCCCCCGACCGGCACCTCTCTCCCTCTCTCTTACGCAGCGCGCGCCGAGCGCTCCGCCTGCTTTGCCTCCGGTGCTACCACGAGCCTTGCCGAAGGCGAAGGCGGAGCCCAAATGTCCTTCTGCGGCTCTCGTATTCAAAATGGCTGCCTCTGCATGGGGAGGATCCCCCTTTTATGTGACTATATCTAAGTCCAAAAGAATACTTTGATTTCATGATGGAAGTGAAAAGGCTTGAAAAACAATGTATTTTTGAATGGGTATCTTCAATTTCGGTAATTAACGGGTAAAAATCTTACACACTGTCCCTTTAAAGGCACTTTTGTTCTGGGGCAAAAGGAGGCTTGACTCACAGAGTCAAAAACAAACAGAGACTTAACAAAACATATCAATACGTTGCGTTCGGTGAATATAAAAATAAAAGGAAACACGGTGATCTAAATATGTTATGTTTTAGCAGTTAATACCCCATAGAAGTGTAATACCCCCCTCAAATTATTCAACTAAATGTAACTGAGTACTACGCACCACTGTCAATATCTTATAAGTTTTTTGTTTTTTTTTCTATTCACTTCCGGTGAATGGCCTTAAACATGCACTGTGTAACTTTTTCTAGTGGAGGAGCAATCATCAGCTTGTCTCCATGGTGACGTTATTTATTCGCCAAATATATCTTACATTATTCAATTATAGGAGCTTTTATTTCTCAAAACTACTAAAAACATGCATTATTAACATGAGTGAGCCAACTCCTGATGTTGATGTGTTTGCATGTCTCCATGGAGATTTGGAGATTTTAAATTCAATGCCATACTGTAGAGCATTCAAGGAAAAAACAATAAGATCTACATGGAGTCAAAGAGGTGCCGGACACTCTACTAGAAAAGTTACGCAGCGCACATTTAAACATACAAAATACAAACTGTTGAACTTGGTTAACACAGAACCAATGGATGGCCGAATTTCACCAGTGCCAAATGCTTAGGGAGCTCTCAGGAGATACTTTAAGCACATGAAGCATCCGTCACTCCGCTGTGACCTGAGGAGGAGCGGCATTTGAGGAGCTTTGTTTGGCAGTTCTGAGTGTTCTGTGTGTGTGCTTTCCTCGCCTGTCCAGATGAATGTGGCGTATTTGAGTTTGCGCTGAAAGGAAAATAATGTGTGTGATTTAGGAGGTAATTTTGAAAGCTGCTGGGGCCCGGAGCCAACGCCGCACTGACTGATGGTCCCGCCTCTGTCGCCATGGTGCAGCTTCACCATGTCCCGTCACAAATGAGGGATACACGAGAGCCGCCAGCGAATCTTCTCTCATTAGTCCGACGCACAACAAAATGCACAACAAAATGGCCAGGCTGTATGAAACCAGCACAGAGTAGCATGGAGGAGATACAGAGCAGCTACAACCAAGAAATGCAAAACAACATGGAATGGTTTTGTTTTCTGTCTTAAGTGGAACTAAACACTAATCCACTTTTTTCACTGCTTAACTGTATATAGTGTTTTAAAGAGGACCTATTCTGCAAAATGGACTTTTCAGAGCTTTTAACCATGTTATAGTAGTTTCTTCTCATTGACCCTCTGAAGTTGTATTTAGAGTGATTAGTTGAGTAATCTTTATTCTCCTGTATTTAAGATGTCATTTCTCTGATTAAACCCAATTTTCATCACCACCTGTACAAACCTCTCAAGTGGGGACTTGCAAGTCATGAGTTGGACTCGAGTCAAATTTGAGTCACTGTTTGGAGACTTGATAAAGTAGACTCAGACTCAGGACTCGACTTGGACTCGGACTTAAGCCTGTGACTTGAGATGACTTGATATTTCTCCTCAAAACAAATGGTAAAAAGATATCTCTAAACAGTTGATACTTCCAATTCATATGCATGTATTTTACAGGAACACCCTGGAACATGGCCCTCACCTCTGATCTGTGTGAAAGTGGAGAGGGACATTACTAGGGATGTGACCTGAACACCTGAAATATTGTGACATCATCGAATGTCTGACCAAAGTCACGATTCACTGGATTACAAGATCCTTTTTCTTATTTGCAGTCTTTTGCGGCAGAACAACAGTTAAAATAGAAAGAGAACTACATAGATCATGTGTGTAGAATCCTTCAGTCGTCCAGGTAGACACTGGACATACAACACATAGACACATAGGTACATAGACACATAGGTACATAGACCATGATCTTCTGCTGACAACAATTCACACCAAGGTATTTTCAAATGAAAAAGTAGCATATCTACAATTCAATATTCCAATAAATATCATTGTGAGATTTGTATATTACTACATCCCTGTTTGTTACCATAACTTTTTCATTTAGTCAAATCGAGTTTAAAAAGCATATGAATTGCAAAAATACAAGCTGTATTTGGTACTTTGGTTCAAAGACTTGAAATGACAGAGGACTTGGATTTGACTTGGACTTGTGGACCACTGACTTGGGACTTGATTTGGACTTGCCTGTCTTTGTCTTGGTGTTGACTTGGACTTGAGGCCAAAGACTTGAGACTTACTTGAGACTTGCAAAACAAGGACGTGGTCCCAAGTCTGATACCCACTGTGATGTACTTACTTTGTTCTCCAGTTTTATTTTCATAATCGATGATACACATAGGTTTAGGCATCATCATGGAATTATCTTTGCACAAAAGAAAAAACAATTCTCTACTTGTGTGCAACTAACCATAGCAGGGGCCACTGACTTTTATGGCTTTGCCGATAGTTGATAGTTAACCCATCTTGTTTCTTCAGGAGAAACATAGCTAGAGTACACAAAATAAAACTGCACATTCCAAAGTTCAAAACATTTGTTTCACCTGATGAGCAAACAGCAACTGATTTTAGCTTTATTTGAACTACAGCTCTCCAGTCCATGTGCTTTTGCAAGTATAAGAAGTTTGTGGGGTTTACATGATTTCCATACATATTATATAACATGAAAATACTAGGTCTACAACAGGGGTCACAAACCTTTTTGAGGCTGAGGGCTACTTTATGGGCACTGAGTAGTATTTGAAGTGCTACACAGGACCTGTTTGCTACAAACTTCCTAAATAAGAAAACTGCATGGATAACTAACATTATAATAATGATATTAAAATAGCAGTAGTTATTATAACACTGTGTGAAGTGATTGCTCACATATCAATAATAATTATTTTCCACAATTATCAGTAATTTACACAGCAATAATTTTGTCCGCGGTGTATATGTCAACTCCCCATGTTGTCTTCAGTGGCAGAAGTGTGAGCAGTTCTTCTTTTGTAGAAAAATCATCAAACATTATTCGGATAAATATCAGCACGTAGCGAGATCCCGGTCCAGCTGCTCTGTTAAGTTCTCAGACAAAGATGACACTCGTCTAGCCATCGTACTTGTTCCAAGCTGGATATCGGAGAGTGCAGAGATGACATCGGGACCATGTGACCATTTGAATAATGTGTTAGCGACAAGCATCATAGCTTTTTTAAAAACCTCCCCATCCGAAAAAGGTTTCTTGTTCTTTATCAAAAAATGCGCAGCTCTAAACGAGGCTTCGGTTGCGTTCTGTGATTTTTTTCACCGGCCTCGTGAAAAAAGTCCGTTGTTTGTCTAAAGCTGCCTTTAACCCACAGGCTTTTTCTGTCCGTAATGCGCTGCCAGGTGGGTAGTTCACATCAAAGTTTTCGTGGCAGGTTTTGAAGTGCCTCTCCACATTGTGCCACTTTGGTACTGCAACAGTCATCCCGCAAATAAGGCACAGACATTTCTTCCCAATCATTGTTAAAACAGTATGTCCTTTTTCGCTTTCCTGCCATGATTTTCGGGGCAAAAGCACAAGCAGGCTAACTCCTCATCATCACTTCACTTGGTCAACGTGTCAGGAAAGACGTGTGGTGGCCGCGCACGAATCACCTTTGACTTAGAAAGAGGTGAGTTCGATATGGCCGCCCGCGGGCACAGCATTTCAATGTGTTTTACATCAGATGCCTTTCCTGCTACACACAATATTATTAGTAAAGTTTCTCTTAACCACATAATAATTTCAATATCTAAAATGAGTGTGAATATAATATAGACATTTTTAACATACACAGATGATGAGGAGGTGCTCATTTTACACTTTCCTGTCTGCCAAAAACAGTTCTTACTGAGCAGCCTGAGTATCTGACCTGAATGTGGAGAATTATGATGTATTAACAAGGAAAAAGTGTACACAAATGTGGAAGCAGTTGAACACATTAAACTTTAAAACACATTACAGCATGTTTGGGTCAGTATGAATAATTCAAACTGCAGATTGCAGAGTGAATGAGAGACTGTCAGACAGACAGATGTGAGATACAATAGAGTCTTTGTGTTGGTCACATTTAGACTGGAAATCCACCATCAAGAAAAAATCAACATCTGTGACCTCGTTATAACCTTGTTTTAGTGTGGCACCACACACTTCAACATAGAGTTGCATTTTGAATGATCCATTCATGTTAGAATAATCCTGTATTGCTCTGCATTTGAGGATTGAGAACTCAAAATAGCTGTTTCCCCCTACCCTCTATCGGTGTATGTGATTACTTGAAAACTCCAGATCACACATTTTGGGCATCTTACCCAAGGACACAACAACAGTATCCACTGATGGAAATAAGAATCTGAGAATTTAGCTTGATTCCTCCTCAGTCAAATTCAAATCACTTTATTAATCTTCTGGGGCAGCATAATGAGCAGTTGGGTTTAGTTTTCAGAGTTTAGTTTTCTTTATTACAAGCCCATGTAGACCATCTACTTGTAGAGGAGTAGCAGCTCTCCTCCTCTACAAGAGATTTCATCAAGAGATTTCAATAAATAGATCTAATGTTATGTTAATGAGTCCTTTAACAAGAGTATAACGAGAGGGAAACTAGAAAAAAAAACAAAAACACTGCAACCTCCCAGTGACCCCACGTTCTGTTCTGTTCTAGTGTCTGTGTGACAGGAGAACAGATCTTCACAAAGCTAATGCTAGCACCTGCCAGGAATGAACCTGAAACAAAGTACCAGCAAATATAGAACAGAGAAGTGCACTTTTCTGTGCAGCTCTCCTGTGGGAGAGGCACGTCCACTCACAGAATGTATTTTCTGTCTTTTTAAATAAACACAGTATACTGCATATAAATGCCATACTGTCATATTCTGTGCAAAGCTTTAACATCTCCTTGGAGACAAGCAACTGTAATAATATAACCACATCAGTGACATGCACAGAGGGGTTGCTCAGGTTTCTCGGGCAACTGTGCCCTCCTGGACTGATGTTGCCCTTCCGAGTCAATAAATAAATAAATAAATAAATAAATAATAATAATAATAATAATAATAATAATAATAATAATAATAATAATAATAATAATAATAATAATAATAATACATTGCTCAATTGATACAGAATTTCATGTAGGCCTAGATTTGAAAATTAAAACAAAAAATCACCACTCAAAAAATTTTTCCTAAAATAAAAGCAGCCTCGTTCAGTTCCGTTCGGACACTGAGAGTGAAAGTCAGAAGGGGGACTGGGATGTTTACATAGCTGCAGTGCTACACATGACCGGCACCTGACCCAACCCTGCATGTGGAAAGAGATTGTCGCGGTTGTCTTGTTGACTCAAAACAGTAGAGGAATTCAAATATTTAGGAGTTGTTCTGGATCCAATTTTTAGTTTTAAAAAGCATGTTAAAAAAGTTTCTAATACTTTAAAATATAGTCTGTCTGTGTTTAGACACACTCGAAACAAATTTAACAATAATGCTGCAAAGGTTTATCTGGATGCAATGATTACCTCACATATTAATTATTGTATAACTTGTTGGTCTCAAGCATGTGAGACAACAACTAAACCCTTAAAGTCCTTATATAATCGGGCTGTTAAGATACTGGACAAAAAGCCATTGCGATATCATCATTGTCCAATATTTGCACAACATAAAATGCTAAACTTTGACAATTTAATCACCTATTCAAATGTGCGATTAGTCTTTAAAATCTTAAATAACACAGCGCCTCCTCCATTGAAAAAATTTGTACAGCTCTGCTCTGAACAAACAGCCAGGACCTCCAGGTCCACAAGTCACAATGACTGCAGAGTACCTAAACGGAGCTCGGCCTTTGCACAGACAGCTTTTTCTTTCAAAGCCATCAAAGAATGGAATAAATTGCCACAAAGTTTGAAACTTTCCTCTGACATGAAAAACTTTTCATTTAACGTTAAGAAATTATTATTAGAGAATCAGCAGTGTCAGCATTAAGAATGATAACTGGTATGTTATAATCTGAGTGAGATTTTATTGTAATATTTTATTGTGTAATAATTGGTAATTTGTAGTGTGTGAGTGTGTATTGATTATATTGTTTACGTTTTATATTGTATTTCTCACCTGCTCAGGGACTGCAGATGGAAACTAGCTTCAGCTATAATCTGGTGTAAAGCATCTTTAATGTTTTTGCACATTGTCCCTGTCAAATAAACTAATAAAGAAAGAAAGAAAGACTGCCTTGACGTTGTCGTAAAAGGTGAGATTGAGATGTATAACAAATGATCACCATGAAGGTTTATGAATTGAATAAAAATGTTCATAAATACATGTTCAGTTTGCCACATTTAGCCTAAATAATCAGACAAGCAACCCATTATTTAAATAGGCTGCTAATTTTGTGGTAGGCAAACTAAGCTACATGTCTGCAGTTTCATTTTCAGCAGAATGAATGATGGAAGTAATGCATCACATGAATTCTTTCATTCAAAATGGTTAAATGACTAAATCTTCTCACTATTTTGGGTAATGTGTGTTATGTTAAGTGATGCCCACGGAAAAGAGGCGGTTGCAGGAGAGAGAGAAAACCCTCAGGGAGGCAGCAAAGGGGAGCACATCACTGCAGGGTTGGCTAAGAAAAAGCTAACCAGCAGGTGAGACAGAGACGTTGCATTGTGATAAAGATGAGATGTTACTGTGTAGGCTAACTGATTAATTAATCAGACTCATATTTTAGCCTACTACTGGCAATTTTTCATAATTACATTACATTTAAGATGAGGAGCAGCCTCGTCTCCTCCAGATGCTTCATATAGCCTGTGATTTTTTTTCCCCTGGGTGAGGGGGTTGGTTTGCCCTTTCTTCAGGTCAGACCAACTGTCCCTCAAAATTCCTGTGCACGTCCCTGAACCACATTATACTTTTTAATTATATTTCAGCAACACAATTGGTCAGTAACATAAAGGGATATGCCACCCCCAGGTCAAATTTGGGCATCTCCCCACAGTCCAGAGACTAAAATAAGTGATGGAAAGCGTTTTCCTGCTCACCCAGCCATTGTCCGAGTCTGTCGCCACTGACCGCCGCTGTATCTGCAGCTCCTCCGCCTTAGACTGGAGTCTAACGTCGCCAGAGAAAGATTTCGGCCAAAAGGAATTAATTTGCTCGATGCGTTTCCCAATTACTTTCTGTGTAGTGCGCATTCATATCGAGTGCAAATAAATGTGCAAATCAACACGGAGAGCTTGCCTTGGTCATTTTGGGTGGGAACTATTTTCCAGTGCGGAAGAATACAGCCGAATCACGCACCACGTTGTGCAACAGGGGAACTCCCTTCCCGGTGCGTAACAGGGATTCCCCTGGCAGCGTGCTGATTTGCACATTTATTTGCACTCGATATGAATGCGCACTACACAGAAAGTAATTGGGAAACGCATCGAGCAAATTAATTCCTTTTGGCCGAAATCTTTCTCTGGCGACGTTAGACTCCAGTCTAAGGCGGAGGAGCTGCAGATACCGCGGCGGTCAGTGGCGACAGACTCGGACAATGGCTGGGTGAGCAGGAAAACGCTTTCCACCACTTATTTTAGTCTCTGGACTGTGGGGAGATGCCCAAATTTGACCTGGGGGTGGCATATCCCTTTAAGTACTGTGCTTAAGTACACATTTGGAAGATCTCCACTTTACCTGAGTCATATTTTAGTTGAGAACTTATGACTGTTAAGGCCACCACACACTACAGGATTTTTCAGTCTGAAGTGATTTTTAAAAGTGCAACAAAAAGCGCACACCACAGACACAAGGAGAATCTTATGAGAGAAATCCAGTGATTGTCCTTGTTCAAATGTTGCACATGCGTGAAACCATTTCCTCTCCTCCACAGCTCCCTAAGTCAAAACAGCTCCTCCCACCACCTCCTTACATTAGAAATCATACTATACTGCATGTTTTCGAATGATGAGCAGAAGTTTCCTGTCCAGAAGTAATTTAGCGACCAATGCGTCAGTCTTTATAATCTTCGTCTGCTTCAGTGCACGCCATCGCTGGAAGGAATTTCTTGAGAATCACCTTAGTTTGGCTTCACTCCTTATCTCTTCTTTCAAAAATGGACTTTCTTTTGCCACTAACTGGTAGTGGATTCTTGTCTGCCATCACTTTGTGCAAACTATGAGGAAGCTACAGTTGGAAAAAGCCTCTAAGAACCACTGCACTGGTTGAGTAAACAGCATCTTGTGTCTGTGGAATGCGTGAGAGGCGTACGTAAACCACGTACTCCCAGCGTGGTGGCGAATCAGTTACTCTAGAACCGTAGGGCATTTGATTGACAACCTAACAGCCAATATTGGCTAATGTTTAGCTGGCCCATGTCCACCAAGTCCACTACAACCTTGAAGTGTTCAAAAGATCAGAGTACTGCACTTCTAATTTAGATACAAGTCAAAACTGTTATTATTTGTGAAATGTGAAACATGATTTTAATGCACAGAAGGCTGTCGATAAAGTACACAGGAGGTAGAGCCACTATCGCTAATCTACAGTTTCACCCCCCATCTGTGCTCTGTAAACAGACACACGAGAGGATCTACTCTCAACCTTTTACTTTCAAAAAATGTTTCAAATAGGATTCACAGAGCTGTTTTGTGGACTGGGTGTCATTATTTGCGGAAGACAGGTTTTATGGATAATGGGGAGGAGATGCTGCACTTTAAATTTAAGTGCTGCTTGGGCTGCTTGTTAGCATACTTTTAAAAAGCATTGAGTTTTCTTATACTTCTTTCTTTTTTTTTAGATTGTAAATATACAAAATATAGGCTCTGCAAATTCAGAAACATGTCAGCTCATACAACATATAAAGTTTACCAAATCATTTTTTCAGGTTTGGAGAGCGATTATCATATTCTGTTTAAAGCCCCAGTGTGTAGAATTCGTGGCGCATAGGTGGATGGTGCTATTGCACTTTCTGTTTTAGCTACGGCAGACCTCGAGGGACCCGCGCGCTGCGCGGTCCAGTTTTTTTTCCCCTGAAAACACACATTCCCGATCATGTACCATGACAGTCTACACATCAAATGAAACCTTACAGTCTCCTCTTTTTGACTATGCAATTCATTTCTCTGCACAACAAACACTCCCCGAGCACGTGGGGCTTTTATACGGAAAAGCACAAAACAAGGTTAGCTTACCTTAGAATGCTTTGCACAGGTCAAACTCTGTATTTCACCATAAACTTGCTCTCAATTTGTCCGTAAGGATCCAGCGAATAAAATCCAGTAAAACAATTTAGTCCAAAACACGTGTTAGATCCATTACGATGTTTGATCCGGCAGCATGCTTGTGTTGTTTACCCAAACCACGAGCCTTGCCGAAGGCGAAGGCAGAGCCCAAATGTCCTTCTGCGGCTCTCGTATTCAAAATGGCTGCCTCTGCATGGGGAAGATCCCCCTTTTATGTGACTATATCTAAGTCCAAAAGAATACTTTGATTTCATGATGGAAGTGAAAAGGCTTGGAAAACAATGTATTTTTGAATGGGTATCTTCAATTTCAGTAATTAACGGGTAATAATCTTACACACTGTCCCTTTAAACCTGCTTTCTGTCTGCCTTCTTTCTTGTCCAGTCATCTCCTCTGGTGTTAGCTGCTCCTTATGCTAAGAGGTGCAGGAGCCAAAGAGAGCCAGACTGCTTTGTAACCTCCTTAAACGGGCTGCAGGTTTCACTTTATACACTTTCATACTGCACCACTCCGCTCCAGAACAAACCCATGGAAACTGGGCTATGGAGCACCTTTAACATGGCGGCACGGTGGCTGAGTTCATGTGCTGCCCACTGCTCCAGAAGAATGGGTGAAATGCAGAGGATAATACAGTGTTTTTGATCAGTATTTTTCTCCTTCTCATACTCGTTTTCTAACATACATTTTGGGGGTTCTTCTCGACAAAGTAAAGCACCAGTAAAATGTTTTGGAGCACAATTTTCCCAAATAACTGCAGACAGACACAGCGCTGTGGAAATCTCACTGCCTCAACAAGCGCTATTGGCCCAAAACACTCATGTGTCATCAAGGGAGACAAGCCCGCTTCATTTACTGTGAAGACAAGCTAAAATATAAATTATTATTTATCTTTTGTGCAGCGAAAGTGTGATATTCTCAGCAATAAATGTGGAATTGTCAAAGTAGGCTGATGTGTATGTAGGTTAATGTATAATGAAAAAAAGATGAGTGTGAAGTGTTTTCTTATATATACTGTATGTTGGTTACTGTCCCGAGATAGAAATTCAGAAGTAGAAAATGCATTTGTAAATTCTAGTGTTAAAAAGGGAATGAAATAGTTGAAATGTTCATGGTATTCAACATATCTATCTCCATGGAGAAAGTTCCAGAGAATGGTTTTACCATTCTGTTTCCATGGAATCATGCTGGTGATGTGCTACCTCCAGATACATGCTGTGGCTTTAAAGGTCTTGTACAGTGGTACCTCACCTTACGAATGACCCAACAAACGAAAATTTCAAGTTACGAAACGCCTTCACGGTAAATTTTGGTCTCTAGATACGAAAGAAAATTCAAGTTACGAAACGCGAAATCTCAAAAATTCAAATAATACGCGCTCAGCCACACACATTATACACTTTTCTCAGACTGGATTTAAACTTTTCTCACATTTGTCTCTCGTTTAAACACTCAAATTTTCATAGATTTTCAACTAAATGTATTAATAATGAAGTGTGGGGGGAAGGGGGAGGGGGGAGAAAACTGCGCTCTGACACGTGTGTGATAGCGGCATGTGTGACAGCTGACCCGGCGCGGGGGCTGCCAGCAGGTCTAGACCTGGACTAAACCAGGACTAAACCTGGACTAAACCAGGACTAAACCAGGACTAAACCTGGACTAAACCAGGACTAAACCAGGACTAGACCAGGACTAGACCAGGTGGATTAAAGCGCCGCGCGCGGGTCTATTTCCTGGTTTCGTTTCGAGTCACAGCTGAGGGGAGCAGCGAGGGGGACCGCACGCAGTCTGAGCGCATGAACGAGACCCGTGCTCAAACCTCCTCTAGACCAGGTCTAGACCTGGTAGACCAGGTCTAGAGGAGGTCTAGAGGAGGTCTAGACCTGCTGGCAGCCCCCGCGCCGGGTCAGCTGTCACACATGCCGCTATCACACACATGTCAGAGCGCAGTTTTCTCCCCCCTCCCCCTTCCCCCCACACTTCACTATTAATACATTTAGTTGAAAATCTATGAAAGTTTGAGTGTTTAAACGAGAGAGAAATGTGAGAAAAGTTTAAATCCAGTCTGAGAAACCAATCAGGACGCAGAACACACTGTTACACTATAAAAAAAAGTTACACTATAAAAAAAAAACTTGGATCGGGGCCTTGGAACGAATCAGGCTTTTTCCATTGAAATAGCTACTCAACTTACGAATTTTTCACGTTACGAAACCACTTCTGGAACGAATTAATTTTGCAAGGTGAGGTACCACTGTATTATGTAAAATGGACTCTTGTGAGCTTTAAGACATGCTAGAATGTTGTTTTCCTTCTACAAAAACCTAGAGTTGTGTTTTCTTTCATTCACACATTTGGGTAATCCTTTATTATTAGTCTGTCTACATCTCCAAAGCTCAAAATGCTTTGATCCACCTTGTGTTGCAATTAAGTGGTAGTTTTCAAGTTACAATTACATCTGCCTGAAGTACCTGTTTGTTTACAGTTTTTGTAAACAAATAGGTGTGGTAGTCTCTGAGTAATTTAATTGTAGTTAGTTCCTCCCTTTAGGCAGATATAGGCAGTGTCCACAGGCGTCTGACCAGAACTGAAGAAGCATCTTGGATGAGCTGCGAAACGTATTTAACCAAATAAACTTTTGTCAAGTTGACAAATTGAATTTCTCCTTTTGCCAAAGAGTTAATTTTGTGTAATATTGGACCTTTAAAGTAACAGTACTTGTACTTGAATAGAATATGTAACTTTTTTAACCACCTCTGGCCTTTCTGTCCCAAAACTGTGACTGATTCTGTGACCTCAGAATCCCCGCGTATAACCACTTTTACACTTCTTTATGTGTAGCGCTCAACAAAATGGTCACCACCGCTGTATTTGAGGAGCAGTGACAGTCTGGTCTCCACAGCAGACTGCCTCCCAAAGTCCAGTACAATAAAGTCCAGGGCGGGTGCAAACAGCAGAGCACCGCCTCTCAACACTTTCTATTTCACAGTCGACTGGAGGCGGTCCATCTCTCCATCTGCTCAGCTTCATGCCCCAAGCCACTGACCCCTGCGCTACACAGCTCAGCTCCAATGCAAACACAAGGCCAAGGACTGTTTTTATCACTTTACAAAGCTCCATTATTTCGAACTGCAACAAACTTCCATTGGTGTTTCTTAAAGTTCATTTTAAAGGAACTGTAGTAGGTAAGGTTTGGATATGAAATTGTATAAACGTGAGCCAACTATGTCCCCTGATATGAGGTAAACATGTTCAAATCAAATATAACTTTTACTGATAACAAATGTAATGCTGATTTGTTCTTAATTACAAAAAAAAATGATATGGTGACCAAGTTGCTTTTGTATTTAATCAAATAGCTCATTATAATTATTTGCATAAGTAGGCTATGGCACTAAAACTGTTACTAATGATCACATGCATCTTACCCCAGAACTCGTTTTATGAAGAAAACCATTGAAAGAGTAAAAACAAGCAAAGATTTCAACTCTATCTAAAACATCACGTGTTAAAGGTGCACTGTGTAACTTGTCTGCTAGAGGGTCTGTCACCTGCTTGTCTCCTTGGAGTAGTGCTTACAATGTTCCACAGTATGGCCATAAACTTCTGAATCTCCATGGAGACGTACAACTGAAATTATAGTTTAGATCTGTGGAGATCTAAACTACTGTGACCCCACTCACAGTAAGAATGAGATATTTTTGAGCAATAAATAACACAAAATGAAACAGATTAATTTAATACCACACTGTTGACAATTTAAACCAATGCATTAACATCTCTAGGGAGACAAAACAGGTTGTAAAAATGTTCTCTGCACATTTGATGTTGACTTGTGCATGGAGATCTTTTCTATCCTTATATCCCTCTGCCCATTTAAGGGTGTCGCACAAATGATTCCTTCCTGATTTAATGGGTTCAAAGATACAGTATAATATTTTCAGTTTCTCTCAATGAACTGCCACTTGACCATTGAAGTTATATCTGCTGTCTTTTAAAGAGGTATTATGAAAAAAAAATCACCTTTTTATAATGTTCCCTTGTCAAAAACATGCCTGAAGAGGTTTTAGATCGAATCAAACCTTGTTACAGTTAGCAGTACGAGCCTGAACCGGACTCACAAGCCTACTGTACATCACCCATGCTCCAGGACAAGGATTTTTCATATAAAAACATAATACAAAACTGTACACAACAGCTTGACAAACCTGATGTGTTCTGAAGGGAGAGTTACTTAGAGCAGGGAGCAATGTGACGGGAGACTCAGCATCAAAATCGAAACGTATATCACATCTTAAGAAAAAGAAGTGACTTTATTGATCTCACACAGGAGAAATTCTTCTCTGCATTTAACCCATCCTGTTATTAGGAGCAGTGGGCAGCACATTACTGCGCCCAGGGACCATCTCCATGATCCTCTTGCAGTTTGGTCAGGACTTAAGCTTGGGTTGATGGGGGCAAACCAGAGTGTCCGGAGGAAACCCACCCAGACACGGGGTGAACATGCAAACTCCACACAGAAAGGCTCAGGCAACCCGGGGATCAAATCGAGACCATGCATGCAAACTCCACACAGAACACACACAGAAAGGCCTGTGTGACCCGGGGATCGAACCTGGAACCTTCTTGCTGTGAAGCATGAGCACTAGCCACTCAGCCATGGTGCCACTATATGTTGTTTTTAGCAAATATAGCATTTTCAAAACAATAGTTAAAACAAAAAATATGAAAATCTGTTATATCCACATAAGTGCATTATGTAACCACTGCCACCTGCTTGTCTCTGTGGAGATCTTATTGTTTTGTCTGGAATAGTCCACAATACGGCATTAATCTTCTCTATACCCATGGAAGCAAGCAGTGGATACCAGCAGGAAGTTACAGGGCAGATCTGGGGAGAAGAAAGCCCACAAGACATTAGAATAGTTTAGAGCTAAATATGCTTTGACAGCCAAGTATGGAAATAGTGAGAAAGATGGAGGAGACGAGAAGGACAGAAGGAGAAAGTAGGAGAGGTCAGAGGAATCAAGGAAGTAGGACGCTCAAGGTTTTTTGGGATTACGCAAAGAGTGAGACGACCATGAAGACATGGAAGAAAATTTAGAGGAGACAAATGATACAAGATAGACTTTTTAAGGCTAACCATGCTCTAATGTTGGAGTCGCAGAGCTGCCAGCAGAGGGCGCACTAGTCAGGTGAAACTTGAGTGGAAGGAACACAACTTTCTGGTGTTTCTTTTTTTTTTTTGTTATTGTCATATTTTTTGGTCAAAAATGGTGACGCCCCTTAGCAGCCTGTGTGAAAACCAGTTGCACTCCCTCATTTTTCCACAGGGAGGAGCAGTGATTGTCTCCTGGCCCGTTGAAAAAACTCCTGATAGCCCCGCAATTTCTACCCGAAAGACTCGAGAGGCAACGTTTAGATTACTGCATTTAATGATTACTTAAGAGAAGCGTTGATAGCGGTTGATTGTCTTCGGTGCCTGTTTCATGTGTGCGTGTGCGACTGGACTCGGGGAAGTAAACGCAGTTCAGTAGACATCGCAATGCCGGCGCACTTTCATAAAGCTGTTAAAATGAAGGCTATGTTTTGGTGCTGTAGCTGTTGAATTCCTTGTGATAGCCTATTGAAAGCCTATTAATGTAGTATTTCTATGAGTGCAGGTGTCTGGTGCTACAATGAGACTCACGCTATCTCACTGAATGGCAAATTTATTTCTCCTTGTGAGTAGTCGTGTAAATAATAATCGATTCATATCGATGCATCGATCCTACAGCCGACGATCCAAATGCATCGATGCGTCCACAAGAGAATCGAATCGAATCAAATTTTTATGTAATAAAATGTATTCAAAACATCATTAATACATAAAGTGAAAACTATGCACCATTGAATCGAATCGTATCGAATCGTGGGGAATTCTCAAGTATCGAAAATAATCGAATCGCTGGCTTAAGAAATCGATATCCTATCGAATCGGCATGAAGTGTCTGATTTACACCCCTACTCGTGAGTAAAGTCAAACTTTAGTTCGATGCCAAATGTAGGCAATTCTGTAAAAAAGTGAAAGTAACAGGCTGTACCTGGATTAGAAGTGAGTATGATTCACATTATGGAATGAATACATAGAATAGATGTGCTAATTTAGTTAAAGGTCCCATGGCATGAAATTTTTTGAACGTTAATATGAGCTCCCCTAACCTGTTTAAGGGCCCCCTCATGGCTAAACATTGCGAAATGTGTAAACCGAGCAATAGTGATCCTTTTCCACATTTGAAAAAAAGACAGCCCAAACGGTCCGGTCCCCTTTTGACGGCAGAATTTGGACTGGCCCTCGTGCAAACAAGCTACTAGCTGCAGTTTGTTTTTCCTGGAGAGACGTGAGGGCTCCGAAACGGGTGAAGCACGGCTCTGTCCCTGGATGTATTGATGAAGAAAAGAGTATGTATTAGTTCTTTCATCCGAGACTCTGAAACAGCAGTGGTTTAATTTTATTTTTCTGTGGAAATGTGCCAACACGTATACCCAGGGCTCTGAAGTTTTGAGCGGGGTCGTGCGCGAGACTGCGTAATATCACAGACAAATTTTTCCCGAGGAGGGGGGGGGGGGCCTACATTATCTAACCGATTTTCTGGGCACAGAAGCGCTGTGCGCTGCACTTGAATTGCGTAACTAAATTTCAGCGTGAGAAATACCATGTGTGGCGTCGAATTGCGTGAGACTTGAGAGCCCTGCGTATACCTAAAACATTCTATGCCTGAGCCAAACACGAGCGACTGTTTTTTTCATGGGACAATACAGAGCTGGACTTGAATTATATATGGGAGACAAATTATGTCTGACTCACCCATTTCCTGTTTAAGGCAAATAAAAAAACGCATTTCGCATTGCGTAGCTCCTCCACAGTCCAAACGCTCTGGGCGTGATTTACAGAGACGCTGAGTAGAGACACACGGGGGTGGAACTGCATTTGCATTTCTTTTTTCGAGCTGACGTCAATAAGTTTCCTTGTTCAAAATCGCCCATTTGAGCTCTGATTTTTTCTAACGCAGAAAAGGATCGCAAATGCTCAGTTTAGACATTTCGCAACTTTTAACCATGGGGGGCTAAACAGGGTAGGGGAGCTCACATTAACGTTTAAAAACCCCAGAAAGTGAAAATTTCATGCCATGGGACCTTTAAAGAAACCGTGTGGTCTGTCTTTGGCATCCATCCTGACAGAGACACACTGTGCAGCCAGCTCCACACAACCAGAGGCGTTTGTGTGCGTGTGTGTGTGTTTGTGTGTGTGTCCAGCTGGGAGACACTTATAGAAGGAAGACAGATGGGACCGCTGGAGGAGGAACACTTCGGAGGACATAAGGGGAGCATTTAGAAGACTGAGGAGATTAGGAGTTGCCAGTGACGTTTGGTAGACCTTAAAGAAACAATATGTAACTTTTGTTGGATGGAGGGTCTGCCAACTGCTTGAGATGTTATTGCGTTGTCTGGAATATTCCACACTATGGTTCTATCTGTTCTATTTCTTATTCATGTACTATGTGACGTGCTGAAAATGGTCCCAGTGATGTCACCTGCTTTTTTTATCCTTTATTTATCCCTGTAGGGAAATTATTCTCTCCATTTGATCCGTCCTTCAGGAGCAGTGGGCAGCACATGAAAGCACCTGGGGACTCATCTCCATGATCTTATTGCTAGGCTTGGTCAGGACCTCAGCTGGAGGATTTTTTACCTATGGAGCATGTTTTTGGGTTGTTTCCATGAATGAACAAAAACAGTTTAATGCCACTGTGGAACATTCTAGTGGCTCAGTTCTTTATGTTTTTTTATGTGTAAGCAGCCATGTTTGCTTTTGATGCGAACGGAGCACGCGTCTCTCTGATTGGTTAATCCTCCTGTCAATCACACCCTCTGTAATCAGGGAGACAGGACACAACCAATGTTCCCCCTAATTTTTAATGTGTCTGAGCAAACACACTAACTCCCTGAGCGTTCCTTGGACCCCTGTGAGCGACATCTGACATGCACACTGTGGCCACACCAGTATCACACCTGAGATCATCAGAAGTTAGAGCTTATTCATCAAATTACTGCAGTTATTTGCGTTAGATTACTTTGAATTTAACTGATTTTTTTGGTCCACTTAGAATGACAAAGAGAAAAATCTGTTCATGAGCTTTGTATATGTTGCATGTCAGTGAAACATTAAACAGTACAATATTTTGGAAAAATAACCTCAAATAATTAAAATAACTTCAAATAAAAAAAACTGTGGGCTACGGCCCATAAATGAGCAGTGTATAAATCTGTAAAATTACATTAAGAGATTTTTTTAGCTTGATAAATATAGCCTGCATATAGCTGCAGATTTTTTTTATGGATTGTAGGACCTATAGGCCATAAGATAGGTAATCTTTCCCAAAATAATGATCACCAAAATAAGTATAAATGATTATCACTTTATATCTTGTTTTTTAATTATTAGCCTATTTCAGTCATTTTGCATGAGTGACAGCGCTCTGTGGTATAACGCTCTGGGGAGAGGATTCACACTTTGAGAAAGTCCCATCTTTTTGGCTCACAAAAAAACTATGAAAACAAAGTAAACAGGGGAAGATTACATTATGGCTCTACCTGTCTCCTCTTCCTGTGTTCTTCCCTCCATGATCTGCCGCTCTGACAGCGCAGATGTGCAACTACAACTACTGAAGGAAGCTAGAGAAACGCGGTCGAAATGTGGCTGTAGTTGGCTTCTCCCTGACGCGTGTCACATTCACATGTGCATCTATCAGATTGGTCGTTCCGTGCGTCTAACCAGCGCTTTGTTTGTCAGTTGAGGTTAGATTTTATTTTATGCGCTGCACGCACCTAGAGGGAGCTCTGGTTAGCATTAGCGTATCTTAACTCCGCTGCACTGTTATTACTGTCATAGCGTGTATGTTCAGGGCACGTACACAAGTACTGTCAATGCCATGATTGGCTGCGTAGCGTAAGTGAATCGTACCGTATGATTGGCTGGGCACCTGTCACTCACTGAGTTACACAGCAAAATGATATAGAAATAAATATAGATCTAATTCATTTACAGTGCGCTGCATAAGGTTTTCTTGTGCGCTGAGAATGTGCGAGCAGTGCGCAATTGCGCAGGCGTGCAGCTTAGAGGGAACACTGGACACAACTCCAGATCCACTCCTCTTTGTAAAGTTTTGTCAAAGTGTCTGTTTTTTTCTAATCTGTTATACTGTAGTTTCCTCATCACAAACATACCTGGAGTTTTGTTTTAATCACAAATAACACATAACTGCCTATATAGGATAAGCTCTTCTTTCAAACTAAAAGCACTCTGTTCCACATTGTGATGTCATGTGTTAGAACAGGAAGTGCTCCACTGTGTTTTTAAAGGAAAAGTAAAGTTAAGTAGGTAAAGTAAATTTTTACAATCTGGACTTTATTTCAGTGATAAAACAACGTCATTTACTCACCCATTGTACTTTGGTGTCATTTGGAGTATTTCCGGAGATTTCGGAGTTTGGCGAAATCCGTTTAACGTGAGTGGTCAGGGCAAGCTATTGCAGTCACCAAATAACACAAACTTTAGCACTTTTCAAATGACAAAAGTTCAGTGTGTTAGTCTAAATGTTCCTTTGAGTCAAAAGTGGCCTGCAATCCGAGATCCAGCCACGGTTCCGATTGGATGAGCGTGCATGTGCACATTCATTCCGCTACTTTGCTTAGATGACACCCAGAACTTTTCTGTTGCAAGTGAGACATGGCTGAAGATTCGGACTTCAAGATTGTAGAGGGCTTATTTGAGTATGATGGCCGTCCCTACCGTTTTGAGCCTGAGTATACATATGAGGAGGTATTAGAAAGAAGGAAGCGAAGACAGTTTGAGGAGCAGCTCACCAGAGAACAGCCATTGGTATCGCATTACTTCTTAGAAACGTGCGCTTAATCCGCTGGCCTTCTTTCTTCTCCTTTGCTAGTAAAAAATCATCCGGACTGAAGTGGGTACTGCAAACACGATGGTCCAAACGTCTCACAGCTTTGCCTTTCATGTTTGGGTCCATTCTCAAGGCCACAGCTTCAATAACTCCGGATTGTGTTGAGGAAGCCTGTGAACTCAACTTCGTCCAAGCTGTCATTTTGTTTTCACACCTGGGATAAATGCATGTTCGCACCATTTCGGGTTTTCTCAAGTGGAGATGTTTTCTTATTATTATTCCTTAGCTTCTTTATGGCTGTAACCGAGAACTGAAAGCATTGTCTTATCTGCAAATCAGCTGTGAATGCACACATGCGCGCTGTCCTCGTTGATGACGTCATCTAATAGGAAACCATGGCTAGATCTTGGATTACAGGCCACTTTTGACTAAAACGAAAGTGTAGACTAATACAGTGGTACCTCACCTTACGAAATTAATTCGTTCCAGAAGTGGTTTCGTAACGTGAAAAATTCGTAAGTTGAGTAGCTATTTCAATGGAAAAAGCCTGATTCGTTCCAAGGCCCCGATCCAAGTTTTTTTTTGTCTCTCGTTTAAACACTCAAACTTTCATAGATTTTCAACAAAATGTATTAACAGTGAAGTGTGGGGGGGAAGCGGGAGGGGGGAGAAAACTGCGCTCTGACACGTGTGATAGCGCAGCATGACCCGGCGCGGAGCTGATAGCAGGTCTAGACCAAGGTCTAAACCTGGACTGGACCAGGACTAAACCTGGACTAAACCAGGACTAAACCTGGACTAAACCAGGACTAAACCAGGACTAGACCAGGTGGATTAAAGCAGTGAGGAGGGGACTGCACGCAGTCTGAGCGCATGAACGCATGAACGAGACCCATGCAAGAGCCGCGGGCTCCTCCTGGTTTAGTTCAGGTTTAGTCCTGGTTTAGTCCAGACCACCGCGGCTCCTCCTGGTTTAGTCCAGGTTTAGTCCTGGTTTAGTCCAGACCACCGCGGCTCCTCTAGACCTCCTCTAGACCTGGTCAGGTCTAGAGGAGGTCTAGACCACCGCGGCTCTTGCATGGGTCTCGTTCATGCGTTCATGCACTCAGACTGCTCGCTGCTTTAATCCACCTGGTCTAGTCCTGGTTTAGTCCTGGTTTAGTCCTGGTCCAGTCCAGGTTTAGACCTTGGTCTAGACCTGCTGTCAGCCCCGCGCCGGGTCATGTGCGCTATCACAGACGTGTCAGAGCGCAGTTTTCTCCCCCTCCCCCTTCCCCCCACACTTCACTATTAATAATTTTGTTGAAAATCTATGAAAGTTTGAGTGTTTAAACGAGAGACAAATGTGAGAAAAGTTTAAATCCAGTCTGAGAAAAGCGTATAATGTGTGTGGCTGAGCGCGCATTATTTGAATTTTTGAGATTTCGCGTTTCGTAACTTGAATTTTCTTTCGTATCTAGAATTTACCGTGAAGGCGTTTCGTAACTTGAAATTTTCGTTTGTTGGGTCATTTGTAAGGTGAGGTACCACTGTACATTGAACTTTTGTCATTTGAAAAGTGCTAAAGTTTGTGTTATTTGGTGACTGCAATAGCGTGCTCCGACCACTCACATTAAATGGATATAGCTAATCTCTAAAATCTCCAGAAATACTCCAAATGACACCAAAGTACAATGGGTGAGTAAATGACGTTGTTTTATCACTGAAGTAAGGTCCAGATTTTAAAAACATTACTTTTCCATTAATCTCCATACATCTTCACTAGAATCATTTGGATGACTTCAGTCCTGGAATGGTCAATCTCTACTGAACTAAAAGTAAAATATAACATGGCCTAAAGCTCACAGTTTTATTGACTATAGGACCTTTAGGCTGCGTCCCATTTCGCTGTCTTACCCCTTTGTCTTACTCCTACCCCCTTGGTTTTGCGCGTTCATGTGAGGGCAAGGGGTGTCCCAATTCTAATTTTGATCAAGGGCTAGGGCCACGACCATTCACTATACAATTATGAAGTATGCTTTCTAATTCTTTCTGTTGACTTTACTTTCCATTTACATTCCAAAGGCAGCCAGCAGTGCAATGAACCATATTCCTGTTCCCAAAGAGGTACTCTGTGAATGATCAGATGTCGGCTGGTTCAAGTGTCCTCCATTAGCGTGCTCATTAGTCTAGAGCAGCTAATTGTTTCAAGGACTATTCTCACACAAGCATCTTCCAGACAAAGTCATCAGAATCAGAGCTCATTTCAGCTTTTCACTCAAAATCTCCCACTGTGATATGAGACAAAGATTTGTATTACCAAAATGGACCAACAGTAGTGGGCAAGCACATATATGGTGCTCTTCATATATATATATATATATATATATGGAGCAGTTCAGTTAAATTCAGGAAAATCAAAAGTCTGAGACACATGTCATTACACATGTATAAATACAGGTAACAAAATTCGGTTTAGCATCTAATCAGAAGTGCAAGGAGCAGCAAGTGCATATCCAGTATATACATATATAGACAGTATGGTTGTAGTGAATTATGTATAAATAAATAGGGCAATATGAACATGTGGGAGTACTTTGTTGTTAATCTGTGTAGGGGGATATAAACAGATGTTTTATAAACAAGTATATAGTAGAGGGGTCATAATAAGTAAGCAAGTGAGATAAAATGCCAACACATTTCTGCCCTTTGTCCAAACTCGAGATGGCTACCTCAGCTGTGCTTTAAACCTGTTGGCAGAAGTCCCATGTGTAGGTGGAAGACACTGGGGTCACCTGGTACATGATGCCCCCTCCCCCGTATTGTGCTGAATAACTCATACTTGATTAATGAAATGACTGTTATCATTGTAAATGTCTCCTTGTGGTGGATCTGGTGCTGATCGCTTCCTCTAACTGTAGCTTCCGTTGTTGGAAGGGGTTGGCAGTTCTAATAGTGTGTATATGTTTAGGTAGTCTGTTTTTTTTTTTAATAGTTTCTACCAGGGGTCTCCAACCTTTTCCCTATGATGAGCTCCCTTTACAAAACAGGACTTTGGAATTCTACTCTATTTTAATCAGCTCGTTTTTCTGTAGGTTTTAATTGCTTAATCTTTTTGTAGAACTTTTCAGATATTCAAATTCTGCATTACACAAAATGTACTCTAGTTAGCTTTAAAGCATGTTGTTACTGAAGCATGAGCGAATGAAACAAAACACAACTCCAAGTATGTTTTTGAGGAGGTAACAACAAGCTGCTTTCGTTCATTCCGATCTGAAAGACAGCCTGGCAACTAGGCTAAGTGAGCTCTCCTGATTTTGGGAGCCAATCAGAGAGCGGGGAGGGGTGGAAAGACGGTGACGCGTACTACGCGACAAACGGAAGCTTGTAGTTTGAACTCACAACTGACATGATTGGCTATGGGCTACGTATACGCCAAATCAGTATCCTCCCTGCCATCTCCAAAATTGCTGAGAGATGGATGGCCGAACAATTAAATGAACATCTCTCCACAAATACTACACCTTTGCATCCAACGCAGTTCGGTTTTCGCAGTCACCACTCCACAGAGTCTGCAAACTATTTTTTTTGTTGAAAATGTCAAAAGTCTTCTTGACAAACATGCATTTGTAGGTGCAGTATTCATAGATTTTAAAAAGGCTTTTGACACGGTAAATCACCAGATTCTTTTAACTAAATGATCCCATTTTAATCTAACTAAACTAACTTTGCTCTGGTTTGAGTCTTACTTGTCCCACAGACAACAATGTGTTTCCCTGTCTGGTTTTAAATCGCGCTACCTTCACTGTTCAACAGGGTCCACCAAGGTAGTATTTTAGGACCAATTTTATTTAGTATTTATATTAATGATTTCCTAGCCTGGGAATTCCCAGGCCGCTTCCGTTCGTTTCGAACTGGAAGGCGGCCTGGAAACTCATCCAAGCGAGAGTCCCAGATTTAGGGCCCCAATCAGAGAGCGGGGGAGGTGTGGCAAGACGGTGACGCGTACTACATGACAAACGGAAGCTTGTAGTTTGAACTGACAACTGACATGATTGGCTATGGACTTACGTATACGCTCAATGATAGACATTCATAACGCCCAATAAACGGCCGTTGGCAATCGCTAACCACACCTCCGCTACGGGATTTTTCGAAGCGAGTTTCCAGACCCATATCTCACTTGTGATATGGTCAGGTGTTAACCAGACTAATGATTTCCCAGAATTTTGTCCAAATGTCAATGTCCAGCTGTATGCTGATGATGCTGTAATTTATACACATGCCAAAACTGTACAGGAAGTTTCAGAAAAGTTATCATCAGCCATGACTCCTGTCCAAAAGTGGGTCAAGAACTCAGGCCTACAACTCAATACAAAGAAAACGGTCTGCATGATGTTCAGTAAAAAAGCAACTGAGCTACAGCGGGCCAATGTCTTTCTGGATGGGGTGGAAGAGTTTAAATACCTGGACCCGTTGGACCCGACATTGACATTTAAGAAACACATTAAGCGCCTCACAAAAACCGTTAATTTTAACTTAGTGAATTTTAGACAAGTAAGATCCTTTATGACTCTATATGCGGCACGAATGTTTTTACACTCTGTGATTCTGTCTCATATATAGTACTGTATTACCACATGGTCACTTGCTGCTGGCACAACACTCAAACCAGTTGAATCATTTTTTTAAAAAGCTGTGAAAATATTAGACAAGAAACCATTCTCAGTTCACCACTGCACAATTTTAGACAAGTATAACTTACTCAATTTTAATAATTTAGTTCATTTTAAATACGGTTGTTTTATATATACAATTTTACATGGACTTGCTCCTCCTCTAATGCAGGATTTTATCAAAACAAAGACTGTCAGTGGGATGGGAATTAGGGCCACGGCCCATGGGAACTGTGAGGTCCCGCTCAGACACACTACATTTGGACAAACTGTGCTCTCAGTCAGAGGCTCTAAGTTCTGGAACTCACTCCCATCATCAATAAGAGAGACTCCAACACTGGGCACTTTCAAATCATACTTGAAACGGTGGCTAAAGGAAAACCAGACTTGTGGACATTTTTAATGTTTTAATGCTTAATGTTTTAATGTTTAATGTTTTAATGTTGGTGCTATTGTCAGTTGTCATTGTTTTTATTGTTTTTGCTGTGGTGTCACCTGCCTAGGGACTACAGATGGAAATTAGCATTCTTGCTATAATCTGGCGTATTTACACTGCAGTGCTGTGTGGAAGAAATTCACAAGACCTCGTAGAAAAAATGCAGGCACTTTAATGTTGAACAGCAGAGGATACAGACATGATTCTTCAGATGTCCTGTTGTCTCCCTGTCGTCTCCCAAGTCTTGGTACAGAACTGAGCTAAATTTAACCTACAGAGTAGTTAACCATTAACTAGGACCCTTAGGTAATGAACTTATGCAAACGTGTCATGGTGGCACATAACATGGTAGTAAAACACAGGCAAAGTCCAGTTTAAAAGACCACGTCTTCTAGGTTATTCACTGAATCAGCATAAATCACTCATAGTTGTCGTAAACCTCAATGTATTGGTAACTATTGATTGATAACACAAGAACAGAACATCAGCGACCTTTGACGTATTACATAACAAAGATTATTTTCCTCACAGTTCCCTCCTTTGATCACATAAACACATGTGATCACACTTACATAGTAGAGTGGCAAGATGCTCCCTCTACAAATAAAATTAATCATCTCAACATAACAATTTAACCTTAGCATTCATAGAGCATAACACATCTCAATGTCTTTATGTCAATATATCATGTAAATCATTGTACAAAACTCGGACGGCAGAATAAGTCACAAGGAGCAACACCTTAGGGCTTAGAATTTAGATCATTTATTTATTCAGCCAAAACTTAATTCGTTCAATTTTAATTAGACTAGATTAATGTATCAGTAAGTCAAAATTGCTCTATTAAACCTCTGAGGCAAGGGACAACGCAACAGCCAATTACAATTAAAATAGCAATTGCAGTCACTATGAAAGTGATAATGGAGACAATTGTCGCAGCCCATGGGCCAAACATTTTATGAAACCAACTTGTCCAGGCATATTCAAGTACACCAGAGTTTCTTTAAGCTGTGAGGACAAGGACCTCTTATGGACATATAGAACTTGGGTCGGTTTTAAATTCAATGAATCTGTAGACCTATAGTGAATGGGATAATTAGCATAATTGGCACACACACACCTCACCATGTTGGAGATAGTATTGCATATAGACGGAAGTCTGCACATAACCACCAAATATCTGCTCATGAAATGGATTGGTTAGTCAAAAGTGCAAAATTGTCATAATTGTCAGAAGTAAAAAGTCTGATTACAAAAATTATTAGTGAAACCCTCAATGTCAACTCTGTTGTCAGTCCTTATGTCTGTATCTCTGAGAAAACATGTATACATTGCAGTTCCCATTTTCCAAGTGGTGGGTATGTCCTTTAAAGTTACAACCAGTAACTTGTCATGGAGTTAATATCACTCATCAGTCCATTCAAATGATTTTCTAATGAAAAGCTTAAGTATACTCGTCAAGTCCTTGTTATTGGAATATGGTATGGATGCAGTAGTTAGTTGTGGTCTGGCAGTCGAACATACAATACAATCTTCTGTGGTCAGAGTATGGGCCGTATACTGTATTCATTTCAACCAAGTGTTTTCTATCATTTCCAATCCTATCTCTATTCTTATTGCTTCAGTCAAAGAATTTATTTCATTCACTGGAGCAATCTTATTAGTTACTAATATGGTTATGTGGATATAGCCTTCAAAATTTAAATTGATTCTCCGATTACATGAAACAGTGGTGATTTTTGAGCACTGGAAACCTATAGCATATATTCCTAAGTCACTAACTTCTGGATTTTGAATTGATAGTTGCATCGCTGAGTAGGGGATTTATTCCCTCTGCAATGCTTTAGATCTGCTTGATAAGATGCCTCATCTTTCCTGATCTTTGTCAGGGTAATTCTCTGCTGTTGATCAGTTCTAAAATCACCTTGGTCTGTATTATGATGATCATCCGTACTAGAAATTGCTCTGGTATTGTTTGTGACCCTGTGGTCCTCATAATTATTAACTCTGGTCAGACAAGTGTCTTTACAAACAATTTGGGTATTAAAAACATAATCTATAGCAGGTATGTTTGACCTACAGTCCAATATTTCACATACGTCGAATAAAACATTACATATTTGGCCTTCATAGCAATATTTTCAATTCTGGAAATTTTAGGAAGTTCCCATTTTGCCCTTTTAGTGCTCCTTGTGTCTTACCCATATAGTTGGCTGAGTTGGTCGTGCCGTGAGTGGTCGTTGTGGTTGTCGTGTTGTTTGCCAGCCGTCCGAGATCAGTCTCAGTCAGTAGAATGTATCCCATACTATAACAACAGAGAATAATATAATCAGCGTAGTCAAGATTATACATTGTAAATTTAACAAATTATCATAATATGGCCTATACTGTCCTTTTTCTTCTCTATCTCCTCGATCTCCTCCCTTTTTCCTCCCCTTCTGGAGTCTCAGCGACGAAGGGTCGGATGGGGTCATCAGGCTGTTCATCGGTTTCAGCATCCGGTTCTGCATAGGCAGCTTCATCCTGGTTCCAGTAGTCCATTGATGGTTTCTTAAATTCCTGCTGCTTGTTCTTCTTTGAGTTCATTTTGGTATTTCTGCAGTTGAAGTTTCATAGTGGCCAGTTCCAGCTCTTGCTTCTTCTCCTCGGCCTCTTTTTTACCCCTCTGGTACTTGTTTATTTGATGACTGCAGTGTGCATCGAACTCATCATCAGATTTAGTGTATATGCCCATCACATCGTCCAAAGCGTCTTACACTGCTTTTGGCATACCTTTCACCAGAGCTGAGCGATAGATGATTGACATTCCTGCTCTGGCATCGATCCGCTCTCCTGTGGCATCATGGTATAGATTAGTAGCACGTTGTTTGTAACTGTAGTAGTCTTCGTTGTCTTTCATTTGCATTGACAACAATTCTTCGGTCACGTCAGAAGGATAGCGTTGACTGAGTTCTCTCTCCAGCACATCACGATAGTTGTATACACCTTCTTGATCACGCAGTGCATACCTCGAACTCCTTTCGATAGCTTTTCTGATGTTTCTGGCAACAGTTTCGTCAGCAGCTTTGGTCAGAGCAGCCTGAATATCACCCCAGCAAAGTTGGTCTCCTGCGGTTTGTTTGAAAAGAGCTCTTAGCCATGGTAAGCCACCTTTGGTAAGTCTTGGAAGTGTCAACATCAAAGCACTCCAGTCTTTGATTGAAAATGGCTGATAGACCACAGTTTGACCATCTGTTCTCACTGGATACACACTTGCTTTTGGCCCTCGTTCCTTCCGCTGGCTGGGAGTATAAACTCCTGTCAGTACTTTGTATGTGGCTCTGGGGAGTGAGTCTTCTCCAAATTGGGAGGGCTTCGAGGATGTAGCAGCTTTAGTATCGGGGCTTCTCAGCTTGCCGCTGGCGTAGGGTGAGGGATGGTATGGTCTTGGTGACTTGTACATGTTATCAAGTAGAGAAATCTCTCTGTCAGTGTCCTCATCCCATGCCCTTCTACTTCTTCTGTGTGACCTTCCTCTTCTCTCAGCAGACCCTTTTTCATCTTCGGTGTCACAACAAGAGTCTCTGAATTGTCTATGAGTTAGCACTGAATCTTCCTTTATTTTCACTTCTTTTCCAGTTTTCTTTAGGACCAAGATAGAGGACAGTTCTTTGGTATCTTGTAAGACTTTCAGGACTTTTGATTTGCTCGGGCTTGTTTGGGGTCCGCTTCATCCTGGAGTGCTTTATTCAACCAATATTCTGTCAACTGGCCAACCATGATAAAGTGTGAGGACATTTTGTGGTAATTTGTTTTTTAAAGTTGAATTATTTAGTTATTATACAAATTTTGGGCACAACGTCCAGTTTATGGCTTTTAGTGAATGTATCGCTATTTTGAGTACTGTGTACTTTTGATTCTACCTTTGGGCTCTAAAATTTAATTCTTGGGGGCTTCTCCGTTCTATAGACAGTTCTCTAGAAGGGAGAAGAAATTTGACTTAGATAATTGTGACTTTGGGTTATAATTAGTTTAAAATATTTAATTTAAAATTTTAATCACCTGATTTACGCACATTTTTTTTTGCCTCAATTAGAATATGTGTCCGTCACGTTTTGTTGTCTGCGGGACGGTCCGAATTGCAGCTATTAAGTTTTAAGCTTCTGCAACAAAGAGAGAGAAAAGTAGCGCAGGAGTAAACGTAGAATTTTGAAAATAATTATTTTATTAATATTTAATTTAGATAAAACAAAAAAAAAAAACTCCAAATCTTAAGTTAATTATAAAAGCAATTAGTTTATCCAGTACCTCCTTTAATATGACAGGTGATATAACCTTTTATATTTTCGAATTGTACCCGAAAAAATGAACTGTAATAAATTAAAAATAACTTTGAGCAATTTAAACCTCTATACTCCAATTATTTGTATTAAATTTTGAAATGTATCTACCTCCTCAATTGTTTTAGGGCCTGATTGCCGATAAGATATTTACTTTAATAATTGCAATGCTGTCTCAATAGCTTAAACTGTTTCTTATTTATTTATTATTTCGTTCATTGATGGCACCGTGCAAAGAGTAATTCTCACACTGCTCCTTTAAACTCAAACTAGTCCAACTCGTACTGAGCAAACATACAGACCAGAGGCGCTCCGAGCCTGAAGCAACAAAGCGCTTTCTTTAATTCCCACATAACACTCAAAATACAGATTAACACTATTCTATCCTTGTCCCTAATTTTTCTAATTCCTTTTTCTCAACTCTTACAACATTAACAAGAACAACAACATTAATAGAGCTAAATTACGGCTGACATATCTTTCCCTGTGACCTCTTGACCTCTCTGCTCGCTGCCGCTCATACACTCACACACACACACTCAGAGAGACCGCAGGCAAATACAAACAAAACACCCGTAACAAAATTTATTATTCCCATGAAATTGATTAAGCTAGCAAATCTTTGAGAGCTGAATTTAAAATATTTACAATTGTATTAAATTTAGAATTTATTGATTTAAATAAATTACACAATACAAGACTTTTAATTGAGATTCGCCAAAACAAGACAATTTTCAGTAAATAGAAAAATCTCCCGTTTTAGGTTATTCTCCAAATATTCCAGGACATGCAATAATTTCAGAGACTTATTCCGAATTTTAAGAACATGCAATTTATTTCTAAGAACATGCAATTTTAAATTACTCAATAAATACAGAATTATTTGATCCAAGTATCATTTGTAAGATCATGACACTCACACAACCAGAATTTCCACAAACATCTCTCCAATAAATGCCATAATTCTTATCTTTCAACATTCTTCTATCACATTTCATTTATAACAAAGCTTTCAACAAGACTTTACATAAACCACCATAGCCAATATTTAACTCAGATCAAGACTGGTTTTATCCATCATAAACAACTCTAAACATCTCTCATCTCATGCTTGCTCAAACAAGTGCTTCATAATAAAAAATTCAAATTTACAAAGTGCCATCAATTTGAACAATTTATTTATACTGTCTTCCTCTTTAAATCGACACCAAGAAACAAATCTCCCAGGTATCACTAACTGTGTCATACTCGTCTTTTAATTTTTTCAGTATCTGCGTAATTTTGGTGGAATTAGCCGAACACAGACTTTTGTTATATTTTCAGCTTTTTCTGTAATCTCCTTTACAAGCTCAGCTTTTAGTTTCAAGTGTATTTCTTTTTCACAAACTTTTGATGACGCTCTCGTAACAGTACTACCAGACGGGAGAGTCATACAAAGGCAACCTGCTTGTGATTTAGGTCGGTTTTTCCAGGTACAACTCAATTTAATTTCGGTCATATCAGTTTCCTGTACCAAAGTATTATTAATTTCGTCACAAACAAAATTGCGCATCCCATATAAGATTGAGTATGCTACGAGTGTCTGTCAATTTGTATTAGTTGCGTTTAGTTGGACAATTGACCTTCGGCCAATTTTACAGAAGCAAGTGACGTCATGTTCTTCGAACTCTTACTTCTGCATCTCGGGTGTCTTGAGAGCTTAAGGCAATCAAAAACACCAATAATGTTACTTTTGGAATTCCTTTTTTTTGTAAACTCAAATTAGGAGTTTTTGTTTTTTCTTTTTTGTGTAAAGTTTAACCACAAAAGTGTTTTTTCTTACAAAATCCGCTTTTTTTCTCTCTCGTGCAAAGCAATAAACACGGAACTTAATTAATAACTTTGTTTTTTAATCACGCTTTATCAAATTTAAAGCTTAAACGCTCATTATTATTTTGATTCTACGCTCCTTCTTTTCTCACGTGTTGGCGTACAAACACGGACTTTTTTAATTACTAATTTGATATTGTTTTAAAATTACCACTTAATTTAATACAAAGGTCCCTCACAAAACATCACATATAATTTTGGTTTTGGCCAATGTGACAGATATTCTTTGAAAAAGGCACTGCCATACCGTTTTGTGAAGCGCGCTGGATGCGTTGTTTCTCAGAGGGGCCTTTGGGGAGACGACGGCCTGGTCCTTTCTGCATAGTTCGATCACGTCGCGGTGTCACCACATGTGGAAGAAATTCACAAGACCTCGTAGAAAAAATGCAGGCACTTTAATGTTGAACAGCAGAGGATACAGACATGATTCTTCAGATGTCCTGTTGTCTCCCTGTCGTCTCCCAAGTCTTGGTACAGAACTGAGCTAAATTTAACCTACAGAGTAGTTAACCATTAACTAGGACCCTTAGGTAATGAACTTATGCAAACGTGTCATGGTGGCACATAACATGGTAGTAAAACACAGGCAAAGTCCAGTTTAAAAGACCACGTCTTCTAGGTTATTCACTGAATCAGCATAAATCACTCATAGTTGTCGTAAACCTCAATGTATTGGTAACTATTGATTGATAACACAAGAACAGAACATCAGCGACCTTTGACGTATTACATAACAAAGATTATTTTCCTCACAGCTGCAGATGTTCATTAATATGCACTGTCCCTATTAAAAAAAATAAATAAAAATAAAAAAGATAGACATTCGTAATGCCCAATTGCGGAAGCCAAGAGAGGCCATATTCATTCTTTTTTTTCTTCCTTGTTATCCCGTGATAACGAAATAATTATTCCGTTATCTCGAGAAAATAAAACTGTTATCTCGAGATCTCGAAATAAAAGTTGAGCCGACAGAGGCCATATTCATTCTTTTTTTCTTCCTTGTTATCCCGTGATAACGAGATAATTTTTCCGTTATCCCGTGATAACGAGATAATTATTCCGTTATCTCAAGAAAACTAAATTGAGAGGCCACGCCCCCTTGTAGGCCAGACAACGAAGGCAAGAGACGACACGAAGACGTAGCTAAGATAAAATGGCTTTTTATGATGCCTTGAGAGAGAGGGGGGTCCCAGAGGAGAACATCACCCGGATGATAGAGGACAAGGTGAGACAAATGTATTAAACTTCATAAATGTTATAAAACGTGTTGGCTAATTTAATGAAAGCCCACCTGTTGCATCAAGCAGCGGAGGCTAGTACAACAAGCGTTCACACCTAGCGCTAGACCAGTATTGTACTTCTGTGTTGGTACCTGATGTAGTAGGCTAGCGATTTAATCTTCGTTGAAGTCAAGTGTAGTTTAACCATATGTCGATATACTGTTTCCCTCGTTTATATGGAGCTGCTTACATATGCAGATAAGTTACATTTGCCAGTAGATGGCAGCGGAGGACTGAGAATAACCCTCTGTAATGCCACGTGAATCACTGCGTGCACATGGATGAGTGTATTACGATTGCAAATGGATTGGGATCGTATCAAATTCATGTGCACAGGCTAAGGATCGTATAGGGATTGCTTTCCCTAATCCGATTGGAACCCCTGGTTTAGGCTGATAGTAATCTGCATGGTATCTCCTTGTGCACGATTTCGGCTCGGATTGGCGTACTGAGCATGCGTGGGAAATTTTGTCAGGGATTTCACTCGGAAGTGGCAGGAGGCACCGACGCCGTCATAAGTAGCAATTGTTGCTGGAAAAGTCAGACGAAATCATGGCTGTGAAGAAAGAATGCACAACACGAACACCAATGCTGCTCCGTCAAACTCCTCGTGTACTGGGGGGCTGTATGAGCATGAGACGAATGACAGGGCAAGGACCAGAGATGTATGCCTAGTAGTAACGAAGTAGAACCACTTAAGTACTCTACTTATGTACTAAAATGCAGTATTGTAGGCCTATCTGTACTTTGAGTATTATTTTTCCTCTACTTCCACTTTTACTTCACTACATATTTTATATAAATTTTGTACTTTTACTCCGATACATTTTTCATGTGCTGAAGTAAGTAGTTGATTAAAAGACAAACCTGAGTAAGTTAAACTAGAGGCAGTGGTTAACCTGTTGATGAGAAAGCCCGTTGCCTTAATGAGAATGATGCATCTGGGCTGTTCTGTTATAAAGATTACCATTAGGCTTAACCTACCAAGCATGACTTGTACTTTTACTTTCAGTACTTGAGTAGTTTTTTTTTTTTTTAATACACCTACTTGCAATACAGTACTAAAGTACAAAACATTTGAATACTTTATTACTTCCACTCAAGTATGGTGTTCTTCTACTCAAGTCTGTTTTTTGATATTGTACTTGAACTTCTACTCAACCTTTACTCCAGTACTTTATGCATCTATCGCAGGAACTGAGATTCAGTATAGGAAGGTTCTGTATGGTTGTATGTGTATGATAGCTGCCTAGTGCAAGTAGGTAAGGTGGTGCAGGGATAAAATGAAAGGTCCAGTATGTAATTTTAGTACTTTATTTCCAAAATGTATGTTGCTCATTCACAAATTTGATCTTTTCATGAATATTTAAGTAAATAACCTTTACTGGTCTGAACAGAGTAGGTTTTGCAGCCAAAGTGATTTGTAATTCAAAATGGCAGATTTACATGGAGAGTGTCCACCTATTCATGTATGAAAAGTATACATTTTTAAGCCATAATGAATACTTAGAAATTGATGGTGGTATTAAATATTCATGAAAAAATGACATTTGTGAATGGGCAGCATAAATTCTGGAAATAAACTGCTAAAAAAAATTACATACTGGACCTTTTAAGAGACCAGCATTAAGTATGAACAATAAGCAGAGACAATCATTTAATAATAATGAAAATATTTTTACACTTTCAGGTGGACCAAGACATCATGACTGCAATAGATGAAGACACCTTGTCGAGGTATATTCCTCATCTGGGTGACTGAGTGTTTGCCAGGAACTGGACCAATGGTGAACGCTATGAAGAGAGGAAGAGAACCCTTGTGGATCGACTTCGATCCAAAATGAGGCTTCCCGGCACCAGTGACCCAGCACCGACCGCCACTCAAAACCGCAACAGTGTTGGCGTGGGGAACAAAAATGCAGAGAGAGACACAAGGAAGATTGAAGTAGGTTGGACGAACTATCACAATGGTGTTCTGAAACAGGTTAGACGTCCAACTGGAGGTGGAACAAGGGAAATTATAGTCAGGAAAAGTGACACCATGAAAAAAATACTTGAGGATGGAAAGAAGATGTTTTTCCCTAATGGGAAATCCTCAAAAGGTCATCTGGACGAATTTGAATACACACTCTGTGTTATGGGTTCAGATGAGCCTTTAGAAGACACACTGTCTGTTGCAAGTCTCTATGACATGACTCGGCATAAAATTCTTCGATTGTATGTCTGCTCTAAGAGAAAAGACACTGAAACTTCAACTAATTTGTATGCCACACCTCACCAAGACAGCTCACTTGCAGAGCATACCTACGCTACATCAAGCAAGACTTCTACTCCAGACAGCCTTTCTCCACGTGCTTTTTGTACCGTGTCTCAAGCTCAACTCAGCCCTATAATGCCTGTCCCTGTGTCTGAAATAGGACAACTTGTGTCTACCTCCAGCTCTGCCATACCTGCACCTCTGATTCCACATTCAAATGAGGATGAGGATGAGGAGGTAATATTTCTTGGTGATCCTAGGAACATGTCATGTGACGACACTAGTGACACACTTGTCTATGACCCACAAATTCCCTTTCTGCCTCCACTTGACAGTTTGCCAACCGACTTGCTTGCTGATAATGTGGTTGATGCAGCGTCTGATGCAAACTCCAACTCTTTCTTTGAAAACCCAGAAAATGTTGCAGAGAAACAGCTCGTCACTATTCATGCAGCCCACTGCTTGTCAGATATGATCAATACTTTCTCTGACCCCAACATCCTGGATGCAAATATTACTTTTCAGCGGGTGCTGGAAAATGGAGACATAGAAAATGGGGTGGGCAATGGCCTTGTGCTAGACTGTCTCACAGATTTCTGGTCGAAGTTTTACTTGTCAAGGACCTCAGGCTCAACATTCAAGGTGCCTACCTTGCACCACTCTTACAGGGAAAGAGAGTGGGAAGCAGTGGCCCGGATCTTGGCCTTTGGTTGGAAGCACAAATACCTTCCTCAACAGCTGGCACCACCATTCCTGTTAGAGGCTTTCTCCGTTCACACATCCACCTCCAGCTCTTCCAGCTTAATGGAAGCGTTTTTCAACTATATCAGCCCCAGTGAAAAAGATGCCCTCACAGAGGCTCTCAATGATTTCCACAAGGCTGACTTCGATGAGCTCCTGACAATCCTGGGCAGTCACAACTGCACAAGTCTACCAACAGAGCAGAATTTGCCCAAACTGCTTAAGGAAATTGCTCACAAAGAGCTAGTTCAAGAACCTGCTTTCATCATCAAGTGTTGGAAGCCGATCCTGAAGGGTATTACAGAGAGAGACTCCTTCACAGGTGAGACGCTGGAAAAGATCCTTATGGACTTAAAGCCAAAGGCAAGAAATCTGACCAAATGCATCAACTTCCCACATAACATGTCACAGTCAGAGAGAACAACCTCTCTGCATCTTCTGAGATTTGTCAGAGAAATGGATGCCTCAGAAATTGGAATGTTTCTGAGGTTCTGCACTGGCTCTGACCTTTTCCTTTCCAAGACAATTCAGGTGACATTTGCGAATATGTCAGACTTTGAAAGGTGCCCAGTTGCACACACCTGCTCGTGCACCCTGGAGTTAGCCTCTACCTTTGCGAGTTTTGCAGAATTTCGCACCAAATTTATAATTGTATTGAAGAGTGGAATATGGGTCATGGATATGGCCTAACATGATTTTAGGGTTATATCTTAGGGTTATATCTATAAGCCATATTTCATTTTTCATTTCTTATCTTTTCTCTTTCTGCCTTTTGTCGTATTATCATTATTTTTGAATGTTTGAATTGTAACAACAGTATACTTGTTGACAGAATTGAAAGCAATATGTAATAACACCAACATGTTCTTCCTGATTTCATTTTCTGAATGTTGCATAACTTATCTTGTAATAAGTCAAATGTTCTTCCTGATGCAGTATTTTCGGAAATGCAACTTGTTCTGCCTTTTGTTGCTGATATAACGTTTTAAATGTCTGAACTGTGATGACAGTGTGATTATGGCATGTCATCTTAAATAATATAATCTTCTGCTGCAGTATGTTCTGAAATTGTCATTACACACATTATTCTGAATTGTGTAATATTGCAAACTTCAGTTTTGTAATAGGAGTTCTTGAATGATATGCTGCCCTTCCAGTCAACTTGTAATAAGTCAAATGTTCTTCCTGATGCAGTATTTTCAGAATTACAACTTGTTCTGCCTTTTGTTGTTGACATAAAGTTTTAAATGTCTGAAATGTAATGACAGTATGATTATGGCATGTCATCTTAAAATAACTGTACTCTGATGTCCCTGCTGCAGTGTTTTCTGAACTTGGTTACACACATTATTGTGGATTGTGCAATATTGTGATAGTTGTTGAATGATATGCTGCCCTTCCTTGCAGTACCTAAATACATTCAAAGTTTAAGGTTTTTGAACCTCTTGGAATTATTTTGTTGTCTGCACAAGTTGGTCACTTATTGTCATTTGAGTTTCATCTCCCTAACCAGTTTGGTCAAGCACAATGTACTGAGGAAATACAGTCTTTCAAATCTGAAATATAAATTGAAGAATATATGCACTAGCATAAAGACAATCAGTTTACATGTTAAGTTTACTGAAATCATGACAAGAATATATACAAGAGAAACAACTGATATCACTCACCAGGTTCTTCAAAGAGTGCCTTTATCAATGGCCTCAGGTCTTTATAAAGTTTAATGGCTCCTTCAGCATCATGGTGGCGAGTCAAGCTGTGTTGTTCAATCACCAGCAAGCACAAGTCATGTAGGTCAATGTCACATGGAATATCTGTTTTCCACTGGCAGATGTCTTCACCTAGGACTGTATTAATTCTGTCCATTTCAACTGGATGCAGATAATTCTGTGCATGATACAGCTCAGGTACATTGTACATTATCACTGGCTTTCCATGGTAGAGATCCCGCCCATTCCTTCCCGGACGAATGCGATGGTTGTCCCACATCTGCGCCACTGTGTCCAGCTCCTCCTGTAAGGCAGGCCCCCAGAGTGAGACGCATGATATACAAGGTGCCACAAAAAATATATACAAACTTTGAATCATTGTAACGTGTTTATTAATCATGTAATTTCCAAAGTGCAAGGATACAGACATCACAAATTGTACTGTCACCTTTCTATAGTCAAACTGATGTCTGGGTTCTAAGTGTGGACTTCATCAGTCACTGAAAATGAATGCACAAAAATACCAAGAGAATTGTGCGTGATTCGCATTGCCAACATTGCCTGGACCAGAATGAATGTCAGTTTGAGAACAAGTGGTGACAAAACAATAAATGATGTCAAAATTTTATTTCACTTTGAAAATCACATTAATTTTAATAAACACCTACTTTACGATGATTTAAAGTGTGTACACATTTTGGGACACCTAGGCCTATAAGTAGGATTAAATACACACATGGGCTTCATTGATTGCAAATTAGCCTGGCTGTGTACTAGCCAAGCTTTTACGCACACAATTAGGCACTTACCCATCACTTTTTTCAAAACGTTTTTTACTCTCAAATCATATATGCATGTGTTGATGTCAAACCATCTCAAACCATATTTGTTGATGACTTACCTGTATAATCTTTAGGAAACAGAACTGAATGAGACCCTTGTCGATATAATCGCCACTGAAATCACCAGTAGCTTGGAACTCTCTGAAGACATCTCTCCAGTAGTCCACATTCTGTCTTCTATACATCCCCCACCAACCTTCAATTCTCTGGTTTGCCGTGCTCCTTCCTTGTATAACACAAGGAGGACCATGGACATCTCCTGTGTCATCTTCCCTGAAAAAAGTCTGTAGTCTGTTGGCATGGAGATTCTCTGTGCCATGATCTGATCTCAGGATTTTTGGGCAGCCTCCGAGTTTGGTGACAGCTTGAACAAAATAGGCTGCAATCACGCACGGGTTGCTGTTGGTGCAGTTTGCTTCCATCCAAATGATGTGCCTTGAAAATCCATCTATGCACCCGTTCACACCGATGCCAAAGGGGGTGAGCTTGTCGTATGAATCCATGTGCCACACATAATTAGGTCCCGGAACACTGTAGGATCTTCTGCGCAGCCTCCTACCTTTCCGAAGCTGAACAGCCTCGGGATGAAGGGTGGTCTGGATCTCCGCCACAACATCACGACTGACACGGAACCCGGCCAAATGGCACCTTTCATGCATTATACGGTAGCCATGAAGCCGACCTGGCCCTTTCATAATTGTGGAGATGAATTCTACGACCTCAGCTGGATCACTGTACCTCCGTCGGTAAAGACAAAGCTGGGCCAGTCTTCTGCGGAGATGCCGCGGACTAATCCTGAAATTATTCCGAATTAAAAGTCGTAATGCAATCTCCCTCTGTGTCAACCCCTGATCAAAATATTGCCTTATCAGCTGATCGATTATTCCAAACATTCTACTGACCAAAAACGCGTCTATTCAGAATGAGAATTGGCCCCGAAGTCAGCCTATCTTTCACACTGTCCGTAGCTACGTCTTCGTCTTCTACAAGGGGGTGTGGCCTCTGTCAGCTTTTTGTTGTCGGCAGTTTTGTTTTCTCGAGATAACTAAATAATTATGTTGTTATCTCGGGATAACGGAATAACTTTGTTTTCTCGAGATCACGAATTAATTGTGTTGTTTTCTCGAGATCACGAATTAATTATCTCGTTATCTCGGGATAACAAGGAAGAAAAAATATTGCTTATGAATATGGCCTCTCTCGGCTTCCGCACCCAATAAACGGCCGTTGGAAATCGTAAACCACACCTCCGCTACGAGATATTTAGTAGGTGGCTCCCAGACCATATATCACTTGTGATATGGTCTGGTGTAAACCAGGCAATGAGTAACCCTTTATTAGTCAACATTTCTAAAACTCAAAATGCCACCCTGTGATGTCATGATGTGATAGTTTTCAAGCTAACATTTTACTTTTACTGAACAAGTTAACCTTTTACTTTTTGCAGAAATTGGAAATTTGAGGGATGATAATAATGAAATTATTCTAGTGAAGGTGTATTGTGGAGCACTTCCTGTATTGCCATATTCCATCAGAAGGTGGTTTCTGTTTGAGAGAAAAACTCGAGATGAGGAAACTACATTAGAACAGAGACCAGAGCATAATCATAGAATATAATAGAAATAGAATAATATGGGCGTTTGAAACTGACTAAGGGTATTTTCTTGTTGGTTAAACATTGCACATTTGCACCATGCAGCAAACATGAAAATAACAAAAGTGTTGCCATGTATTTGTATGCGCTAACAGCTACAGGGAGTGTCTGACCACATCCTGCTCGTAGGAGATGTAAAAGGTGTTGAGATGTGCTAGACACTTGGAAGTTCCCTGCACTGGGAGGGAGCTGAATGTGTGAGGCTGTGGTCCAGGCCAGTCTACTAATGGTAAACACAAAGATCTATCATCTATTGCAAATAGATTCAAGATTCAAGATTGTTTATTTGTCATATGCAGGATCAACACAAGGTCCACAATGCAATGAAATACTTAGGATCAGAAGAACTACTGACTCGCTAAGCTAGTCAAGAAGTACTAATAGCATGCAATAATAGTACATGGTAAAAAGTGCAGGGGAAGAGGTAAACAATATAATAAAAAAAAGTAATAAAATATAATAAAATACAAAGGTACAGGTAGGATTAAATAAGGTGTAAGTAGAGTATTTCACAGATTGCACATAATATAGTATAGTACAAGTATTGCACGTGGGTTGTGAAGCAGGTTATTGCACAGGTAACAGTAGCATTTACAGTGAGGTAGTGACATACAGGGGGTCCTCGGGTTACGACGGTCTCGGGTTACGACGTTTCGTGGTTACGAACGCGCCCCCATTAAAAAAAAATATGTATATATTACGCGTCATTCTGTCTTACGCGGTTTAGCGTGGTAAGAGAAGTAAACAAACGCGAACGGCGCGTGGCGCACGGCGGAAGAATACGCTCTGTTGTGGTTGTAGGGAGAAGAAGACCGCCTCGTGTGCGTGCCCAATGTGGGCGGAAGTACCTGATGTGGGCTCTGATCTGCTACTATGAAAGCGGCAGTGATAACCAAGCAGCGTAGTGGTCTAATTATTGAGATGGAAAGGTTATTGGTGCTTTGGTTGGAAGATCAAAGGCAAAATCTGGCTTACGACGAAATTCGGGTTACGACGCGTCTTAAGAACGGATCAACGTCGTAACCCGAGGACCCCCTGTACATGATACATTCATATGGAGCAGCAGCAGTAAACATATTATGCATTAAAAAAAAGTAGTTTAGTGCAGTATTATTGAGAGTTCTGTTTTATTTAGAGTATTATCCAGAGTTCAGTAGTCTGACAGCTTGGGGGTAATAGCTGTCTTTGAGTCTTTTTGTGCGTGCTGGCAGGCTCCTGTATCGTCTACCAGACGGAAAAGTCCTTGTGCTGGATGAGAATGGTCCTTGGTGATGCTGCGTGCCTTGCGCAGACTCCTGCTGTGGTAAATGTCCTGGATGGAGGGGAGACTGCTGCCAGTGATGTCCTCTGCCGCTCGCACCACCCTCTGTAGTGCTTTGCGGCTCAGAGCAGGTTCACAGGTGAAGAGGGAGAACAGGAGAGGGCTGAAAATACAGCGCTGGGGTGCCCCAGTGCTGAGGACACGTGTGGAGGAGAGGTGGCTGCTGATCCTCATCGCATGTGGCCTGTTAGTGAGGATGTCCCATATCCAGCAGCAGATGGACGTCCCCAGGCCCAGGGCAGTGAGCTTAGAGACCAGTTTGGTCACAGATGTGTCTGTTAAGCCCTGTCTGCATGACAACGTTTTTTGGTGGAAACGGGGACGTTTGTGTTCGTTTGGGCCTGTCGTCCATACGGCGCCGGCGTTTTTGGGGGGTGTAAACGGTGTTTTTTAACTCATTGAGTGCCGGCCTGTTTTCAGAATTCTATCCCCCAGAGTGCCGAACGTTTTAGTGTATTTTTACTGATTTTCCAAGACCCACAGAATACTGAGTTCTTTGACTATATAAACATGGCACACATCAAAATAAAGTGTTGACTCTCTTCTTTCACCTAGAAAAAAAAAGTGTTTCTAACCTTTTCGGTTCTCAAGTAATTGATAGTAGAACATAGGGAAGTTACAGCAAAAACAGTTTTTTTACCACAAAGTGGAGAAAACGAGCATTTTGTACAAAGAGTCATTTCGAGCAGATCGGTGATTTTGACGTCAATATTTATGGATTTAGTGACACCTCAAACATCTAAAACAACAGAGAAAGAGATTTTTGATGACAAAGTACATTTTTTATTTACAAATATAAGAATATAAGGCTCTGTGAATTGAAAATTCCTTCAAATCAATTGTGCCAAGAGATGTTTACAGGATATAATAATATCTTTTCATATAAAATAGAACTTTGTCACTTCACAACAATATTGAGGCTCAGAGTACAGACCCATAATAAAAACTAATACACACACACACACACACACACACATATATGTGTACATACACACAAGCCCATGCATAAACCTTTACCTACACATGCACGCGCGCGCGTACACATGCACGCACGCACGCACGCACACACACATATAGCTTCATTCATTACAATTACCACACAGCAGCATCATGTAAACTTAATTCTTCTCATCTCATGCCTCTTTGGAGACCAGGATCTACTGCTCCAAGTCAGTAAACTTCTTCTTTGGCGCTGTCGTAGTCTGATCAGAGTTCCTGCTCCGTGCAGCGCACGACACGTCCCCTGCCTCGGGCACAGCAGATGATCCGGGATCCTGGGTCCCAAGAGCGATCAGATCGTGCCATAGGCGCTGATCAACAGTTATCTGCTTTTCCGGATTCCCTTCGCCTCGCCATCTTGCTCCTCTGGCCAATACACAGTACACAAACTACACTCCTCCTCTCTTCCGCGTCTCTGATCGGCAAATAATGATACAAGATCACTACCTACAGGTTGGGAGACGTGAATTACACCTTCAAAGTTGCTCCAGGTCGTATTCTAGCGATACCCGCTGAAAAACGTCCTTGACGAATATATTCGTCACGGCACTCAACGTTTGGTTTCAACATGACGAGAAAACTCGTCACCGGCACTCAATGAGTTAAAAACGGGTTCCAGAGTGGAGAAGTCGGAGAACGCCGGGGGTCGCGTAGTCGTGTAGGCAGGCAAAAACGTGCCTTTTGGGAAAACGATGACGTCACGATGCCGTAATCATCACGTGACCAGTGACCAGAAGGTAACCCTGCGCCTTCTGCCGGTAACGACCAGATAACAACAACCATGGCGGACAATGGAGTTGAGTTTGTTATGCGAACATTTCTAAGTTTATTTATACTATGCAGTGCAACCCCAGTGGAGACGCATGCACAATTACGCACATCGTGGCCTGGCAGTACGCACGACACGCGAGTGTTTGCCAATTCAAAGCTAAACACGTATTTTAAAACTGGAAAGATCCCATCGCTGAAAAGGCAGATAGTGGACAATGAGGAGCCCATACCAATTTGAGTGTGTTGTGTGCTGTAAATAAAGAAAAAGAGCAACCATTTCTTGTCTTTTTATTGAATGAAAATGTACCTTTTACAAACAGGCACATGCAGTATCACACACAAAAATATATAAAAGCCGCCATAATGTCCGAGTATGTGTAACATTCTCGTAGTAAGATCCAAAGAAGCATTTTGCCTAAATAACACGACCAAGGTTAACGAGAATTCTACTTGTTAATGTCTATCAAATAAAACAATAGCAAGTAATACTAACCAGGGCTCTCAAGGCTCACGCATTGAGAGTGTGACACACGCAATTCGACGTATTCACACGCGCACACGCCACACATGGAATTTCTCACGCTGATAAGTGTTTTTTTTATTTTTTATTTGTTTTGTGCCCAGAAAATCGGTCTGTGTGGCTTAGTTTATGCAGGCTCCGCGCGTTTTCAGCACCGCCCCCTCCCCCAGGGGGAACAGGGGGAGGGGGGGACGGCGCGTCTGCTCGCCGTCCCCCGGGCACGTCCTGAGCCTCAGTCCCGGTGCCACGTCTCCTCTGAGACGCACCGACTCCGGTCCCGGTGTCTCCGTCTGTGCGTAACGTGTCCCCCCCGACGGCTTACGCGCGGAATACGCGCGGCCCAGAGCCGAACTGCCCATGGTGAGTCGCGGTGAGACGCGGTGAGACGCGGTGAGACGCGGGCCCGGTGCATTGACCAGATTCTTACATGAATCCATTAAAAATGTCCCGCTCCCTCCTCCCCGCCCCTCTCAGCGCGCACTGACAAAGTGCGGTGATGATAAAACAAACTGAGAACCATCAGGTAATAACTTCATTTATAGAACTCTCATTAGTTGCTTTGTAGTTTAAGTTTGCTCTTTAGACAAACAGGGCTTTCAACACGCAATTCGACGTGTTCACACGCTCACACGGCATTTCTCACGCAATTCAAGCGCCAAAAATTGTTCACTCGCACCCCCCCCCCCCTGATCGGCCTATTCGCCGATCAGCTGTGCGCGAGCCGCGTGAATGTTTACGCGGCATTTCCAAGAGAAGAAGAATCCTTAACTTGCTACGTTAATGCTACGTAAGAAGGAACTCTCGCCTCGGGACACGGGATAAGTTCGGGATATGTCCTTTTCTCCGGAGCTCCGGATTATTAAAGACCGTGACACGTGCATACATGGATACGAGTGACTGCGTTTTTATGGGTGAGTCATATTATCAGATTATTTCTGCATCTATTTCGGCACTAAACCAGAACTAAACCAGGACTAAACCAGAACTAAACCAGGACTAAACCAGAACTAAACCAGGACTAAACCAGGACTAAACCAGAACTAAACCAGGTCTAAACCAGAACTAAACCAGAACTAAACCAGAAATAAACCAGAAATAAACCAGGACTAAACCAAGACTAAACCAGGTCTAAACCAGAACTAAACCAGGACTAGACCAGGACTAGACCAGGACTAAACCAGGACCTAGCCAGGACTAAACCAGGACTAAACCAGAACTAAACCAGGACTAAACCAAGACTAAACCAGGTCTAAACCGGGTCTAAACCAGGATTCAACTGGGACTAAACCAGAACTAAACCAGGACTAAACCAAGACTAAACCAGGTCTAAACCGGGTCTAAACCAGGTCTAAACCAGGATTCAACTGGGACTAAACCAGGATTAAACAAAGACTAAAACAGGTCTAAGCCAGGACTAAACCGGGACAAACCTGGCACTAAACCAGGACTAAACCAGGTCTAAACCAGGACTAAGCCAAAACTAAACCAGATCTAAACAGGGTCTAAACCAGGACTAAACCGGGACTAAACCAGGACTAAACCAGGACTAAACCAAAACTAAACCAGGTCTAAACCAAGACTAAACCAGGACTAAACCAGGTCTAAACCAGGACTAAGCCAAGATTAAACCAGATCTAAACTGGGTCTAAACCAGGTCTAAACCAGGACTAAACCAAGACTAAACCAGATCTAAACCGGGTCTAAACCAAGACTAAACCAAGACTGTGTGTGATAACATATTATCCTGTGCATTATTGAATGATAATATGGACTTTTAGTTATAAAAGCATTTCCATATTAACAAAGTACCTTCTAATTCTGCCCTGCCCTTCCACCATCCCCCCTGGTTTCATTTTATAACTCGACTACTGCTCGCCCCCCCCGTCCTCGGGAAAAAAGTCACTCACACCCCCCACCCCCCCGCTCCTCAGAAATCTCACTCCTAGCAATCTTCAAAACTTGAGAGCCCTGATACTAACTATCGATTTATAGCCAAAACTCTGCTCAGCTCAAACCTTCATTCTGTGGCGTCTGTCTATGTTAGGGACCATCAACATTTTCACATTACCGGCGTGAGTCCCTGCTACATTGGTGGAGCAGGGGGACAAAATAATTTTGCATTGGTTGACGGTCCCTAACATACACGTATTTGCTTGTTTACGAAAGAGAAAGGACTATATGCGCATGTGCTCTTTGTAGTATTGCGTGTCTGGGGGCTCTGGCTGTTTCCTGTTTACAGCGCCACTTATCGGTGTGACATATGTACATCGTTTTCACTCAGCGCTCCGTGCTCATCTTGATGCAAATATTTACTAATCCAACACGTGTGTGGACGCGACTTTTTTTCACCCCGCATAAAAACAAACAAACAGGAACGTTGTCGTGCAGACAGGGTCTTAATGATTCGTTCAAAGCACTTAATGATGACCGATGTGAGTGCTATGGGCCGATAGTCATTAGGACAGGATGCTGTGGGGGTCTTTGGGATGGGGACTACAGTGGAGATCTTGAAGATGGTGGGCACGATAGACTGGCTAAGAGACAGGTTGAAGATGTTGGTGAACACCCCGGCGAGTTGGTCAGCACAAGCTCTCAGCACCCGTCCAGGGATGCCGTCGGGTCCTGGTGCTTTGCAGGGGTTCACTTTCTTGAACGCCCGTCTCACTGTAGCAGTGTCTATACAGAGTACAGCGGCCTCGCTGTCCACATGAGCTTTGGTGACAGGCATGGTGTTATCTGCATCAAACTGAGCATAGAAGGTGTTGAGTTCATCCGGAAATTATGCGCTGGACATTTCCACTGGCCCGCTCCTCCCCTTGTAGTCAGTGATGCAGCGTAGCCCATGCCACATGCGTCTCTGATCACAGCTCTGATGGGCAGACTCCACTCTCTCCCTGTAGTGCCTCTGGGAAGTCCTGATGGTCTTTCTGAGGTCGTACTTGGCTGCTTTCTAGGCTTCGGGGTCTCCTGAGTTGAAGACGGTGGTGCGAGCTTTCAGTTTAGAACACACCTCCGGTCCAGCCCAGGGTTTCTGATTAGGGTAAGTGCAGATTTTGGGCACCGTGTCCTCAATGCACTTCCCTATGTAGCCTACAACAAAGTCTGTTTACGCATTAATGTCACCATCCGCTGCGTCTGCAAACATCTGCCAGTCTGTTGTTTCAAAGCAGTCCTGTAGCACTTCATCAGACATACTGCTCCATTTGTGTATTTGTCTGAGAACCGTTTTTTCCAGTTTAAGCCTTTGTTTGTACGCGGGCAACAGCAAGATGGTGCTATGGTCAGATTTATCAAAGGCTGGGCGGAGGAGGGGTTTGTAACTTTCTTTAAATGGGGTATTACAATGGTTTAATGTGTGCTCCCCCATGGTGGGGAGGGATATATGCTGGTAGTATTTTGGTAGAACCGTTTTCATGCTCGCTCTATTGAAATCCCCCAAAACAATGAAAGCTGCATCAGGGTGTGAGTTTTCAAGTCCGTTTATAATCCTATAAAGTTGTTCTAGCAGCTTGTGGTGGAATATAGACTACAGTGAGGATTACAGCGCAAAATTCTCTAGGCAAATAGAATGGTCTGACTTTGATGGTTAGCAGCTCCAGCCCTAGACTTACCTGAATCCTCTGTTCTGTCCTGCCTGTAGATGGTGAAATTGTCCGGCGTGACGGCGCTGTCGGAAATGGACGGGTCCAGCCACATTTCCATAAAGGCAAAGACACAACAGTTCCTCGTGTCCCGTTTGAAAAAAATCCGTGCGCGCAGGTCATCCAGTTTATTCCTCAGAGACTGAACGTTTGCAAGCAGGATAGAGGGAAGAGTAGGTTTGTTGTGTCTCTAACGGGTTCTCCACAGGACACCAGCCCGCTTCCCTCGCAGTGTTCATCTTTTGCAGCGTCAGAGTAAACAAAGGGGCAAAATGTCCGCTGCCGATGCCTCGAAAACCGGCTTAAAGTCCACGCTAACTGACGGACGTAGCTCCAAAAGTGTGCTGCGGTCGTACACATAGCGTAGAAGTGCAGTGCAAGTGCAAAAGGTGAAAAAAGTTATTGAAAATAAAATAAAAAGAGGATAAGAAGAGCGAGTCGACATGGAGCGACTGATCAGTGCAGCCATTTTACAGCGCAGCTTGATGACGTAATACAAATGGAAATAGCCAGTATATTGTCCCCTTGTCAAAAATATACCTCACTTGATATTTTGCTTAAGACGAGACACTGCAGGTGAATAGGAAAAAAATCTTACATTTAGAGGTATCAACTTGAAACTTCTGCTGAGTTTGTTCAGATAAATGTAACAACAAAATGTATTACACATTTTTCATCATGTCATGTTTTCTTATAAAAATAAGTAATTTTCTGTGTAAAAATGGAATGTCTTGCTTTGTTTTGTTGACATATTAGATACTAAAAATAATAAATACTGGTTTGGTGGGATAGTACCTGTGGTCAGTATTTATCATAGCTTTATATCAGTTTGTGGAAAGAATAAGTCACTTTAATCCTTCAGTCAACAAAATAAAGGTGTTAATTTTTATTAATCATCACAATTTTGGCCTGTGTTTACAGTACCATGGCTAGGTAGCTTAATAGTTATGGAGTTACCTCTATGTAGGTCAATATCTTTTGTCTGAAGGTTGGTGGTTTGAATCTCGTCATTGGCTTACCCACAGGTTGGAGGAGCGCTTCCTGCTCCCACCATGTAATGTATAAAGGAGTCGACTAAGAGAGTGTGACGTTACCCATGTGTTTGGCTCCAGTCAAATGTCAAGGCTAGCATTTAAAGGAGCAAACTTGGAGTCAAGTTCCACTTTTGGAATTCCCACTACAAGTACCATAGCAACTAGAGCCAGTCTGGAGTGAGGCTGTTGAAGGCAACGCCCCTTCCCTTAACAACACTGTCAGTCAAAGAAGGCACCTGATTTGTATGTTATTAATGTTCATATGTTGATTTTACAGACAACATAGCAAAAGAAAAAAAAAAAAACAGATCATGTAGAGAGTCAATATGCACATTTTAAAGGGATATGCCACCCCCAGGTCAAACTTGGGCATCTCCCCACAGTCCAGAGACTAAAATAAGTGGTGGAAAGTGTTTTCCTGGTGACGCAGCCATTGTCCAGGAAGGCAGTTCCCCTGTTACGCAGCGTGGTGTGTGCTTCGGCTGTCTTTTTCCGCACTGAAAAATAGTTCCCACCCAAAATGACCAAGTCAAGCTCTCCGTGTTGATTTGCACATTTATTTGCACTCGATATGAATGCACACTACACAGAAAGTAATTGGGAAACGCATCAAGCAAATTAATTCCTTTTGGCCGAAATCTTTCTCTGGCGACGTTAGACTCCAGTCTAACGCGGAGTAGCTGCAGATACCGCGGCGGTCAGTGCTGACAGACCTGGACAATGGCTGCGTCACCAGAAAAACGCTTTCCACCACTTATTTTAGTCTCTGGACTGTGGGGAGATGCCCAAGTTTGACCTGGGGGTGGCATATCCCTTTAAGACAAATAACGAGTCTGACAGCAGCAAATACAGAGAGAGACGTTTTTTTTATACAAAGTAGAGCTGTCAGTTTAACGCGTTAATTAGATTAATTAATTACACTCCAAATTAAGGTGTTATAAAAATTAACACAATTAATTATGAGTGGCAATTCAATGCGCATTTTAAATTCGCCCATTGAATGACAAGTAGACAAATTGGTTTTGGCACGTCACTTTCACCTGTGTCACAAATCAAAGAAATAAAGCCTGGTGGAAACTGACATGAGCTTGACTCAGGGGGGATTTTTTGTTTTGTTTAATCACCTGACAGCACTAATCCAAAGTGAATTGGAGCCAGAGTTGATGGAGCCAGAATATGACCATTGACCTACTAACTACTTGCATCATAAACAGATTCATGTCTTCATTACAAAGTACACAGGGGACCTCTGCCTTAACCCACAGTGATGAACAGACTCAAATGAACTGGCCTCCCTCTCTTCTCCGTCCCAGTAGCTCAAATGAAGTCTTCTTTTCATCCCCCTGGGTGCCTCCAAGCATGCCTTCATTGTGTCTTCTTTTTTAATTTGAACCCACCTCTTTGTAATTCCTCCCTTTTGGCTCCCGTTACATCCAGTCACAGCCCCGCCACCAGCCTGCCTCATTCTCCTCTGTCGGAAAAACAAACTCTATTTCATAAATGTTAATTAGCGCACCATAGTCAGCGGTATAAGAACAATGGCGTACAAAAACAATCCATTACGGGGCGAGACACCTGCGCGATCCTACACGAGCAACAAATAATGATTAGCTGCTCATTTCAGGTGACGGCTAAATGGAAATGTTTATTAATGTAATTTTAAAGCTAACAGACAAAAGTAGAAGAAAATTTTGTACTGATGTGCGCTATGCTAATTCCCAATCACTTAGTGTTGAAATTGGTCATTAGTCATTTAATTGCTTAATTCAGGTTTTAATTGATGATGCTAGCAGCAGCTGTTTGCCACCAAAAGCAGTCGTATCAACTGTCAGAAGTAAAATTAGCTGTCATGGAACTCCAGTGGGGTTAGCGCTAAAGGAGAGAAAAGATTTTACTGTGGAGAAAGAAAAAAAAAAAAAAGTTGATTAGTAACCATTTTTGTAAGCATGTCTCCAGTGACCATCGAGGCTAATGCAGAGGAAGAAGAGGGGAACCCAGCCAGATATTATATTGTTTGTTTTTATTAAAGGTGCACTATGCATCTTCCTGGTATCATGAGATGTTATTGCTTTGCCTGGAATGTTCGTCACTACGGCATTAAATGTAACTATCTTGCATTTAATCAATTGCAGGTGTACTGATTGCTGAAAAAGATGCCTGTGTGGAGTTTGCATGCATGGTCTGGGTTCGATCCCCGGGTCGCCTAGGCCTTTCTGTGTGGAGTTTGCATGTTCTCCCCGTGTCTGGGTGGGTTTCCTCCGGGCACTCCGGTTTCCCCCATCAACCCAAAACATGCACCATAGGTAAATCCTCCAGCTTAGGTCCTGACCAAGCCGAAGCAAGAAGATCATGGAGATGGTCCCCGGACGCAGTAATGTGCTGCCCACTGCTCCTAATAACAGGATGGGTTAAATGCAGAAATGGAATTTCCCCATTCTGGGACTAATAAAGGCATAGCTTTCTTTCTTTCTTTCTTTAAAACCACAGATGCTATATGGACATAGGAGGTGACCATGGGCACGCTTCCTGCTCCATTGACTCTGGCTCCAATTCAGTTTGTACAGAGAAAATTTGCCCGTCTCTCTGTAACTGCTGCTGTCAGGCTCCTCATTTTGGTTTTAAAATGTTTGTATTACTTTCTTTCTTTTCTTTATTTATTTAATTCGTTAAGACAAAAAAGAAATAAATAACAGATGCAACATACTTGCATCTATACAATTATAACTTTAATATGAATGAAACGGTACAGAAAGAAGCATAAGCTTATAACATATGCCCCTTATCAACTCGAAAAAAAGTAAAATAAAATAAAACATACTCTTTTTACTGAGCAGTATTATATATTTTCATTAATGCTATTTTCACATTTTTCTTAAAAAAACTTGAATAGACTTAGAAGTTTTAATTCCACGCTCAAGACTGTTCCATAGACTGACTCCTTGGATTGAGACACATCTTTCCTTTGGTTTTGTTCTGAATACTGGTTTAGAAAAAACACCAGTTTCTCTTCATTTATAACTAGTTTCTCTCTTTTTGAATTTATTTTGCAAGTTGTTTGGTAATATTATTTGATGAGCTTTGTACATAATTTTGAGTAAGTTATATTCTACCAATTCTTAAAATTGTAATGTTTTTAATTGTACAAATATAGGGTTTGTGTGGGATCATTTACCACACGGATAGCATGTTCTGTAAAAGGAAGATTGGTTCGATGAGTGTTTTACAGGCACTTCCCCACACTTCAATACAATAGGTCATATATGGAACACCCAGTGAGTTATACAAAAGAAACATGGCATTTTTGTTAAGACAGTCCTTCACTTTTCTGTAATACAGCAATTGTTTGCGATACTTACGTTCATGAATCATAACACCTAAAAACTTGATCTCACTTGTCCTTTCAATCTCTAGTCCTTGTATGACCAATCTTGCATCGATGTCTTTCTTTTTGCAACTAAAAATCATTAACCCGCTCCACATGAGCTCTGGTGTTTTTATCTTGCTATTTTGTCTGTAAATCATTTTCTATTCCTAATATGGAACTCGGCTCTAAATTTGCTCCTATATCTGCTAGCCTCGGTGACCTTCATTTGACTGGAGCCTGTGGTTCCCAACCTTTTTTGGCCTGTGACCCCATTTTCACATCACACATTTTTGGAGACCCCATAGACTTAAAAAAATAAAAAAATAAATAATGTTTCAGTCTCAGCTTCAGTCCCAATGTGTGAAATGGTTCGACGTGTCTGAGGCCTCGGAAAAACACTGACCCCTAGTGGGTCTACTTGTAGATGCCATTGAAAATGAAACAAATGCCAAAAGTCACCAGAAGTCACCAAAATCACCACTAACATCACACAATACTCCTCGCTACCCAACATTTTTAAGAAATATTGGTATATTATAGCAGTTTAGCTCTTGTCAAACCAAGGAACTCTCTGAAGCACTCTGAACTAATTGCAAAGCGGAACATTCGCTGAGCCAATGAAAAACTTCGATACACTGAAGCGATTGACACCACAGCGAAGCAGCGGGGGGTGGGACTGACACTTCAACACTGGTTACGTGAGCAACTGCTGCGAGACAATTTCAGAAAGAATGTGACGTGCTCTGGAGCTCCGTCTCATTTGCCCATCACTAGTTATTGTGACTGCACTGCTCCATACATTTCAGGCGACCCCATTTGAATAATAGGGGACCCGCACGTGGGGTCGCGACCTGAAGGCTGAAAAACGCTGGTGTAGTGTGTTGTCAAACCTGTAGCTACTTTTTAGTTTTCCTGTAGCTACTGATTGAGAAATGTATTTTTATTCTGTTTATGCATAGTGGTGGTAATTTGATTGGTCAGCTCTTTTGAACACTTTCTTCCTGTTGGAATCAGATCTAATGTTTTTAAAGATCCCATGACATGGTACTTCGTGATGCTTTTATATGGCACCTTAGTGGTTCCCTAATATTGTACGTGAAGCCTTCTACTCCAAATCAAGCCTTGGTGCATGATATAGCCTCTTGGAGACAGCCCTATGGAGAATGTGCCTTTTAACAAGCCGTTCTGGGCGTGTCGCTTGAATGCAAATGAGGAGGACGGAGACGGGCCAGTGTAGGCGGGCGGGGGTGTGGCCAAATATGGTCACTGTTTCTGTGTTTAGCGCTGGTAATGTTTCCGTGTCTGTAGCGACGGAAAGTGAAGAAGCAATCGTAAAAACATTTCAGTATGGCCCAAGCCTGATCCCGAAGGCGAAGAAGTTACCACTCAGCGGCTTCAGCAGGACGTCTCCGAATGGTTAGTTTGAAATGTTAGGAAAAAATGTTATGTAAGGAAGAACACCCATCATGCTATTAAATATGAATTCATCAACGCTGGCGGGGTAATAACTTCCCGGAGCCTAATGACTTGACTATGTGACTATGTTTACATGCACTTAATATCGTGAATATCCGGTTTTGATTAAATTTGGGATACAATGTTTAGATGAACACAGAGTAATGGGGTTGTTGATATCCCGGTTTAAATGAAAAACACGAGTATACTATTGTGTTGTTACATTAAAGCATTCTCTATACGTGTGTGTAACCTGTTTACCAACAACGTTCTAACATGTGCGCAAATACAAAGCCAGGATACTTAAGTGCATGTAAATCATATTTACATATTATACATATTATGTATGTTGCACCTCAGAAATGTGCACCTACCCCCCTTTTGTTATCTTTTCTTGCACTGTTATAAATGTATGTAAATAATCTACATACATGTCTACACTGGAGAATGGGCTGCTTTTAATCTCATTGTACAGTAATAACAAAAGGCATTCTGATCTATTCTATGACTATTCTGGCTCATATTTAATGATAACGTTCTCTATGCTCACGTATATTGATGTCATGTTAACCCATGACTTACTCCTGAAGATTTACCATCATCGCATCTGTCTGTATTACCTTATATTTACCTGAAGATTTACCACTGTTCTACCTATATTTTTTGGATAGGTGCCACTGTGGAAATTGTGCTACCATGCCCTCAGAAACTGAGAACATTTGCTGCTTGGATACCTCAGGTAAAACTCTAAATCTAAATACTATTTTCACAAACATTTTCAGTTGCAATTTCTTGTTTTCTTTCAGTTAGGTCTGTTGGTTTGTTCCCATCTATTAATGCTTCTGCTTCGCTGGGTTCATATATAATGCCTATCTGCAAAAATGTCCCTTTGAGTATTTTTCCAGCGGCAGGTTATTTCAGGCTCATTTTGAACAGGTATAATTTCTTGAGAGTTCACTCTGTTAATGAAAACCACTATTAATGTTACGTGTAGTGTTTTCTGGCGCCACATTTTAGACCTGTTTATATATATATATTCTGTGTAAAGTTTAACCACAAAAGTATATTTTCTTATACATTTTTTCTCTCTCATGCAAAGTCAAAACATGGTACTTTTTAATTAATAACTTTGTTTCTGATTACGCTTCATCTTATTCAAAGCCTCAACATACTATTATTTTGTGATTCACTGCTTTCTTTTCCATGCTCGTGCTAAGCATAAACACTGTACTAATTTAATTTCTACAGGTAATTCACTATATTTTTTCTTTCTTGTGATAAGCATAAACATGGTATTTAATTACTAATTTATTTAGTTTAAAAATTATTACTCAATTTAATATTACACAAAATCCCAAGAGCACATCACATTAATTTAACCAACTGACAGAAATTCTAAAACAAAAGGCTGCTGTCATACCATCTTTTCTGAAGCTAGTTATTTTGTGAGTTTTGCGGGGAGACGGTTGATGCGACCTTCTGCCTCCAGTGGTATCACGTCGGGGTTCACCAAACTGTCAGCTTTCTCTTCTGGAGGCCAAACAAGAGTCCAGGCAGTTTCACAAAAGGTCTCTTTATTTGGCTCAAGCAGATACAGTCTTGATTCTTTGATTCTTCTTGACCCCATCTCCTAACAATACAGCAGAAGTGTGTGGCTTATATACTCTGACATTCTAACAAATATTAACTCATTACATAACATTACATAACTTGTTTTTCAGAAATAGTATGTGGCTATATCAAAGTTCATTAAGTTTAACCACTTATATGATTATGTCAAAGTACAATCATAAACCAAAGTGCAAACCTGAGTTGGCTTTTTAATCATTAACCCTTCTACCCTTCAGACATACAGAATATCATTTCAGTTACAGAAGAATAATACAGAAGAATAATTCTTACACTAGCCTGCTAACCGCGCTGATAGCTGTTAGCTGCACAGCTAATGCAACACATTCTACCGGTAACAAGCCAGGCAACGAGATACAGCGCAGACACAAAATTATATAGTTTTATAGTTCACTTTCTTGTTTGGCATCTGTAGCTGATGTGGCGTGGAGAGTTGGTACTGACCCAGGCTTCAGTTTCAGTCGATTTGCAAGTCCAGCTCTGTATTGTCCCATGAAAAAAACAGTCGTCCGCGTTTGGCGCAGACATGCTTTGTTTTAGGTATATGTGTTGGCACATTTCGACAGAAAATAAAATTAAACCACTGCTGTTTCAGAGGCTTGGATGAAGGAAATAAAACCTACTCTTTTCTATATCATCACATACAGGGACAGAGCAGTTGCCATGCTTCACTCGTTTCGGAGCCCTCACGTCTCTCCAGGAAAAACAAATTGGCAGTTGGCAGCTAGTAGCTAGTAGCTATAGCTCGTTTGCGCAAGGGCCGGTCCAAATTCTCTGGGCGGGATTTCCAGAGACAGGGGGTGGACATCCAGACTAAGGGCGTGGAAATGTTTCCGCTTATGCCTTCATAAAGGGAACTTGTGCAAACTCGTTCATTTAGGCTGTCTTATTTTCAAACATGGAAAAGAATCGCTATTGCTCGGTTTACACATTTCTCAATGTTTAGCCATGAGGGGGCCCTTAAACAAGTTAGGGGAGCTCATATTAACATTGAAAAACCTCAGAAAGTGAACATCTTATGCCATGGGACCTTTAAAGAGGCACATGATAATACTGATAATAATCAGTACATTATTGCACTGCCATTCTTGTCTTCTGTATACAGCTGTGATTTGATATTTTATTTGATATTGTATTACTTATTTTTCAATTTTATTTTGACTTATACATACATTATTTTTATTTTTATAATTATGTTTCATTTGACACCAGTCTCTTGCTCTTTTTTTTGCTATACCATCTATTTTTGTTACTCACTGTTATATATTTTATTTGATGAGTGAGCTGTTGTACCAACGTTTGTCTAAGTCTAAACATTTTTTTTTTTTTTACATGTTTTTATACTGATTAACCCTGAACCAACACAAGAATCAACACAGAAACAGATCGGGTAACAGGAGTGAGACTCTGCACAAAAAAATGTTCAGTTTTAAATTATTATTGTAATGCAATATTTTATTTTGAATTTCATTCCAAAAGGTAAACACACTCCCACTCTGAGTGAACCATTTCTGAGTGTGGGACATGTCTCTGTCTCTCTCTCTATATATATATATGACTAGTGAGTGTGGGAACCACTGTTCACGATGAAACATCCAAAATTTGTAGGTCCCTTGATGCCATCCTACAGTTTCTGAGTGACATTCAAATGAGTTTACGGTCATCTCGGTCAGTGGAGACAAAACTTTTTTTTTTGGCATGGTCAATAGTTCTTTTTTTGATTCCAATTATTTTTGAGGTACCACTAGCACTGTTTTTGCCATCTGGCTGGTCCTATTGCAAGAGGATAGTGATGAACACAGCAGTGTTTATTTTATGCTTTTCCTCCTTAACTAAGATTTGGTTTAGGTGTTCACCTAATCAGTACCTCTTTAAGCAGAATGAGGTGTGTTTGTGTTGGAATTCAACAGATGCTGGAATGGAATGGCTGTAATACATACATACATACATACATACATATATATATATATATATATATATATATATATATATATATATATATATATATATATATATATATATATAGTGCAATACTCAATCAAGAATAAATGAGTATCACTGTTGTTAAAAGCTATATTTGATTTGAAGATGTTTATGTCATACTTGGAGACACAGTTAGCCAGGTTTATGGAATTTTAACTAAAATAAAAAAAAAACAAAATTCCATTCAATTCCTCTGAGTAATTTCTACAGTAGATACCTCAGCACTCACTTGTATTGGAGTAATATTTTACTAGTGTTGGATTAGATATGTGTTCTGTCAGAAGGATCACTCAGATTCAGCAAGTTAAGTCATCAAAATGTATTCACCCTAACAGAGAAATCTAATACAGAGCTCTGGGTCAACATTTTGCTGTGGTGCTGACGACTACTTATCCAGGTGCGTCCAAGAAGTAGTGACTCCAAAGAAGTGACTCCAAAGAAGTCACCCCAAAGAAGTGTCCGCTTCTCCCTCGACCTAGCATTTATACAAAACAGAAATGTGCATGACTCAGAGGGCGGGTTGGTCCAACAATCCTCTCATTCGTCTGCTCCAGTAAGGACCTCAGGCGTCTGGCCCTCATGACTAGCTACCTTCTCTGCGAGTGAGCGTCAGCTGATGTTTTCTTGTGGTGCCTGCACACACTGCTTCTTTGTTATGGCCCCCCCTGGGGGGGTATTTCCTGTGCATCTGACTCTGTGTATTTTCCCACTGTATCAGTAAGTGACTGTGTAATCGTGCGTTTGAAGAATCTAAATTGTTTGCACTCATTTAACACTAAAATGTATTATTATTATTATTATTATTATTATTATTATTATTATTATTATTATTATTATTATTATTATTATTATTATTATTATTATTAAATTGTAGTCTAATAGACTAGAGTATTATATAACATTTAAAAATGTTTATTCTTCACTAGGTCTATCTGTACTTTCACTTAAAGGCAAATTAATGTTTTTTTTACAATCTGTAAAACAAGTAGTTTTACTCACCCATAGCAGTTTGCTGTCAATTGGAGCAGTATCGCAGAACTTTTGTTGAGCCGTTCTGTTCTACTAATGATCCCGTATCCGTTAACATGGTGCTCGTATCATATGCTCGGGGCATTACTTTGCGGTGTCTAAATAACACAAACTTTAGCACTTTTCAAATCACAGAAGATCGCTGTGCCAGGGAAGACTTTGAGTGGATTCCAAAACGGCCTGAAACCCGATATCCAGCTATAGTTTCATTTGATGACGTCATCAGAGAGGACAGTGCGCATGCGTGAACTCAGCTGTTTTGTAAACACAGCTAGTCCGAAAGAGGCAAACACCACTCTGAACTGTTGCGATATCGGGTTTCAGGCCGTTTTGGAATCCACTCAAAGTCTGCCCTGGCACAGCGATCTTCTGTGATTTGAAAAGTGCTAAAGTTTGTGTTATTTGGACACCGCAAATCAGTGCCCCGAGCACTCACGCTAACGGATACGGGATCATTGGTAGAACAGAACGGCTCAACATAAGTTCTGCGATACTGCTCCAATTGACAGCAAACTGCTATGGGTGAGTAAAACTACTTGTTTTATTGCCGAAAGAAGGCTCAGATTCAAAGGAGAAGTTCAATTTGTCAACTGGACAAAGTTTGTTTGGTTGAAAACGTTTCGCCGCTCATCCGAGAGGCTTCGTCAGCTCTGGTTATTGTACTGGTTAGACCCTGCTTATATACTTCTCCTTTGATCATGGATTCTACCTGGACGACTGAGGGACTTTTCACGCAAGGCTCAGATTGTAAAAAAACCGTTAATTTGCCTTTAAAGGTGCACTATGAAACTCTTTGGTTGGGGGTCCATCACCTGTTTGTTTCTATGGATATGTCACCACAGATCTGACCTGTAACTTGGTCTGGTTTGGTCTCCATGAAGATAGAACGATTTATTGCAATACTGTGAAACACTGCAGATAAATAACATTAACATCTCCATGAAGAAAAACATTTAGCGGACCCTCCACCAGAAAAGTTACACAATGCATGTAGTATCTTGGCGTTCTGTCATTGTATATTACTGTGGTCATCAGAATCACTGGATCTATAGGTGATCTGGATATAACCTGCTGCTTGGGGCTTTGGGCAATGTAAGTTTGGCAGCCTCATTATTTACAAAGCAAAGTAGTCCCAGCTGAATTTGACTATTTTTATTCTGTTCGATTGGAGTCATGACTCAAACGCCCCGGAGATGTAGAAGGAAGTGAAAACTAGGACTTTGCCTAATCCCACCTCAAAAGATCAAGGCGGCTCTGTTGTATGTTTCATCTCCTGGCTCCGGGCTGCTCCCTGAATGCACCGCATGTGATTCAATTTATATGAATATGACTTTCAAATCTATTTCAGCTGGTTTCTTTTCTCCACAGATGCCTAACGAGAAGGAGCCGGTTCTCTCTTGTGTTCGTTTTATGGAAAATCAAACTCTTTATGTGGACGGTGCATGTGGCCTTCACTCACATGCTTTCATTGGTACAGCGTGTCCAATGTTACCAAATGGCATATACTGTGTGTAGGCTAATTCAGATCAAACAGCTCTCTTATGGCAAAAAGGTGGTAACATAGACTGTATAAAGAAGAGGAGTATTTTTATTTTATTTATTAATGTTTGCACCCAACCTTTAAAAGAAGTAAAAGTACACACAAGAAAAAAAGAAAATAACAGATCAGTGCAGGAAAGGTCAAAAAACCCAAAAGCCTTATGAGTTCCTCTTAAAATAATTGAAATTAATAGGTAAAACAACATAATATAACATAATAGTAACAACTAATACAAAAAAATATATAACAGTCTATGTTTACATACAAGTAAATGGGTTCTACATGGGTAAAAGACTGAAGTCCTCAAGATATTTTTTTAAACTTGATTTTAAAAGTATTTAAACTAAAACATGTTTCAGTAAGGTACTGAATGTCATTCCACAGCACTGCACCTTTGTGAACAAAAGAAAATTTAGCAACAGACGTCCTACAGAAAGGTAGGACCTCTGTTGGGGTATTGCCTTAAATTTCATATATGGTATAGGTGTGCTATGTACTTTTTTACCTTGGTAATATGGATCAACTTAAAACAATTAATGAGAGCAGGAAAATATAAACTATAATAAATGAAAACCAAGCATAAAATAGGGAGGATAAAGTAGACCTCTGGCTGAGTATTCACCTTATTCCAGAAGTTGCCATGGTGAACATTGCAGATTTTACACAAATGAACTGACTTCATGTCATCTTTAAGCAGGAAAAAGTTTCTCAAATTCTCCATTGAACTGAATGGATGAATCCCTATTTAACCAGAAGTGCCACCACAAGAGAGCGCTGTTTAAGAGCATTTGTGGACAAAAGTGGGTGGGGAGGAATTTGGTGCATAATTTTGGTGGATAAAGAGGATAAGGGAGTGTGACGTCTGACATCACCCATAGTGTTTGGCTCCAGTCAAATGACGCTCAATGAGGCTGACAGTTATATGCTATCATGGCTGATGCTGTCTTTACTTATTAAATTAAATATAATTAAATAAAAAAGTATTTTTTTTTAAGGTATAGGGTTACATTTCATAAGGTAAAGGTACACTGCATAACTTTCTACTTTGGTAATATGAATCAACATAAGCCAATGAATAATAGTAGGAAAATATAAACTATAATACAATGAAAACCAAGCATAAGACAGGTGATAGGATAAAGTAGACCTCTGGCTGAACATTAGCTGATTTCATGTCATATTTAAGCAGAAAAGTTTTTTCTCAATTTCTTCATTGAAATAAATGGGATCCCTGTTAAACCGGAAGTGCCACCACAAGAGAGCGCTGTTTAGGAGGATGTAGAGACAAAAGTGGGCAGGACAGAATAAGGCAAATAAATACAAAATGCAGTACATACAGTACAAAACTAGCAGTGCAAATAGATGAAGTTGTTGAAGTGAACTGTTTAAAGTGTTAGGTGTTATAAAGTGACAGGCATTACAGCCAGTGTTGGGAAGGTTCATTTTCTACATGAACTAGTTCAAAGTTCAGTTCACACATTTCAAAATGAACTAGTTCGTTCATAGTTCATAATTGTTTATAGTTAGTAGTTCGTTCATAGTTCCAAAAAATGAACTAGTTCATAGTTGTTGTTTTTTTTCCCAATACATTGCTGCGAGCTATTATTTTTCAATATCAACATAATAAAGAAAATACTTTAAAAAAAAACATTTGATATGACTTAATTAACTAAGAGACTTAAGAAAACAAAATAAACCCACAAATTAACATTAGTGATTCCCCCTTTAATGTGCCCCCCTTTAGCGCACCACTCTGCGCTGTTTCTCGCAAGACCAGGAAGTGCCGGAGTTTGGTCCCTGAACCAGAGAGCAGCGCAGAGGAGAAGGTCGGGACAGCATGAGGGGAACAGAGTCCAGATAGCAGGGAAACAGTTTGTAAGCACTCCTGCAGTAGCAGCGAAAGGTTTGAGGCAAACCAGGCGGAGCGTTCCGCGATACGCTGCGCGAGAGGGAGAGAGGTGCCGGTCGGGGGAGGAGCGGGGGGGGGGGCACATGGATCGGAAATTTCAGATGGATGGATCAGAAATCTGAGACCCTATTGAACGCAGTTAAAGAGATAACGTGTGTCGTTCACAGACACCAGAATGAACTCGATCACAGTTTATTCATCAGGCAGTAATACAGAGCGTTCAGTTCACGTTCACCCAAAATATGAACGCGTTCATGAACTATCGTTCAGTGAACGCGTTCAGGGACAACACTGATTATAGAGACAGGTATTATAAGGTGACAGGTGTTATAAAGGGGCAGGTGTTGTAGAGTGACAGGTGTTGTAGTGTTCATAAGTGCAGAGTTAAAGAACGGCAGAGGTTCTGTAGCCTGCCTGGAGACCTGGTCCTGGAGACCTACAGGACCTGGAGAGATGGGAGGCAGGTTGGCCGTTACTTTCCTCATGTCCACAAATGATCATCTCCACTGTCTTCTGATCATCTTCACTGTGTTCTGGACATTGAGCTCCATGTTATCGCCACTGCAGCAGGTCACCAGGCGGTCACCTCCCTCCTGTACCAGACTCATGGCCATGTGCGATAAGCCTGATGAGAGTGGTGTCGTCTCAAAAAGCTTTATAGAGTGGTGCTGGAGATCCAACAGTTGGTGTACAGGGAGCAGAGCAGACATGGAGATACAGTAGTTGGAGAAGAGCAGCTGGTTGACCATGCATCAGGAACACATAGGAAGAGTTTGACTTTTGAGCTGTTTATTTATCATCTCTCTCTCTCACAAATCTAAAACTACAAGCAGGCCTCTGTGCACATCCCCATCTCCGCTGCTCAGACACGATGTATCTCAGTCTCCTGTTCACAGTCAGGAGAGGCTGTACTCTGAACACTTGAAAACATATGTGTGGAGATGGTGCAGATAGATAGGGGAGAGGGTGTGTTAAATCATGAATTTATAGCTCGTGCCACATCCTCTCCACAAAAAATATGGGCAAACTTCAAACTAAACCCTGGTCACTATGACCACATGTGGAGCTGTGTCTGCTTTAAACTGGGTTTTTACCATTTTGAAAACACCACCCAAGTGATGCTTATAAATTGAAGGGAGAGAGGAGAGTTGAGCACGCACAGAGCTGCAGTGCATCAGGGTGGCATGTCTCCACACTCGTATAAAACAGTTTGGTCACTAATAAACATAAGGCCAGTCCCAGGCTGTGTACAGAGGGGCTGCATCTGGACAGTGAGCAGTGCAGTTTAGTAATTCCTTCTGCAGTGTAGTTACATACTCCTGCCTCTTTCTCTGTCTAGTCCAAGGACGCACTGGCACTAGTCAAAGCTGGAACTGAACCACTGACCCTTGGGTTAATGTTCTAACTACCACTTCATCGAGGAACAATACTGGCTGTATGCCTCATGAAATCTCCTTTCTTCTCCTCCTTCTCCAAAGCCCTGAGACTAATTGTGTGTCAAGAGTGTGCACGTTCAACCACTGCATGACATTACAGTTCATTATATCTGCAGCTACAACATGAATATGGATTACACTTTCACTTTGTCTCGGTAATTCGCAGTTAAGAAATTATAACTTGAGTTATTAAAGAATATCTCAGTGGAAATATCAAAGTGTTATTTTGTATTTCCTACAAAACCAAATGTGCCCAAAAGTGGTTTTACACAGCAGATGATCATGGATACATGTCAAAATGACTTTCCTCCACAGTGGGAAGAGCTCAGTCACTCGGGAGCGTGGAGTAGAGCCGTTGTTCCTCCACATGGAGAAGAGCAGCTGATGGGAGGGCATCTCTTTCTGATGCCTCCTGGACATCTCCCTGGGGAGGCGTTCATGTCCCACTGAGAGGAGGTCCCAGAGAAGACCCAGCACACACTGGAGGGACTATGTCTCTGTGCCTGGACACGAATAAAGTAGAAGAAAATGGATAGATACAGATAATGCTCACAAACATCAGATTTCTTTGTGCCAAAATGACTATGCAACACAGCTAAATCCAACGTGTATCACAGAATGAAGTAAGTTCAGGGCAGCATTGGTGAAGGTGAAGATAGATTGGAGCAATAAACAGCCAAGTAAAGTTCACTCAAATATGCAAAAGAGGTGTCTCATTGTATGATCACAACAAAATAAAATAACAAAAACCACCAACTCACCCTCACAGTCCCAGCATTCTAATTGTCTTTCAGTACGAAGAATGACGCTGGGAATAATCTTCAGTGCTTTGTAATGAATGAGGTCTTATCAGGTCTGACACTGGTTCACTCATATCTGCCCCCTCTGCTCGCTCTAATGAATAAACACAGTGGGATTATGGACTCACTTGTAGTCCACCCACATTCCGTAGTCCAATCTCTCTGTGCTGGCAATTTGCCCGTGCCCGACTCCCCTTGATAATGCAGAACCAATTAAATGGCTTCAAATGGTTGCTTTCGGGGAAGTGTCATGGAGCCCGCACGTCCGATCCAATGCATTACAAGTAGGACACAGATTGCTCTGTGTACATGCAAACATTAGTGGGCTAATTCATTTTTATTATCAGTTATTGGTGAGGGCAGTGGAGCAGTAAGTTACGACGAGTTCTGATGTGGATGGCTGTGGGTGATGTGGCTTCTGTTAATTTTTAAAGGGCCCATATTGCAATGTTTTCTGATCTCTGTTCTAATGTTGTTTCCTCATCACCAACAGACCTGGAGTTGTGTTTTGTTTCATTCACACATTCTTATCTTAAACTGAAAACATTAAAACTTGAGATGTCACATGTTCCACTGTGTATTTAAACTCCATAGACCTTCACTAGAATCATTTGGATGATTGCAGCCCTGGAATTGCACATCTGAACTAAAGGTAAAAGTTAGCTGTTAACTTGAAAACTACCACCACACGACATCACGAGGTGGAACAGAGCATTTTGAGCTCTGGAGTTATAGACAGACTAATAACAAAGGGTTATGAAAACATGTGTGAATGAAACAACTCCAGGTCTGCTTTTGAGGAAGTAACAACATTCTAGTATGGCTTAAAGCTCACAAGAATACATTTTGTGTAATACAGGACCTTTACATGTTAAAACTTATATGCAGAAGTAAGGTATGGTAAAGTTTTACTGGAAGTTACTGGACATGATGGCAAAGTTGTTTATGTTATAATTTGATGTTTTGGTGCTCAAGACGATTATCCAATCAGAAAGCAGAATAAGCCTCACATGTTACCACTGCTGTAAATAGATCTCAGCTTAGGTTGAGCTTTACAAGGTAATCTAATGGTATTATGCTGCATTGGAAAGTGTTATTGACCGATAATTAGCATGTGTGTGATAGCATGGTAGTTGTTAGCTTTACAGTCTCTGGGAGTTGTGAAATACAAACTCCTTGTGGTTAATAATTAGGATGCTCTGAAATCATAAGGTGTGTAAGTGAGGAATAACCTTGAATGTGTGAATGAATGTGAATGTGTGTGTGAATGAAATTAAATACAGATCAGGGTATGTTTTTGAGGAAGTAACAACATTCTACCATGGCTTAAAGTTCGCAAGAGTGAATTTTGCACAATATAGGACCTATAAAAAAGAATTGGATCACTTGTAGGTATATTAAATTAGTGTGGTATTGTCAAGTAAGTAAAAAGTTGTTTTAAAGTCATCATCTCTACTTATTTATTTTTTGAAAAGTTGAATGAAACTTCAGAAGAGGCGACCTCTGTCCTGAGAGACTACTGCAGGGGAATGAGCTCTCCGCACCATCAGTAAGCCCAATGGCAGCCGGACGCCTTGGGGAATTTAACTACCAACCAGTTTAATCATAACAGATGAACCTTAAAGAGCCTATAAGTCCACTCTGGTGGGGTCACAGCCTGCTGCACTAGGGCGTGTGGCTTTTGCACTGCTGCTAAATCCTTTTCAAAGTTGTGTCTGTGAGAGACCAAGACACGTTTACCACAACTTTATCTAATTAAAGCCGCACTATGTAACTTTTTGGTTGAGGGTCTGTAACCTGCTTGTTTCTATGGATATGTCATTGCTCTGCCTGGAAGGTTCCACAGTATGACATTAAACAGCTACCTTACCTTACATTTATTCAAATACAGGTGGTTTTACATCTCAAAAATAACTAGAAAAATAGGTATACTGACTCTCGCCTCTCCACAGGTCGGACCTGTAACTTGGTCTAATTGGTCTCCATGAAGATAGAACGGTTTAATACTATACTGTGAAGCATTCCAGACAAACCAATAACATCTCCATAGAGAAGAGCATTTGACGGGCCCTTCACCAGCAAAGTTACACAATGCAACGTTAAACTTGGTGCTGTACCTTAAAAACGTGAAAACAGAACTAATTGATTTTAAACAGTTTGAAGTGATCCAAAGTTCTTCCTCACTTATCTTATACATTCTGAACATCCTAATTTATTCGCCACAATGAGTTTGTAAGTGCTTTTCACAACTCTGACAGACCAGAGCAACATTTTGCCATCAGTATTGCTAACAACTAGCACTAATGCACTCTTCCTTATTATCAGTACAATGTTTTCTTAGGTGTAGACAGCAAGCAAAGGACTTATTTTGATCTCAGGGGCTGCTTAAACAATATATCTGTACTGGGGAAAGACACATTTTACTCAAATACAGGAGGAAAAAAATAGGTGTAGGCCTCTAAGGGTGCATTGTGCATCTTTTCGGGTACAGGGTTCACCACCTGCTTGTCTCCATGGAGCTGGTATTACTTTGTTTAAAATGTTTCATAGTGTGGCAGTAAACTTATCCATCTTCCATTCATTCAGTTATGTTTTACTGCCCAAAGAACACACACAGCTACAGTCAGCAGGCTCTCCTCTCCACAGATATGACTGGTGTCTTGGTCTGGTGGCATACCCTGCTTGTTTCCATGGAGATAGTTAGTTTAAAACAGTGCTTCTCAATTATTTTCTGTGACGCCCCCCCTAGGAAGAAGAAAAAATTTCACGCCCCCCTTCCTGCGCGCGACTATAAATAGTATTATTTGTCTAGAAAATTGTTATTAGAACACCATTGTATCCTTTTATTAACATTGTAAACAAAAAAAAGAAAAAAACAAAGACTGCACTGAGGACTCAAATATTAATGTGTTTTTAATGCAGCTTTGCGCACATTTGTTTACGTTTTACAGAAATGAAACTTAAAACCACCTCATTTGCATAAGCTAAAAGCACTGAAAAAAACGCTCTCTCCTTGTGCCACTGATGCGTCAGCTTCTGTCGGACTAAAGGACATGACTCAGTGGAATATACGTGTTTTTTCTGTGACAGAGGATGTTCTGTTAATGGTGAGACTGTGTAAATCGCATGTGAGAACGCCACTGCCAACTACTGTTGTTGATGTGCAATTACACTTAGTTCTAGTACAGTACAGCAAAAAAACATGTTTCCCAGGGTCATACGCGCCCCCCCCGGCATCACGCCACGCCCCCCCAGGGGGGCCCGCCCCACTATTTGAGAAGCACTGGTTTAACACCATACCATGAAACATTCCAAGCAAAGCAAATAGATCGTGATGGAGGCAAAACTGTAGGTCACCAGAAAAGTTAGCTTAAATATTACTTTTCAAGACTCTACAAAAAAATAAAAATAAATTAAAAAAATAACTACAAAAATAACAGATCAGAGGAGGAGGATTTTACAGGAAATGGAGAGATAAGTAGATTAGTGACACATTAGCAATAGCAGTTAGAATCAATATGGCCGGGTCCAGATTTTGGCAGTAAACATTTTTGTTACATTACTACTAGTTGTGTGTGGATGCAGGACTCTAGGCTGTTTTTGTTTTTGAGAGGGAAATCTCATTATCTTAACGAATCATAGCATTCTGTTTTTTGGAGAATGCTGTGATACAAGACAAAGTGGGTTGAGTAACCAAAGTAAAAGTAAAGTTGCATCAAGTAGAAGTACAAAGAAGTGGTCCAAGTTTGATTGGTTTACACCAGACCATATCACAAGTGATATGTGGTCTGGGAGCCACCTACTAAATATCTTGTAGCGGAGGTGTGGTTTACAATTGCCAACAGCCGTTTATTGGGCGTTACGTCTATCATTTGGCGTATACGTAGCCCATAGCCAATCATGTCAGTTATCAGTTCAAACTGCAAGTTTCCGTTTGTTGCGTAGTACGCATCACCGTCTTTTCACCCCTCCTCGCTCTCTGATTGGCTCCCAAAATCAGGAGAGTTCGCTTAGTCTAGTTGCCAGGCTGTCTTTCAGATCGGAACGAACGAAAGCAGCCTGGGATTTCCCAGGTTAGGTCCAAGTAAGAGTTCTTGTAAATTGTAAGAAGGTTTGTCAAAGGTATCGAAAATCAGATATTAAGCAATACTAAAACTAGTACGAAACTAGATATTCATTTTTCACGGGTGCCGATACTAAAAAAGTCATATTCAAAGGACAGAAATGAACTTTTCCTGAACAGCATTAGAATGATCTTAAGATGTATCAGAACAAGTATAAGAGCACACAGACTAGTATATGCCCATGGACCACTATGGAACCTACCTGGACCACTGAGGGATTACACAGATATAAGACCATATCAAAGTTCAAAGTTCAAAGTCAGCTTTATTGTCAAAAAAACATATGTACAGGTTGCACACACATGATTTGAAATTGCAGCGCTCCCTAGGCCCATAGTGCACATTAAACATCTTATAAACAAGACAATAAACACCATGACTTAAACATCACATATAGCCATAGCAAAAGTACAGTAAACATGTATATAATACAAATAGGTAAACCACACAATGTGTAGCGCAATAAAGCTCAAATAGTGTCATTTAAGCAGCAGTGTCAATGTCCTTTAAGTGTCATTTAAGCAGCAGTGTCAGTGTCATTTAAGTGTCATTGGGGGAGGGCAGGGCAGGGAGGGCGTTCAGCATCCTGACAGCTTGGTGGATGAAGCTGTCTTTCAGTCTGCTGGACTTTGCCCTGAGGCTCCTCAGTCTCCTTCCTGATGGCAGCAGACTGAAGAGGCAGTTGGATGGGTGGGTGGGATCACTTGCAATGCAGGGCTGCAGGAAACGGTGCAGGTGCCATACCACACAGTGATGCAGCTGGTGAGGATGCTCTCACTGTGTGGAATAGAAAAGAAATACTACCATTTAATGTTGAAAATCACATTCTATTGTCTAAATAAAGAGTGTTTTTATTTGCATCGTGGTATCAGAATCAGTATTGAGCAACAAGTCTATTCCTTAATATCAAGATAGAAATGTTAGTGTTGTGACAACAGTGAAAGAAATACACAGGTTTGACGTTCAATGTGGTTATGAAAAAGAGAGATTAATTTACCGGTGAACTCTAAGTGCTGAGAACAGGGGAGCGGTGTGCGTATGTCTGTGCGTGTGTGTGTATGTCTATGCTGTGTGTGTAGGAAGAGACCATTCGCTGTTTAGAATGCCACTCTGGCCCTGTGCTTCTTTTGGACATGCTGACAGCCCGAGGACACAGACTGGCACCCAAATTAACTCATAGCACTTAGGCACAAATACCAAATGTGTAAACAGGAGAGCGGCTCAGGTTAGCAACACTATGCTCCTCAAAAGCTATGAAAGGACCTGTGTGTGCACAAAAGACTTTGGGCTAACAATGTGAGAGATGGTTCAGAAGCATGGAGTAGAAACAATAAGAGTGGAGTATAAATTAATGGTATATGAAACAGTTACGAATGGTCAATGTAACTTCCACAGTATGCCATCTAACTTACCTGTCTCCATGAAAACAAGTTGCAGTTCTGAGGAGAGGTGACATGAGACCGGCACTTTCTATGCCATTATTGTAATGAAGGGTCTGCATCACTAAGTTACATGTTTAGGGAGAGATATATTATAGCAATAAAACACTTGTAATTGAAGAAATGCAAGATATATTGGTGGTTTTCTCATTTTAGAATGTTATGATGTCATAGTTCCAGATGGGGAGCAAGGGTCAGATTTCCTTATTCCTTATATTGTACTTTGAAATGAAGTGTCCAAAAGGTAAATTCACAAATGTTGAATCTGTTCATTTCTAGTACTGAGTAGACTGAAAAACTCACTGTATTACAACCAAAATCTGGGTTCTAACAATATTAATTTTAGCAGCCCCCCATCTGTGTTAAAGAATATTGGTCTATAGAAAGTTACGATGTCATCTGACACCCAGCAATGCGTATGTTGTACTGTGAAACATTCCAGGCAAAGCATAATTAAGTGATGTATCCTCCACTAGAACAGTTATGTAATATGCCTTTAAAGTATGCATCAAACTGAACCTATGTCTCCAGAGCCTTAACCTGTAGATAGACACACATCCAAGTGTATCTCATTCTCAGTATATGGACAGGCCATGACTCAGGTGAAGCTCAGAACCTCCAAAATTCCCTCCCTGAGCTGCAGAGGCTGCACTAGCACTGGTGCAGGTGCTGGGGTTTGGGGAGTGACCATTCAGATCAGAGAGAGCCATTTTAGGTTTGGGTTTAAACCAACTGGTCTTATGTGAGGCTCATTCTGCTCTCTGATTGGATGGTGCTCGGTAAAAGGAATAGCAACCAAATTACAAAGCTGCCGAAATACAATGTGTCATTTTAGTTTTAAACTACTGCTGTCAGGCGATTTAAAAAAATCAAATTAATTACAGGATTTGTAATTAATGGATCTAATTAATCGCAGAGAGAGAGAGAGAGAGAACCCACTTTGCGACTGAGTTTGTCAGTTTTTCTGTGGTCGCTTTGCTCATTCGTTTTCCAAATTCTGCAAACATGGCTTGGTGAAGTGCGCTCACGCTCACGCTATCACCGGTAACAATGGAACTTGTCCAGATGTGTTTCGCGTTCAAATGATCCGTTAGAATGGAGCAGCTACGGTGATCGGAAAATTATTTTTTACAAAAGCTACAAATCACCGCGTTCTTGTTGATAGTCCCGTCTTCATTCTTTTTATAAATAAACTTGCCGTTCAAAGGCCCTGGCAGCGATTAACACGATAAACTGACAGCCCTACTTTAAACCAACTGGATTTCAGCATTGAAACTGGCAACTGGAAATTAGGACAATGCATATTAATCAACATGTCAGCAGAGAGCTTCAATATAAATATGCCAGAGTTAGCACAATAGCTAATTTACATCCGTAGTTCTAAGGCAGATAAGAACAAAACACATTCACACAAGAGCATGTAGTTGCAATAGAACCATCTCAGCATGTGAGGCTCATTCTGCTTTGTGCTTGGATAACCATCTGGAGAACCAAAACTCCAAATTAGAACATGAACAACTTATCCATCCATCCATTCATCCAATTTCTTCCACTCATTCGGGACAGGTCATAAGGGCAACAGTCTAAGCAGGGACTGCCAGATGTCCTTCACCCTGGACACTTCCTCCAGCTCCTCTGGGGGAACCCCAAGGCATTCCCAGGCCAGCCGAGAGACATAGTCTCTCCAGCGTGTTCTGGGTCTTCCCCAGGGCCTCCTCTCGGTGGGACATGCCCGGAACACCTCCCAAGGCAGGTGTCCAGGAGGTGTCTGGAACAGATGCCCGAGCCACCTCAGCTGGCTCCTCTTGACGTGGAGGAGCAGCAGCTCTACTCTGAGCTCCTCCCATGTGACTGAGCTCCTCACCCTATCTCTAAGGGAGTGCCCAGCCACTCTGCAGAGGAAACTCATTTCAGCCGCTTGTATCCGCGTTGTTGTCCTTCCGGTCATTACCTAAAGCTCATGACCATAGGTGAGAGTAAGAAACACTCCATCCATCATGTTCAATTATTTTGTAATTAAAAAGTGCACTGTGTAACTTTTCTGGTGAAGTCCATCGCCATCTTCTCTCCATGGAGATGTTGCCCGGAATGTCCCACACTATTGCATTACACTAATTTATCTGTTAGATTACATGTGAGATCTGTGGAAAGGCGAGACCACTCACCATAATGCATGTATTTAGGTCAATAAAACCCATGCTATTGATAAATGAAAGATGGATGTGTTTCATGCCAACCCAGGAGATTCCAGACAAAACAATGACATGAGATGGCGGACGCTCCACCAGAAAAATTACACAGTGCACCTTTATGAATAAATCAGCATTAGGATTGTTATCAGTAAAAGCTATATTTGATTGAACATGTTTACCTCATATCTAAGTAAACATTTAGGTCCTGTTTCTGAAAGTTCAAAATCAAATATACAGTTCTTTTAAAGGCCCTATATCACATAAAATACATGTTAGAATGTTGTTACCTAATCACAAACATACCTGGAGTTGTTTTTTGTTTCATTCACACATTTGAGTAACCCTTTATTATTAGTCTGTCCACATTCTTTAACCTTTTGTTCTAAGAGATTGGCAATGCTGAAAGGATTCAAAGGATTCTAGTGAAAGTGCATGGAGTTTAAAAACAGAGTGGAGCACTTCCTGTTTTACCACATGACATCACAGAGAGAAGAACTAAGCCTAATTATTCAGGGTTTGTGCGAATGAAACAAAACACAACTCCAGGTCTGTTTGTGATGAGGCAACATTCGAACACAGATCAGACAATAGCTTAATATGGGCCCATTAAGTTCATCATGTATAACCCATAGTATCAAACCGAGTCAGGAGTAAATAGAATGTGTGGATAAAAGTTAGCTGAAGCTGTGTTGCCAGCGGGTCTGGTGGTGCATTCATAGTCCAGTCACCTCTGGGCCCAGCCTCTCCATCAGCGTGCCTCTTATCGTCATAATTGTTTCGCAGGCACACAGTGGAACGGGGCCCCAGTCACAAGGCTCATTTCTCCAGCCTGTACTGTCGCTATGGTGATAAGAGCCGCTCCCTAACCCGGCGCAGAGGGAACTTTAAAGAATACATAATAGTCCGCAATGGAGCACTATTGGTAAATAAATTAGCCTGACAAATGCAGTGATAACGTTTGTGAAAAGTTTCTCCAAAATGTATTTAAAGGGCCGGTACCTGATTTATTTCCATGTATGTGAGCGAAGAATGTTGTAAAAAATATTGAAAATCAGATACTTAAAGGGATATGCCACCCCCAGGTCAAATTTGGGCATCTCCCCACAGTCCAGAGACTAAAATAAGTGGTGGAAAGCGTTTTCCTGCTCAACCAGCCATTGTCCGAGTCTGTCGCCACTGACCGCCGCGGTATCTGCAGCTCCTCCGCCTTAGACTGGAGTCTAACGTCGCCAGAGAAAGATTTCGGTCAAAAGGAATTAATTTGCTCGATGCGTTTCCCAATTACTTTCTGTGTAGTACGCATTCATATCGAGTGCAAATAAATGTGCAAATCAACACGGAGAGCTTGCCTTGGTCATTTTGGGTGGGAACTATTTTCCAGTGCGGAAGAATACAGCCAAATCACGCAGCACGCTGCCAGGGGAATCCCAGTTACGCACCGGGAAGGGAGTTCCCCTGTTGCACAACGTGGTGCGTGATTCGGCTTTATTTTTCCGCACTGGAAAATAGTTCCCACCCAAAATGACCAAGGCAAGCTCTCCGTGTTGATTTGCACATTTATTTGCACTCGATATGAATGCGCACTACACAGAAAGTAATTGGGAAACGCATCGAGCAAATTAATTCCTTTTGGCCAAAATCTTTCTCTGGCGATGTTAGACTCCAGTCTAAGGCGGAGGAGCTGCAGATACCGCGGCGGTCAGTGGCGACAGACTCGGACAATGGCTGGGTGAGCAGGAAAACGCTTTCCACCACTTATTTTAGTCACTGGACTGTGGGGAGATGCCCAAATTTGACCTGGGGGTGGCATATCCCTTTAAACCTAGCATACCTAACTAGGTACTCTTTAATCTGATATCGATTATTGGCAGTGTGACAAACTGACTCAATGCAAAAAGACAACAAAAGCTTTCAGAGGCTATGAAAGCAGATGCTCGGAACTTGAAAACGTGGACACCTGCAGGTTATAGAGAGGCCTATATTCAGGTGTGCTCAATAGTCCGGAAATTATGGTATATATTCATTCATTCATTCATTGTCTTCCACTTTTCCATTTTCTGGGTCGCGGGGGCAGCAGTCCAAGCAGTGTTCTGCTGCCCAGAACACAATGCACCAGCCCCCATGAATCCTCCCGCGGGTGCTGGGTCCACAGGAGGATGGCTTGATGTATCTTCTGCCATGGGGGCTACCAGTGTCTGCAGAATCTGGGGGCGAGGTGGGTTAAGTGTCTTGCCCAAGGACACAACGGCAGCGCTCATCTGTGGGAGCTGGGATCACATGCGGTCAACCCGTCAAGAGCGGGATTCGAACCGCCAACCCCGGGATCACTAGGCAAACGCTCTACCAATTGAGCTAAATGGTATAAAGAAAATGTGTTCCTCACCTTCCACAGTGGTTGGTCTCCCTCACCCTCTTCCAGCTTGGGTCTTCTACCAGACGCCTAGTTTGAGAGTTCTGCGCAGTATCTTTGCTGTTCCTAGTACTGCACTTTTCTGGACCAGGATGAGTGGATCATGTCAGATGAGTGGATCATGTCAGGTCCCGGTGCTGTCCAATTTTTCATGCATGAGACTCTTTCCTGAATGTCTGCCACTGTGATGGTGACTGGACCTTGTTTAGGGAGGTTGCTGTGGTCATTCCTCAGAGTCACCAGCCACTGTGCATCTGTGTTATGTGATGCCTTCCTCTTCCATATGCTTTTCAGTCTCCACCCTTGGTGGATCTCCTCTGGTGTTATTCCCCTGCCGCTGAGCATACACTTTCCCAGGTTGTGCAAACAATCGGTTTATTCATCTTCGTCATTATCTTGCATGTACATACCTCTTTAGGCAGCTGGCTAATGCTTGTAGCCTTTGCTTGGCATTTTCGAGTGCTTCAGGTATGGGCATCTGGCTGTACCTCTTGGGTTACTTGCTTTTTCATTGCACCTTTCTGGGCTTCTGACAATTGGCTCACTTCTCCCACGCCTCCTTGATTTTAGCCTCTAACCGTCTTTTCCATGGTGGGTATTGTCTCTCATGGCTCCCAGCCAGGCACCTCTAGGATCACTGCTGCTGAAGTGTATATCAGCTCATTGGTTTCAGTGATGGTTGTGGTAGGGATCGCTCTCAGTGCTGCATTCATGCTGCTGAAGTGTATATCAGCTCATTGGTTTCAGTGATGGTTGTGGTAGGGATCGCTCTCAGTGCTGCATTCACATCTTCTAGGAGACTTTCAGATGATAAGGGGTTGCCTTGTGTTCATTCGGGCCATGATCTTATCTTTCAGGTCAGACGCAGCGTGATACTTATTGGGGCTTCATACCCAATCTCTGGTTGGGGAGTTGGTGTTAACTCCCCTCTGGCCTGGCGTCCTGGCTCCCCTTGCCATAGCATTTGTGTTGTACCTCGTCAATCTCTAGTTTGACGAGGATAGCAGTTGCCATTTGTGGATGTTGGAACACTGAGCTACTAGTTGTTTGGCTGTTAGTTTGAACTGTGGGTATTGAAGTAACCATTTCTCCCACATCCTGTTCATGTAACCCCTCTTCCTAGGGTTACTGTAGTAGTAGCATTACATATACATACATACATACACAATATATAGATACATATTCACCCCACACGTACATAGGCGTAAGTTGACTTACACATGTCTGGATGCACATGCACATAAGCATGCAGGTACAAAATTACAGAAAAGATAGCATGTAATACACATGCACATATACGTACACATATCCATACATATCCATATGTATCTAGGTATCTATAATTTTTTTTAATTATTATTATTTATTTTAAACTATTACGGTTTTATTGTGAGATAATTAGGAAGTGCATGTTAGCATCCTAGTTGTGACGGCAACTAGGACACCGCTCTGGTGTCTGAAAGTTGTGTCGTGCTGAATCATTAGGTTGCTCTGAATGCATAAGGTAAGTGAGGAATAACTCTGGACCACTGCAAACTGTTTTAAATTTTTGAAGACAGTAAAAATCCTTTGTAAGAATAGCAATCGCTCATCTCGCTGCTTCACTACTGCCAGTTTATACTTTGTGGGGTGATGCTAACTGTAAGCACTGCTCTATCTTTGATTTGTTAGACTTTGATCTGAGCTTTAGTTTAACACAATCTGACCAGAAAAACTGACTTAGCTGAAAGGTGAGCTGATTTCTGCTGTTAACACATAACATTAAAGCCACAAGATAACGAGCAATACACAACAGTTTTTCAGTTAGGCACTCCCACCTTTTTGTTGAAACTCAAACTCCTAAACAGGACCATGAACGCTTGGACCGATCACAGACTCCGGAAAATCCATTTAAATCCATTTTAAATGACATTTTGGAGTTTTCAGACTACCTTAAAACTTTTTGGCAGCGTTTGCTAATGTACACATTTTTTTCACTATGGTAACTGCTTAACATTTTGTGATAGAGATACATGTTGAACACCCCCAGTGTGGTGAGGCTAAGCCTCTGGGAAATGATATTTTTCCTATAACATCTACCGACCATGGACTTTGATAACTAAAACAGCAAATTACTATGCTCAAGTTAGAGTTATACTTGAGTTCTTTGCTTCGGCACACAGATTTCCCCTGACGTGTTTTGGCTGTGTGCTGTGAGTCATCAACTGTTACTGCTCCTGATGACACGTTGCATATCGGCAACTTTGTAATTTGGTTGCTATTCCTTTTACCGAGCACCATCCAATCAGAGAGCACAATGAGCCTCACAAAAAACAAGTTGGTTGAAACCCAAACCTAAAATGTCTCTCTCTGATCTGAATGTTCTCTACCTAAGCCCCAGCACCTGCAGCCAGTCAAGAGTCAGTGCTAGTGCAGCCTCTGCAGCTCAAGGAGGGAATTCTGGAGGGTCTAAGCTTTCACATGAGACACGACCTGTCCGTATACTGAAAATGAGACAAATTCCATCTGTATTACGTAAACAACTTGACCATCATGTCCATCATCTGTTGCATTGAACATGATAGTCAATATTTTCATGAGAAATATTTAAAAGACGAAAGTCACAAATGACGACCTGATCAACAGCATCAGGGGTGTCTGGAGGACTAAAGGGGAGAGTGAGGGGATAGAAGAGGCATGGTCTGTGTGTGACTGCTCTAACAGGTAGACTGTTTTTGAACACAAACCTGCAAATCCCTTGCCTGGAAGAATCCATGACTCATCGCTGTACCAGCGGCGAGTCTGGTAATGCTTGGTCCAGAATGCGCTGCCGTTGCGCGTAGACAGACAGCTAAGTGAACCAATCAGAGAACAGTTAACGGACAGCGACATGAACCAATCAAACAAAAGAAAAGAAAGAAAAGAAAGGCCTCTAGAGCTGTCAGCTGCTGTGGTTTTAAGGAATCGATGTGTTTTAGGTCATTTAAGACCAATTTTACAGCTGAATGGAAGGGACGTTCAGTTCTCCGATGCGCCATCTTGATTCAAAACTGAGGAGGAACTTCCGCTGCCTAAGAGTGACGTTGCGGGCAAAGGCGGGTGCACTGACGTCACCATCTTTGAACGAATCAGAAACACGGAGTCCGTTGTTAACCGGTGGAGCGAGGGTGTCCAAATGGTATCTCGCTGTATAGCAAATACAGAGAGATATCATTTGGCTGGCCAGGTAAGCAAATCCCCCTAGTTTGCATTAAAATGCCCCCCCAAAAAAACAAAAGCGGGCAAGTAGCAATGCTATTAAAACTTGCTTCTATTCCAAAATGAATAGTTATTTGAAATATTTTATTCCTACTGTCATTTGTCTTTTTATTGGTGGTCTCTCAGCTCCTCTGCTCAGAATCGCTCCATGTGTTGAATGTTTATTTGTCAGTATCATTAGGGCACTGGCAACCAGGTTCAGGTGTGACTGTCATTAGGGTTGTGCCAAAAATCATAAGATTGATACATCGCAATCTCAACTTTGGTTGATCTCAAAAATAAGGCAAGCACATTTTAATCAACAGGTCCGCAGCTGTGTGGCAGTAAGAGCGTGTGATGGTGACGAGGATTTATGCTCTTTTAGGAAAAAGCAGCCTGAGCCACTGTGCGTCTCTTTGAGTGCGTGCACATGGTAGGATTGGATCAGGATTGGATTGTTGTTGTTTTTTTTTTGGTCTGTCGTCCAATCCGAGTGCACATGCATGTCGCGCAACGCTATGTGGCGCTGTAGTCCAACTACTTCCGGGTGATGACTGCTCAATATAAACACAACACAACACAGCTATCTGGTGGTATACTACGATGGCTTTTCGAGGAGATTGACGGAGCGGCATTGGCGTACTTGTTGTGCATTCTGCAGAGTTTGGTTGTTCGTATGAACGACAAAACAGCGTTCTTGGTTTCTTTAATACGACACGAACCGTGTCATTGGCGTTTGATACTACAAGCAATCGAGGACAACGAAAACAAAAATTATGAGGATTGGGACCTATACCGCACATGTTTTAATCATGTTCTGCCTTGTTGTTTTTTGTTGCTTGCATCTTTTGTGCCACAAATAAAGGCATTAAATTTGTAGTTATGGGTTTATCGTTCATTTATGTAAGGTCTGGGGTAGTGAAATTACAACTTAAGTAAATTTCCACACTGATTTTTAATATTTACAAGTTATACAACAGTAAAAAAAAAAAAAACACACTCTCTTCTGATACTATAAGGTCACAATAGATAACTCAGAATGTTTGTAAAAGTGCCCTGTGCATCATTTCAAAAGTTTAAAACTCCGTGCACAGCTTCCAGGTGCTGGTAACAACAGGAACATTGAATAATTCCAGAAAAGACGAAATTTACTGCACACTCGCGCACGCACACACACACACACACACACACACACACTTTATTGTGCTAAGAGCAAACATCACATTTTGAATTTACCTGGCGAAACACGTTGTTCACGCTAAGCCCAATAAAGGAATAAGTAAAGTCAAGCGAGTGTGCGGTAAACTCCTTCTTTTCTGGAATTGCCCTGTGCGTTATGTTCATAGTCCAGATATGGTGGAAGATGGGGCTTGTTGGTGCTGTGAAGGACCGCTGTCCTGAGTCATCGTAAAGCGCTCTCCCGGTGTTTTTTTTGGCTGTGGCGTGCGCTGCCCTGGGGTTTTTCCATTTGATTTTGATTTGCTCAGGCGTCCGAACAAAACCTGCCTGCTCCATCTTCAATGCTATCTTCTGATAAAGACTAGCGTTTCTGGTGCGCCGTCCGTCCATAAAGTTTTAAATGTTTATCTCTCGCACCTGGTGCAGCATGAACTCAGTTTCTTAGTCTGTCCAGTAGTGCGTGCTTGTTGCTTTCTTCGCAGCCATGTTTTCGTCTGAAACAACAATTGGTACTTGGTACTGAGAGGCACCCCCTACCACTCTTACAACTTCTGGGTGAAATTCCTGAAATTCCTGGCGCCCATGCGCAGTATGTTAATCTGATCCGAAATCGTTCACATGACGACGCCAAGTGGTTTGCTATCGGCCTAGGCCAGGGGTTCCTGGGGGATGGGGCAAACCAATCCAAACCAATCCCTGTGCACATGCAGCCGTTACGACCCCAATCACTTTGCAGTCGGTTTGGAGTTTTCCATGTGCACGCAGTCTTTGTTTCAATGGTGAGTGCGTGCACATGGTAGGATTGGATCAGGATTGGATTGTTTTTTCACACTTGCTCGGCGGGTGGTCTGTCGTCCAATCCGAGTGCACATGCATGTCGCGCAATCAGATTCAGGTCAGCCACCTGGCCGGCTCTGCAACGCTATGTGGCGCTGTAGTCCAACTACTTCCAGGTGATGACTGCTCAATATAAACACAACACAACACAGCTATCTGGTGGTATACTGCGATGGCTTTTCGAGGAGTTTGACGGAGCGGCATTGGCGTACTTGTGCATTCTGCAGAGTTTGGTTGTTCGTATGAACGACAAAACAGCTTTACATTAACAAGCTTTATTTTTATAAAACACCCCTAATATCTTTAACTTGGCAATAGTGCCTGGGGGCAGTGCATGACTTTACTGCATATTGGCAAAAGGAAAAATTCAGTTTGTCAACTGGACAACAGTTGACAAATTAGCCAGGTCAGGTCCAGAGGTGTAAAAACACCCATTATGGCCCTGAATGGCTATGCTAACAAGACCCCATATAGAAACTGAAAACAAATAGGTGTGATAGTTTCATAGTAATTTCATTGTAGTTAGCTCCTCTCTGCAGCTAGTTATAAGCAGTGTCCACCAACACTCTAGCCAGAACTGAAGAAGTAGCTTGGATGAGCTGCGAAACGTATTTGACCAAATACATTTTGTCCAGTTGACAAATTGAATTTCTTCTTTTGCCATGGATTCTGTCTGGATAACTGAGGGATTCTACACAAATTTACTGCATATTGTTGTGTCCTTGGGCAAGACACTTTACCTACACTGCCTGACACAAGTATTAGGACGATTGTGTATTTGCGAACTTTCATAAATATTGATAACAAGACATATTGGTAATGACAACAAATCATTTTATTGATATATTAAAGCAAATTTCATCATGTGTAAAGGCATATTATTGCAAAAATGGGGACTCATCGCAGTGTAGGTATAACTCAGGTCTAAACCAGGACTAGACTAGGACTATCATCCTAATACTTTTGTCAGGCAGTGTACCTTGACCTTGAATGTGTCATGTGTGGGTGGTTGAAGGAGCTGAGATTTTCAGTTAGTCACCCTCAACTTTTTGCTGAAACTCAAATTCCAAAACAGGATCATGGGCTCCTGAAAATGTGTTTAAATCCATTTGTATTTTTTTCTTGAGTTTTCAGACCAATTAATTAACTAAATAATTGAATTCTGCCATAGACCCCAAAGCAATAACATCTCCACGGAGAAAAGCATTTGACGGACCCTTCCCCAGAAAATTTACACAATCCACTTTTAAAAAACCAAGAGTTATTTCTTGCCATCGACTTCCTGGTTCTCACTATAGCTCAGTTTGAAAAGCACCGTCACTCAACCATGACAGTATCATTAGCCTAATGTATTATGGGGAGTATAGAGAATAATATACACAGGATCTATATAATACTTGTCTCCATTATGAACGGTAAACATCTCCCTCTCGTCCCCTTGACACAGCGCTGCTGTTGTGTGGATATAAGGTGAACGTGGGCCCTTGGGTGCTGCCACGGGAGTCGGCCAAGCAGAACTGACAGCCCCCCCTCCCCACCGCCTCACACTCAGCCATAGCGCATGTCAGCACCCACTCACCTGCTCATCTGTCAGGCCGCACAGGAGGAAATGGGTCCCAATTACCTCCCCTGAACTGTGCTGGACTAGTTCTGGTGCACTGGATTTCATGTGAATTTGTCAGGAGCTAAATGAGCACAAAGAGGGCTACAGGTTAGATTTATGTTGTTCTGTTGGCCAAACAAGACACATTTTTCAGGCGAGACGCTGCAGGCAAAACTGATTTGATTGAATTTTGTCTTTTTTGTTCAGCTTGGTCTTGTCAGGTTAAATAATTAGGCTGAGCTATTTTATATAAGTGCTGTTTATAGTTCATTATTGTCTCGAGGTCATGTGAAGATGAGGGCTCTGATCACAGCTGTGAGACTGTATGTCAATACACATGTATGATATTCCAATCTTTCGAATAGCAAATTAACTAAACAGGACAAGAACTACTGATAAGGAAGATGTCATGACCTGTTACCCAGATTACACCAGGATGGAGTCTGATTGGACTGTGCTGGTCCGTGCACCAACAAAGAAGCGACAAGTCTAAATCATGGTGTCCTCCCACTGTACTTTGCGTCATTAAGTCATTGTATAGACATAAACAGTCTCTGTGGGAGTTTGGACACAGACTCCTTGTACAAGTATTGCTCTCTAATATTTGGAAGTAAATTATCTGGACTTTATTTCTGTTTCTAGTGTATTCTTTATCTAAGCAGAAACTAACTCATATGAGAGGAAAAGGCTTTTTTCCTCAACAGTCTCTCAAGAGTGATTTATTGAAGTAAAAAAAAAATGGATTAGAATTTTTTTGTATTATTTATAATTTTAGCTGCTGCCTTCTATATTAAAGTTGAACTAAACAAGTACTTCAGTACTTCAGTACCTGAAGGACTGTGGGGTTTGCAGGACAAAAGGGGAGAGAGAGAGAAGAGGAGCAACAGGGTCTGGAAGTCTAAAGGGGAGAGTGAGGGGGGAGAAGGGATGGGTTAAGATTAAGATTAAGCCTTTATTGATCTCACACACAGTAGCCGTGTCTCAATTCGCAGGTATGCACAGTTCAGAGTGTGTTTTAAGGGTACTCCCTGGACCGCATGGGCGTCAGCTAAATGGGACAGGTCCCGCAACTACCAGATGCAGCCGCCAACTCCGTTTTCTCCAGTAGAAGAAGTAAGGTGCGGTGCATGCTGGGATATCACTGTGCGAAGTGTGCATCTTCACACAGTTGGTCCACGCTCCAATTTCCATGGAAACGACTATGGTTTTCAGACCGCATTTTGACAGAAATGGGACAGCAGTTGTCACGCCGGAAGCGACATATGTGCCGTTAAAACCACACTCCGAACTGTGCACACTACAAATTGAAACACGCCTACTGACACACAGGAGAAATTTTACTTCTGCATTTGACCCATCCTTTTTCAAGAGCAGTGGGCAGCCATTTTTCCAGCACCCGGGGGCAGTACCGTGAAGGACCCACACTGGCTTACTCATTGCCGGGGGCCATTTGAACCCAGGTCCCCCAGGTGAAAGTCAAGTGACTTACCAGTTGAGCTAACCAGCTGGTAGGTTCTGGAGGACTAAAGGGGACAGTGAGGAGGGGCTGTCTTATGCAAAAAAATAAGAAAAGAAACATTTTCCTTTTGTAATATAGGTCACTTTATCACCATTTTGAACATAAACTCTGTAACTTAAGCACAAAGTGTTAGTTGGGGTTAATTCATTAAGCATTAATTAACCCTTGATGTAAAACGTAGAGGGCTCTGTGGTCTGCGTGCTGTGAGGGTGATGGAAGTGAGAGTTGGAGTGATGAGAGAGGAGAAGAAGATGGGGCGGGTCATGGGGGAGCCATTAAAACTGCATACACAGACTTACATGTGGCGTTTGGATACAAGATTCCCCACAGAACCAGCCCCACACATGGAAGCACTGTTAAGACCTTGCAAATTTTGCAAAGCTGACTGTTTTAAGTAGTATGTAAAGTGGAGATGCCTGATCTTAAATTGCAAAAGGATGTATTTTAACTAGTGCTGTCAGGCGATTAAAAAAATTAATCTAATTAATTACAGGATTTGTAATTAATTAATCTAATTAATCGCATTTTTTAAATATTTTTTTTTTAGGTGGTTTATTGTGCTCTCCCACAGTGCAAAAAAGATGTCAAACGTGTGATTTATAGTGGTACAGTGAAAAGACTGCAGACTTCCCCTTTAAGTCTAAGTTTTTCACTCACTCTCTTTGTCTCCACTGTAAACAAGACAAGACTGCTGGCAGACCCCCATTCCCCCTCCCACATTACGTAACATTCATTGGAAAGCTCATTTACACCATTCCACTAATACATGGCAAATATTTCAGGTGCCAAAAGGTGAGCACGTACAGCAGCTTTCATGCAACGTCAATAAATAATATTGTAATGACCTGGGTTAATGGTGTCTGTGCCTTTAAGGGGTTGGCTGTTGGGCGCATGCGTGGGACAGGTGTGGGTGTTAATGTTGAGTGAGTCCGAAGTTCTGTTTAATAAAGTTCATTAGAGAATAAGAGAAGCCTGGAGTCATTACAATATACAAGGCTTCAAATATACAGAGAATACAAATAATTGCCCGTGAAAATTACTCATGGCTCACATGACCCCCGGAACCCGTGAGGAGGATTTAAACTCCCGGTGTGTCCGGACCATCGCACCACGGGAGGAGGGAGGAGGCAGCAGCGCGGGGTGAGTAAATCATCGGGTTTAGCGTGATTTAGCGTGATGGGCAAAACTGACAGTCAAAACTTCTAAGTGTGCGCCCTTAGTCGCGACAGAACACGCTGGAGAGGTTATGGGAATTGAAAATGGTTAGGGATAGGGAAACGGGCTCGCGTGTCTTCACGTGCTCTCCCCTATTAGAACTGCATTCGTCTCTGTATGCCGACCAATGGTAGCACAGCATTTCTCATCGCGTCATTGCTGTCCAGGGACAAGAGGGACCTGCTTCGTCACGTTTTTATCAATAAACTCGCCGTTCAAAGGCCCCGCACGCCAAATTTAAAATGCGCGCGCATTGAATTGCCGCTCATAATTAATTGCGTTAATTTTTATAACGCGTTAATTAGCAGTGTAATTAATTAATCTAATTAACGCGTTAAACTGACAGCCCTAATTTTAACTGTTTAGATAATTTAGATCACCATGTTCCTTTTTATTTTTTTGAAAATGCAATATTCGCTGAAAACATTGTATCAACATGTTTAATTAGTCTCATTTCTTGTTTCTTCCCACTCGCTCCCCCTTCAGAGCACTATCACAACATAATTTGTGTTCATCCCGCGATACATCAGGTTTGTTTTGTATCATGTGGGAGAATGGGTGACATAGGCTTATGGACGGCGCATTGGACAGAATCTTACTGCTAACCATAAGGAGGGTTTGAATAGTGCACAAGAGAGATCTCTAGATTTCTCAAACATGCACAGATGATATCTAAAACCTCTTCAGGCATGTTTTTGATGAGGGAACAATGTTATAACATGGTGGGAAGCTCCAAAAAAAAGTAGATTTTCCATAATACGCCCTTGAAGGAAAAACTGTATGAGAACAGAATGTATCCTAATAAGTCAGGAGCAAATTAATAGACTTTAAAACTAAGGAGGAGTCCAACTGAATGAACCCCAGATCACTTCATGCACTGTGATAACTCCAGATCAATATGCCCTTGAAATTAATTGAAAGTGATAGGGTAAAGGGAGAATGTTATGACAAATACTTGATTGTGCTGCTGGTATGAATACTGATACTTTGCAGTGACTTTGTGTTGGGGGTGTTCTAAATGTATTTTTGTAGTGGAATGTTCAGCAATTAAAGGAAAAGTAACGTTTTTTTTTACAATCTGAGCCTTCTTTCGGCAATAAAACAAGTAGTTTTACTCACCCATAGCAGTTTGGTGTCAACTGGAGTGGTATCGCAGAAGTTATGTTGGAGCCGTTCTGTTCTACTACTTATCCCATATCCGTTAAAATGGTGCTCGTATCATATGCTCGGGGCATTACTTTGCGCTCTCCGAATAACACAAACTTTAGCACTTTTCAAATCACAGAAGATCGCTGTGTCAGGGTAGACTTTCAGTGGATTCCAAAACGGCCTGAAACCCGATATCCAGCTATATTTTCATTTGATGACGTCATCAGAGAGGACGTGAACTCAGCTGTTTTGCAAACACTGCTAGTCCGAAAGAAGCCAACACCGCTCTGAACTTTACTTTTCTGTTGCGATATCGGGTTTCAGGCCGTTTTGGAATCTACTAAAAGTCTACCCTGACACAGCGATCTTCTGTGATTTGAAAAGTGCTAAAGTTTGTGTTATTTGGACACCGCAAATCAGTGCCCCGAGCACTCACGCTAACGGATACGGGATCATAGAAGAACAGAACGGCTCAACATAAGTTCTGCGATACTGCTCCAATTGACACCAAACTGCTATGGGTGAGTAAAACTACTTGTTTTATTGCCGAAAGAAGGCTCAGATTGTAAAAAAAAACGTTAATTTTCCTTTAACATGGTGAAACAATGTACACTTTAGCAAACACAGCCAAATAAGTTTTAACATTGTTTGAAAACTCATGGATTTAAATTGGACTTTTTATCATCAATACCAGAGTTTATGGTTCTGTTTTGGAGTTTTAGGTTTGATTTTCGACAAAAAAAGTGACTGACTAACTGAAAAACTGTTTGCTAATGCTAACTAGCTTGTGACTAATGTTATTTGAGAGGAACTTGTTTAACAGCACAAATCAGCTCATCTGTTGTAGTTCCAGCCAAATCAGTTTTTTATGGTCAGACTGTGTTAAAAACAAAACTCAGATTAAAGTCTAACTTCAGTCACAGAGCTTCAGACAGAGCAGTCCTTTCAGTTAGCATCACACCCCCAGAGAATGTTGATGACATCAGCTTCAAAGTATCAAAGTCCAAAGGTGCTCGTGAGGAAGGGTACAATTCATTTAGAGGAACAGGTATCAGGCACTCGCTGTAAAATTGTTTAAAAGCCTTTCTTTCATGAAGGGAAGGACACATGAAAAGCAGCTTTGGTTGGTATCCTCTTTGAATGAAACGTTCTTGTACTGTGTAGGTGTGTGAATGTGTGACTGGTTTATGAAGTCCTGACTAGAGTTGCGGCTCAGCTTCTCTGTTTGGCCATAAGAAATATTGGGGTGATGAAAACAGTGTGCAAAACTGTACAGTGAACCCTCGCTGTATCGCGGTTCACTGTTCGCGGCCTCGCTGTTTCGCGGATTTTTTTTTCCAAATTTTTTTTTTTTTTTTTCAATTTTTTTTATAGTGTAACTTTTTTTTACAGTGTAACATTCTGTCCTGCGCCCTGATTAGCTAAGAGACTAGACCAGGACTAAACCAGGTCTAAAGCAGGTCTAAACCAGGACTAAACCAGGTCTAAACCAGGACTAAACCAGGTCTAGACCAGGGATGGTAGGGACAGAGTCTCAGATGTCCTTCACGAGAGCGCCTGGGTGACAGGAGGTGTGGCCTTTGTTTACTTGCACGAGCCATGGAAGAGACTGAGTGCGAGCCGGACCATGGAAGAGCCAAGAATCAACATGGACGGGCCTGGCGCCTGGCCGCAGCGGGGGGAGGACACTCGCGCGCACAGAGGAGACAGTGGGTCTTTTCCCCTCACGAACCCGACCCCGTCCTAGAGAGCTGTGGAGTATTGGCGACGCATTGATAGCGGTCTGATTTTGGAGCCGGGGTGAAATGCAACCAACTCTTGTGAGCGCAGGTTGGTCTTACCTGGTCTTGTGGTGAGGACTGGTGCTCAGAGGTGTCTGTTAGCGGTTTGGCACTGTTAGCATTGGCTTGAGTCTTGCCCAAAATGATATCCAGGTCGTTTTCCACTCGACTTTCGCACATGGCATGGATATGTGGTACCAAAACAAACACACGTGTCCGCGGGCACGTGTCCGCGCACACGTGTCCGCGCGCACGTGTCCGCGTGTCACGTGCCCCCCCCCCCCACTATTAATATATTTTAATGAAAATCTACAAAAGTTTGAGTGTTTAAACAAGAGAAAAATGTTAATACCAGTCTCAGAAAGGTGTATAATGTGTCTGGTGAAGCGTTTTCAGCCTTAAAACATGTAGAATAATTGTAAAATATAAAATTGTCCTACTTCGCGGATTTCACTTATTGCGGGCTACTTCTGGAACCTAACCCCCGCGATAAACGAGGGTTCACTGTATTGTATATTTTGGTTTCCAGGATACTGATGTATGTAGATGGTCATCTTTTGTCATTTAAATGTCCAAAAAAATGAAGAGTTTTAACTGTTAACATAAAGATGGATGCTCAGTAATTCTTCACTGAGATTGTTACTATATCTGCCCCACTAAATAAGGATGTTTGTGTGTGTAGTTCTTCTCAAAGGCCCAGAAGCAAGTTTGCATAATTTGGTGTAAAAACATCCACCCACTGTTGTCCCCTTTTCCTGTTTGTTCAGTCTATCTTCAGACAGAAAAGCATTATTCTTTAGAGTCCATTCAGTTAACTGTATGATGAAGCATGTAACGGGATCTATAGATCTATGGCCCAGATCGTGTCTGAGGGCCTCTGGCACACTGTTACTCTAAAGCAGGGGTCTTCAACGTTTTTCAGGCCAGGGACCCCCAAACAGATGGCGAACTGGGCCAGGGACCCCCTACTATATATACGGCATAGAATTGTGTTTTATATTAAATTGAGCTTAGTGTCTTGTATAAACATTGCTACTCTGTTATGGTACATCCAATACAAGGAAATAATACACAGGTTAATACTGTATTTTACACTATAAAATATAAAATTATATTATTTTAAAGTGAAATCAAAAGATTTCGCAACCCCCCTGCGTGACCCCCCTAGGGGTCGCGACCCCCTTGTTGAAGACCTCTGCTCTAAAGAGACCAACATCCACTGTGGGTTTGTGTGTTTTCTGGGAGGACACTGAAGATACATGTGAGACTCGTGAGGCGTTTTTAATCAATTTTCATCAGCAAATTTAGAAGCTGGTTCTAGAATCATTTTCACTAATGACTGGGCGAACGGGTGGGTTTAACACACTTTTATGGACTTTAGGAAACCTATAAAAAGAGTTACGTTAAAAGAAAAGCACAAACATCTCTCCTGTCCACAAATGCACAAAGAGCTTCCCTCTGCACCTTTTTCAAACAAAGTCTTTAACCGATCTGGAGAGCTGGGTTTGTGGAATGGCTGTGAGTAAATGCTTCTCCATTGAAAGCCCAAACTATTTAACATGCAGTGTTTGGAACAACACTTCCTCTCAGATTCCTTAAAAGAAACTTTCTTTGTGCCCTTCTCTTTCATCCACACCAAACCTCCACCCTTCCCTGTGAAGGCTGCCCCTCTGCACGGTGAATGCTCCAGCTCCCTCACCTCCATCCAGCCCCTCACTCCTCCTCAGCCACCTCCAGCCTCTCAGAGCACTCGCCTCTGGCTGTTTAGTCCTGCTCCTCTTCACTTCAGAGTGTGCCCACATCTGCTGAGGGGCCTCTGGGGAGTCACCATCAATTTTACATCATAACTGAGGAGAAAATCAAATCTTAACAAAGATGCAGCCTAGAGCCCAGCATGTTAGTGCTGCTGATTGAAGGAGAGTGTGAGGTGAGGCAGGGTTAAGAAAAGGATGCATCTCGGCCATGTTTTGGACACTTCAAGGTGAAAAACAACATCAGTGCAGGTTAGAGGAGGTTTGGGAGTTATTCTCACAGCATGTTTAATGAGGATGGGATTGTCCTGTATTCTTTCAGACACTAGATAGAAGAATAGTTTTCTTTTGTTTTCATGAATTTATTTATAAGAGGGGCTATTACACTTCTGTTATGCATAACATACACATAACATGTAGATCACCTTGTTACCTTTTATTGTTTTGAAAATGCAGTATTCACTGAAAACAAAGTATTGTTTTTGTTTTGCTCCCTGCTCACTCACCTTTCAGAGGGCTCTCAGATTACAATTGGCATTCATTTTGCTTATCATTAGCAAGCATAGACCACACTGTATCAGGTTTGTCAAGATGTAGTGTATTATTTTGTATCAAGCTTTTGTATATTTATGGAAAGCTGTCATCCGGGAGAATGGATGACATTGCTTTATGGGTGGAGTCTTGTACAAGTGGCATGAGTTTGTACTATTAACTGTAAGGAAGGATTGAATAGAGTCTGGGAGAGATTGCAAGACTACTCAAATATGCATGAAAGATATCTAATACCTCTTCAAGCATTTGTTTGATGAAGGAATAATGTTATAACATAGCCCTAAAATGTCAATTGCATAATACCCCCTCAATAACCATGAATTAACCATGAAAGTGATAGCACTCTTTGGGATAATTGATGGAAATAGTAATTTAATTTATTATGATGTGTTCTTCTCAAAGGGGCCTATATTTAACCTTTTAATCCTTAACACTTTAGCCTTTAACACTGGCTATGTTCACATGCACACCAAAATCGGATTATTATTTGATTAGGGGGCTTGTATGATTATTTAAATGACATGCAAACCACTAAATCTGATGTGCATAATCAGAGGGACCATGATCATGTCATTTTAATAGTCTAAAAAACTAGACCTGCCAACGGAAACGAGCTAACGCATGCAATTAATCAAAGCAGACGCATCATCCATGAATTAACGCAGATTAATCACACAATCTGTTTTTGCCAATCATGAACGCAAGTTTGGCTGGAGGTTTTACCTGACAGACACGCTGGGCTCACAAAGTTACATTTACACATAAAATGAATCAGTCCTCAGGTGGATCAGTGCAAATTGGTTTACGAGCACAGAGCGAGACACGCAGTACAGCTCTGCTCATAGATGGTCTACGGCTCCACTAGACTTCAGTCTATGACTCCACTAGACTCTATACAGCTCTGATCCATGCAGCAAATCAAACTAAAGAGCCTGCAGAGATCTCCAGTTAAACTGTGTGCTCCATGAGGAGAATAAAGGTTGCGTGTGAACGCTAAAACAAGTACAATGGCCCAAATATTTCACCAAACTGTTTCAGAACACTGAAAGATGCCAGGCCATCCCTAACAGTGTATCTGTCACAGTAAGAGACAATTGCACCAGCAAATGCCAATGAAGGGTGTTCAACTCCACTAAACCTGTTGTTTGGTTATGCAGCCTACATTAACCTCTGGTCATGCAAATTCATTATGAAATGCAATTTCTAGATGTAAATTATATGGGCTTAAAACAATTTACCATGTTTAGACAGTGTCAAATAGCTGATTTAGGTCTAACACAATGCTAGCTACCTTGTGACTGTATTGTTTTGAGAGGAACTTGTTTAACAGCACAAATCAGCTCACCTGTAGTTCCAGTCCATTCTTTTAGGTCAGATTGCCTTAAAACAAAACTCAGATTAGTGCAGTGCCTCCAGTTAGCTCATAATTAAAGAGGGGTATTATACAAAATTTACTTTTTGGAGCTTTGTACTATGTTATGGTATCCCAATCATCAAAAATATGCTTGAAGAAGATGAATATGTGATAAACGCATGTTTGAGTAATCTTGCGATCTTTCCCAGGCCATATTTGAAGCCTCCTTACAGTTAGCAGTACGAGTCTCTCTTTAGATAAATATACAAAAGCATGATACAAAACAACACGCTAGAGCGCTGTGTAGTTTCATTAACAGATACACACTGATTGCTGCGATGGAGCTAGAAATGGGGAGTAACTATATGCAGAGAGCAAAGGGCATTTTTGGTGATACATTATATGTTAGCAGTCAATACCCCATAGAAGTGTAATACCCCCATTTAATCCTGATTCAACTGAACTTGTCTGCAACATCACCTACTTCTGTAAACTTAATTTTCTCCTAACCGCATCTATCAAAATGTCCGAAAAAGCTATTATTTTAAGCACGCATGTACGCCTAGCATCTGAGGGGCCAAATGTCCCGACAGACAGACCTTGCCAAAGGTTGCTTTAATAGCTAATTCCCTGCAGCGCGTTGGATGTGACATTAAGAAAAAGCCACACCGCCAATGGTCGTCAGAAATCAATGGTGGCTGAACAGATCACTCAGTGCGGGTGCATTTCTCTCCTCCGCGACTTATGACCTTGGCAGACTACATATTGACTTTTTTTTTTCACTGACAATAACCCACACAGAAGGAATTGAATTTTTCTCTACCAGACTTGCCCTGGGCTAGCTGTGGCTTATGGGACTAAATCAGAATATGATCGAGAAAAAAAATAAAAATAAAAAAATAATCATACTTTTAGCAGCTGTGCGGTCGGCCATGTTGGAACTACCATATCACTCTGTGGCGTTTGTCGTAATCAACATTATTACTCACTGCAGAGAGAATGCACACAGCCTTAGGCAAGTCTGTAAATTATCGTGGCTTCCAACACATATTTTGACAGTTTGTAATATCTTGCCGTGAAGTAGGCTCTATCTGGGTTATTTGTTTTTAAACACATTTTTTCAGGCAAGTCAGTCTCCTCCTGTGTGATGTATAGTCTTCTTGGTTTCTAGACAGTAATGGTGCCCTATAATCTGATTTGTGATGTCAGGATTTGGTGCAGGAGTTTGAGGGGCATTTCCAAAGACATAGTGACACCTAGTGGTATGTGAAATTTCTAGTATACAGTGCGTTGTCATTTATAACAGCAGTCCTGATTCTTGATGAGAGGCGGGTAAGGCAGCCAAAAATTGTACTTGAGTTAGAGTAATGTTACTTCAAAATAATATTACTGAAATAGAAAGTAATTGGTCCAAGGAATTACTTACTTACGAAAAGTATTTGTGAAAACTACTACTTAAGATTCTGTTTTGTGTTCAAATCTGATTTATAATTTGATGTTTATGTAATTACAAGGACAAAATGTTAAATAGTGCACAAAGTCTGGTATTGTCAATGAACAGACACGAAAATGAAACAAACAGAATGATATCTGAAGAGTGGCGCAAAAAATGTCAGTGTGATGTCAGTTATATAGCTGTGATGTCACTGAGATGTTGCTCTAATGCGCTGTAATTTCAAATAAATATGGTTAAAAAGAGCACCCCAACCCGGTGATGTCAGTGCATGTCGTTGCGATATCACTTGAACCATTTCATTACATCGTATTACATTTTCACAGGGCCACAAATTGCTTGGAGAATCATGGCAATCCCCCAACAATCACCCATGTTGACTTTGAGAGCTCAGGGACCCTATGTGCATCCCATAAACACACACAGAGGTGACAGGGTCTGCCAGTGTGGTAAGTCAGCAAGTGAGTTAAGAGGAAGAAATGTGGAACACTCTTGGCAAAGCAATATTATCTCCATGGAGACAAACCAGAACAGTTACATAGTGCACTTTTAAAGACAGTGTACTTGATTTTTGATGTCATAACAACATGAAAAAGAGAAGTAAATTTTTGCTATGTGTATAAGTGATGTTTTAGTCATGGTGTTTATTGTCTTGTTTATCAGATATTTTATGTTCACTGTGGGCCTAGGGGGGCATGCAATTGGAAATCCTGTGTGTGCAACCTGTACATATGTTTTTTGACAATAAAGCTGACTTTGAACTTTGAACTTAAAAAGGAGAATTAACGTTTTTTACAATCTGAGCCTTATTTCGGTAATAAAACAAGTTGTTTTACTCACCCATAGCACTTTGGTGTCATATGGAGCACTTCCAGAGATGTTTTAGATTAGCGATAGCCGTAGCGCGAGTATATGCCCTGAGCATGTAATATGTGCCCCGAGCGGTCTCCAAATAACACAAACTTTAGCACTTTTCAAATCATAGAAGCTCGATGTCTTAGTCTACACTTTCGTTTGAGTCAAAAGTGGCCTGTAATCCGAGATTTATCCATAATTTACAGCTTTGCGTTTCATGTTTGGGTCCCGGGAGCTGAGAGTGAAATAAGCTGTGACTCCGCACATGCGCAATGGCGTCCTCATCTACTCGAGACTATGGATAAATCTCGGATTACAGGCAACTTTTCACTCAAACGAAAGCGTAGACTAAGACATATATTATATGCCCCAAGAACTCGTGCTACGGCTATCGCAAATCTAAAACATCTCTGGAAGTGCTCCATATGACACCAAAGTGCTATGGGTGAGTAAAACAACTTGTTTTATTACCGAAATAAGGCTCAGATTGTAAAAAAAACAAAAAAAAAACGTTAATTCTCCTTTAATTGGAAAGTGTCTGCAGTGGTTCAGAATTAAAGAAAGAAAGAAAAGAAAGCTATGCCTTTATTAGTCCCACAGTGGGGAAATTCCATTTCTGCATTTAACCCATCCTGTTATTAGAAGCAGTGAGCAGCACATTACTGCGCCCGGGGACCATCTCCATGATCTTCTTGCTTCGGCTTGGTCAGGACCTAAGCTGGAGGATTTTACCTATGGTGCATGTTTTTGGGGAACAATGTTTTATAGAATGACATCAGGGTGACATCACAATAACATTACAATAGCATAGTAATGACTTCACTGCCATTGTGTCCTTAGGCAAGACACTCTGCCCACGTTGCCTAGTAAGAAAGTGGTGCAGATTGGCAGCCACACTTCAGTCAGTCTGTCCCAGGGCAGCTGCGGCTACAGTAGTATCTTACCATCACCGAGTGTGGATCGAATGAGTAAAACACAGTAGAGAGCTGGGTGTATATAGATCCAATGGTTAATAAATAAATTCACATTGACCTAATTACATCACAGTTACAGCACAGTGACATCACAATGCACTTCCTGATTATCAGATTATAATTACACGCAGACACTACAGAGCAGTAAACTTTGCTTAAATACATGGAGAAAATGGGTTACAGGCAGTTTACCGTTTTTTTTTTTTTTTTAAACACTCGTTTTACCTGTTTTTGTTTTTGTTTTGTTTTTTTGTTGTTGTTTTTTTTTACGTTTTACACCTTTTTCATAGATAAATAACTTTTTTAATATACTTAATTATTTCATATTTTTTTAGTCAGCATAAACCCTCTCTTACAGGTGCAGGCAGCACGCCGGCCTTAAATCTTCTACCAGTGCGCAGCACCGCCTCGCAATGGTTTAGGCTACTTTCACGGCTACAGTCAAATAAGTTTTGACAATCCTTGCAGACTGCAGATATCTCTGCACGAGAGTTTCGGGTAACTTTTAGTTATTCTCGAAGGGCATAGTGTGGTTGTTTGTGTTTTCTACTTAAATAGCGCACCTTACTTTTTTTTTTCAAATGTGGGTTTTGGCCACCATTAACCATATTCTCTTACTGTAGCGGTGCTGCGTACCGGCTGTGAATTTTATACCGGTGCTGCATTCCGGTGCGCACCGCTTTACTTTCACCACTGGTTACAGGGCTTTAAGTGGGAAAATCGTGTTTTTAGCCAAAATCTTTCTCATGCAGTACAAACAAAAGTTGAATTGTGCAAAAGAAGAAATGTCTTTTCCACTTTACTCCACCAGTTCTGGCACAATGAATGGTCCCAGTTTGAATCCTACATTTTGATTTTGATTTTTTTTTTTTTTTTTGCTGATATTCCATTTTTATGTGAATATGCCTGAGCTGCTCTGAAGTCACTGTTGTAAAGCACAAAGGCCTTGGATTTCCGATGTGTCGCCAATGAACCACTTCAAATGTTCAAGGTACCGCCAAGGCACCTGTGTTTCTCAAGGTATTTCTTAGCAGTAAAAACACATAAAATTGATTAAATGCCATATTATCCATGGGTTTCAGAATTATGAAAATTTAGGACAGTTGCCATAGTAATTTACAGTTTAAACAAAATAGTCTGTCTTTTGAAAGGGAAAGAGTCCTCAAAATGTTGCATGAAACAGGAACCTAAATCCCACCAATACAATTTAATCCCAAACTGTGTAACATTTCAGGGTAAGCAATTGTGTATACTGCTAGTACAATAGTAATAGTAGTAGTAGTAGTAGTAGTAGTAGTAGTAGTAGTAGTAGTAGTAGTAGTACACCTTTAAATAGACCCCTGCACTCCAGTTGAAATTATAATATGAAATTCTAGAACATTGTACACAGAAGCATTACATTTAAGATTTAACAAAACATCTTGATTAGTCTTTTCTAATCAAATTATGGCATTCATAATTTCACTTCCTGATTGGACACAGGAAGCACTTATGAAATACGAAAAGGTAATTCAATAACTGTTTTGTAACAAGGTCGAGATAAGTATTGTGGAACTAAACACTAAATCAACTTTTCTTTCTTAGTATATGATGTTTTAATGTCAGTCATTGTTCCCACTCCTTCTTTTAGGCCTAACTATGTACATTTGCTGCTTTCTGGTCAAAAAAGGTCCAAAACTGAGTATGTGCTGCCTCCAGTGTCTTTGTAACTACAAGTACTATGTGACACACGCAGGACTAGCGTGACTACACCCAGGAATTTCTGATGACAAACATCTGGCTGCGGGCTCGGAGTCTGAAGTGTGATTACCTGTTAGACCAATCACACTGTTTCTAATAGCTATATACTCCAAACTTCGCCCCTTCCCCCTCACACTCCCCTTTATTCCTCCAGGTTATGACAAGTTAGACTACTCATTTCACTAAAGCACAGCTAACATGATTGGATTTAAGATTTTTCCATTTTTTAGCATTAAAATTTTACTTCTTGGTTGGAAAACATAACTGTTACCTAGCGACCATACTGCACACTAGGCCAAAACTCCTCTAATGTACACAGAAATTATGATTTGCCAAATAAAAATAAGAAAATACCTTTATTTATTTTTTTAAATCATGTTTAAAGTATCAGAAAAATGTGTGTCATCAATATAGAACTCTCTAAAATTGAACTCTCTTCTTCCTGTAATTTTCAACATATTTTTCAACTTTTCTTCACAAATTGTTCCTTGATTTGTGTAAAACCATAATTTATATTTACAACAGGCATTATCCCACCAAATTAAGTCAAAATGAGAAAATCATCAAAAACTGTCATGCACATTTTAAGAACTTTTGCTACTTCCTTTATATTTGTACTTTTCTTCAAATTCTTTTCAGAAACTGTTACTTAAATGAGCTATGATAAATATTGACCACAGATAATCTCCCACCAAACCAAGTAAGAGTTAGAACATGAAAACCTGCCATAAGCACCTCAACAGTAACTGACGGTTTTAATGCATGACATGGGCAAAGCTATCAGAAACCCTTTTATTGCATCTTGGACAAATATTTGAATGAGGCTGTTTAATTTGAGTAATCTTCCGTGAAGCAGCCACAGCTTCTGAGTCAACAAGTTTAATTTACAATCTATGGTCTGTGCTTCCTCCTGCTCACTCCCACGCACAACATTTATTTTATTTTAGACAGCCAGACAATGTGTGAATCCAGCTTTCCTTTCATATTTCCTCTGACTGATTAGATGAGAAAAAGCACTTTTACATCACACTCACACTAACAAGTTAAGACACAGCTCTGCATTATTTTGCAACCTTGTGAGCTATTTTTCCAACTTTATTTGGAAACTGAGATACCATGCAACATATTGAAAATAAATCTTACCAATTAAAGGTGCTGTACCTGTCTTAAAGGTCCCATGACATGGTACCTCTTGATGCTTTTATATGGTGCCTTAATGGTTCCCTAATACTGTAAATGAATCCTTCTTCAAAATCAACATTCAGTGCATGAGAAAGACACATGAGAAAGACACATGACACAGTCAGAGTCGTAATCTCTCTGTCTGAACGACTCATTCTGGGCCTTGTTGCTTGAATGCAAATGAGAAGGACACAGATTGGGTTAGCCCCCCCACCCCCCCCACCCGCTCCTCTGCACCGCTGGAGCGCTGCTTTGTGCGCTGGCTCCCATTTCCGCGTTTGAAGCACGGAGGGAGAAAGGAGAGGAATTTCAATGAAAAAAAACAGATTTTCACAGGAAATAAAATTAAACCACTGCTGTTTCAGAGGTCCAGAGGGTCGGGTAAAGGACTTCCGAGCCTAGAAACACTCGCACGTGCCTCCAAGCAAATAAAAAAACGCATTTCGCATTGCGTAGCTCCTTCGCGGTCCAAACTCTCTGGGCGTGATTTCCAGAGACAGGGGGTAGACATCCAGACGGGGGTGGAACTGCATTTGCATTTCTTTTTTCGATGTTACGTAACAAAGGTGCCTTGTTCAGAATCGCCCGTTTGAGCTGTGTTTTTTTCAAACGCAGAAAAGGACCGCAAATGCTCAGTTTAGACATTTCGCAACTTTTAGCCATTGGGGGGGCCTAAACAGGGTAGGGAAGCTCACATTAACGTTCAAAAGAAGGAGGAGCGCTACCGCAGATCCTTCATCCCCACCTCCATCAGACTGTATAATTCTACTGTATAGTCCTACCGTGCAATATCGTTTTCCCAATGTGCAATATTGTTGTTTTTTTCAATACTCCTATCGTGCAATATCGTTTTTCCAATTTTTTCAATACTCTCCCTGTCACTGTTTTTTATTATTATCACTACTATTATTATTATTCGATTTATTACTTATTTTTTTAATTATTATTATCACCTATCTTTATGCCTTTTTTTGCCTGCATGCACTTGTCTTCTTGTTCAAACTGTCCCTACCTGGAGCTACTGTGACAAGTAAATTTCTCCTGTGTGAGATCAATAAAGTCTTATCTTATCTTATCTCTTATCTTATCTTAAAAACCTCAGAAAGTGAAAATTTCATGCCATGGGACCTTTAAAAATATGAAAAACAAAAGGCGTTCATTTGAAAGTTTGCAGTGGTCCAAAGTCCTTCCGCACTTACCTTATGCATTCTGAGCATCCTAATTATTGATGATTAAATCATGAATGAGTTTTTAACCACTTTCAGAGGCCAAAAGGTTTAAAGGAGATGGGAGGAGAGATTCTTTCACATCATACACAGGCACTCTCACACTCAACCTTAATACTGCGTAATGGGTTTTGCCTAGGGACAGGTCTGGACTGGCAATCTGGCATACCGGGCATTTTCCCGGTGGGCTGACAGTCCTCGGGGGCTGGTGCCAATGCTGTTTTTTTTTTGTTTTTTTTTTAGAGACCGGTCACCGGTCACCATTGGTCTATCTTCAATATAGACAGTGAACTAAACCAATCAGGATATTGAAGCTTACAAGAGCGGTCCCACCCCTTTCTCTGCGCTGATCCCCGCCAGTTTCATAATCATACTGTTGAGCGAATGAGCATGGAAATGCGCAAGAAAGGAGGTGTGGAGAATTTGCGGGCGAAAAGATTAAAAAGCCTCACTGTAGACGCTGCAAAAAATGTTCAAAAATAACAGATCTATTCTCTGGAGGGGCTGCTGGAGCCTCCACGTTCTCTGCAGGTTGAAGGTGGACAGGGAACCCAAGGGAACCTGAGGGAGAGGAGGAGCAGCCAGAGACAGTTGACAGAACACCCGTGGGACAGTGACAGTGACCAAGGAGGTGTATCACAGCAGGTAAGCAGGTAGTAATGTTAGGATAATACCGGGACTTTTAGGTGATGGACAGGCATGCCGCATGGATAGAAAACGGCGAATTTTCGCTAAAGTTTTTTCGGCAAAATTTGCTGTTTTGAAGCCAAAATAGGTGACCTACGTGAATGTAGATTCAACGAGAAAAACGCTTCGTTTCTGTAGGGCGAAATCCAAGTGCTAGGCAAATTTTGCCTGGGGGTGTGGTCGCAAATACGGCACGAATAATAAATGAATGTAGCTATCCTGTGCCCGGTCAACTAGCTCTAAAGTTTGAGTGCTCAACATATCTGCAGTGGGGTGCAAGCCCAGACTATATTGTATAAGCTCTAGTGATTATTTGCCTCTACTAAGAACATAATTCATATTAACAAGAATCCATGTTCATGGTTACAACAAGGTCACTGTACCCAAAACAATTTCCCTTGTGGATCAATAAAGTTTGTCTAAGTCTAAGTCTAAGAATAGACTTTAAGTTAACAAGAAACCTTTTAATCATGTAAATGTTTCCACACTACTGACTCCATATTGGTCAGACTTTTTTTGATAAACAACAAATTCCATACACATCATACATTGAATAGGCCGATTTAAGAGCATCATTACTTCCGGTCAGCCATCTTGCCTTGCCTTGCCTCGTGCTGCCTTAGTATGAGATTTCTTTCATTATCAAAAAATAAAAATGTAACCTAAAGATACTAAATGCCTTGATGGTTTAGATAGTTCCACAGTTTTTCCAGGTAGTTCCCAATATTTTTATTTTTAATTTAGGTTTTTAGGTTTTCTATTTATCACTTAATAAACTGTAATAATCTGTCCCTCTTCCTGTCTAGTCAAGCCAAGCTGTTGAGGAGAGAAAAGAGAGAGTAGACTACTTTCCCCGTCCAGAGCCTGCTAGAATGCAAGAATTTTTAAATCACCACCCAAAGCAAGATGCTACAAACCCTGTAGTGAAGAAAGTGTTTCCCCTCGGCCAAGACGTAACATTAGTAAAATACATTACTTTGGGGAACACAAACATAAATTAGTCTGTTGTGCTCCGCTAATTATGAGGGGCCGTTCTTTTTTGTCCCAGTCCAGCCCTGCCTAAGGATATAACAACAGTTTCCACTAGAGCCACTGCTGCCCCACTATGAGACCTGGTACTGCCAGCTGTCTCCCTCATCACTAGTAACCAGGCCCAGCCCTGCTTATCTTCTGAGATTTGCCAAGATCACAGAGAGACAAGCAGTGTTGGGTAAGTTACTCAAAAACTGTAATGCACTACTTATTACTTGTTACTGTCATTTTAAAGTAATGCCTTACATTACAATATTACTCTAAATAAAAAGTAAGGCATTACTCTACTTTTGCATTACTTTAGTTACTCTCGCCAAAATGACTGGAAATAAGGATTTGGCAATCTACAGTGCAAATCTCTCATGTGTCATGACTTTCACCTGGGTTGTATCGTTCCCTGTCCCATCCCCTCCTTTCCTGACTAATTTCGTGGTGCTATGGCACCTCTGCAAGTGCTTCGTCAAATTGCTTGTACTGGATTTCGACGTGGAAAGAGGTTTGGGATTCACACACAGTGTGCATTTAACTAAATGTTCTTGGAGTCCTTTATTTTGAATGAAGTGAAAGTAGTGGGCGTATCCCCATCTTGAAAAGGAGCTAGTACTATCCGATTCTTCTGGTTCTGTCATCCTTTGTCAGTCTGCCAGTTAGAGACGAAGTAAAAGGAAATGGAATGGTCTGCGCGGACTTTTATATCACTAGCTGATCTGGCGGAACTTTGTATGAAATGTAATGTTCTGCGCGAACTTATCAGATTCAGTAGCTGATCTCGCGGTGATCCGCGAACTTTGTATGAAGAAAACGCAAAACCCACAAAAACAAAGCAGGTTAAAAATGCATTGTAATGTGCGTTACTGGCATTGTAACGAGTAATATATTACCGAATTTCTTCCCTGTAATGTGTTACATTACTGTGTTACACCAAAAAGTAATGCATCACAGTAATTAATTACTTTTGTAACGAGTTACTCCCAACACTGGAGACAAGTACGTATGGCCACAAATGTGAGCACACAGAGGTGACCCCCAAGAGAGAAGGCTCTGTATTGCAAACAAATATGTATGGAGTTTAAAGATAGTGAATACTGACATAAATGAAACAAAACTACTGCAGGCAATATTTATAAAGTGGAAAGACATCATGGTCCACAATTCCAGTCCATTTTGCGTAATACATCCTCTAGAACAAGCACGTCCCTCTCGATAAGACCTATTTGTGGAGTTTGAGTTGTGGAGTGTTTTGCTGCTATCACTGCTATTCGTCTTAAAGAACAAGATGGTGGCGACAGAAAAACAGGAGCCGGTGCAGTGATGGATGAGCGCAGGGACTGACAGGAGCAGCTGTCAGCGGGCCATTTGATGGAGTTTTGACAGAGCTCCCAAACCAGACGCCATATATATTCTTCACAGTGGGAAGCGCCACACATAAAACAGCCCATCCGTCACATGTTGCATAGGAATGAGGTGCGGCTTCACAATGCACATCTGATCAAGTCAACATGGATTAAGATAGATAGGGGGGGTTAATACATGACAATACCAATTCCCTGTTATCTCCAAGTCCCTGTTTAGTCAGAGGAACAAGCCAGTCCCTTCTCCTCAGGCTCACATAGAGAGACAGAGGCTGAAAAGTGGGCCTAGCTGGCTTTGAATAGTATTTTATTTATTACTTTTTATTAAAAATTGTATAAACATTAGGGGTGTGAATCTTTCACTCACAAAACGGTTCGATTCGAATCTCGATTCACAGGCTACGATTCGATTCAGGGACGATTCATAAAATTTGTAAACGATCCGGTACGATTTGATTAGATACGATCTGGTTCGGTTCATTTCGATTCAATACAAATTGACACCTTTACTCCCAAGTGCTTTAAAGTTATTGAGAAAAAAAAGAGAGAAACAGAAATGAAATTTCAAAATAGTATCCTTTTGTTTATTTAGTGTCCAACAGACAATACACCAGGCCTACTGAAAAACTGGCAATCCGGTTTGCAAAACTCTGCTCATACTTAAAATACAATACATTCCTTCCCTCAAGCAACACAAAACAATAAGATTAGATATCAAAAATAAAAAAGACATTATAAAATAAGCAAGTTGCCTATTAAAGGCAAAAATCAGAATGAATCAGAATGATTAGTGCTTCAGGCACTCATATGAGTTTCAGTAACTGTAAAAGTGCAACATATCACTGACAAGAAGATAGATATTACTAGGCAGTATTAGAAAACACTAGCATGTCAAATCCAACATGTCTTTATGCCTGTAATTAACTTTTCTTAACAAAAAAGAAAATCTGAGAAATCTCTTAACACTGAATAACTAATACTTTCTCTCCATCTCATAACATTTCCTCAGTCTCGTGTGTGTGTTCGCGCGTATGTGTGTATTTGCATGTGTGTGTGTGTTTGCATGTGTGTTTGTGTGTGTGTTTGCGCGCGTTTGCGTGTGTGATTTCCGAACCTTGGATGTTAGGTGATCCGCGTCCGCATCTGTGTTATCTGACATGGTTTGTTGGTTCCATAACAAAGTTGAAGAAAGTATCCCGCGCTGCACTCCAACTACTACAACAACATCAGCCGATGTCACAGGTAAAACGTCAACACTGTAGTCTCGTGAGAGTTCAAACACACGCACAGGGCCGCTTCTACTGTCTATGAGAGCGAGCGCTCATGGTCTTAGGAGCTAGGAAACCGATTCTTGGCCGTAAATCTGGGCCATTGGACCGTTCTTAGCACATTTTTACCGATCCGGGCTCCGTTGATCGGTACACTTGGATCGCAGAAGTCACAGACCGTTAACCGTTCCAAATTGGTTAATCTTTACACCCCTAATTCCTAAATATGAGGCAGAAATGTTCAAATTGAATATAGCTTTTACTGATAACAATTGTAATCCTGATACAGTATATGCTTGATTACAAAATAAATACATAAATAAATAAATAAGTATAATCATCTCAAGATGATTATTTAATCAGAGCCTCTCATTAGGGTTGCCAGCTCCTATGACTAAGAGGGCTTTCAAATCTACACCACATCTGTTTCTCTTTAATTAAGCAGACTCATGTTCAGAACACCTGTGAGTTTGGTTCCTTTGGGCTGTTGTGAAAGTGGACCTAGGTGATCTGGTACAGAGCTTCTGGAGGTGGTCACAGTAGAGAACCCTAATCCTACCAAATGAACTGTTCCTAATCCTTAACCTGAAAGTGAAATAATACATAAGCAAAAAATAGATTTGATAAATTAATGTGAAAAAGTAGAACGCTGAGCTCCTCCCATGTAATGCAATGCTAAACATTTAGGGAGTCCCATAAGTAGCCTAACCTGTTAATTTAAAGGTCCCATATTACACAAAATTGACTCTATATGCCATGTTATAATGTTACCTCCTCAAAAACATACCTGACATACCTGGAGTTGCGTTTTGTTCCATTCACGCATGTTTGGGTAACCCTTTATTATTAGTCTGTCTGCATCTCTAAAGCTCAAAATGCTCTGTTCCACCTGATATCATGAAGCAGTATTTCAAATTAACAGTTCCTTTTACCTTTGTTCAGTAGACATTAGCAATTCCAGGTCTGAAATCATCCACATGATTCTATTGAAGGTATATGGGCCCTTTAAAGGGATATGCCACCCCTAGGTCAAATTTGGGCATCTCCCCACAGTCCAGAGACTAAAATAAGTGGTGGATAGCGTTTTCCTGCTCACCCAGCCATTGTCCGAGTCTGTCGCCACTGACCGCCGCGGTATCTGGTGCTCCTCCGCCTTAGACTGGAGTCTAACATCGCCAGAGAAAGATTTCGGCCAAAAGGAATTAATTTGCTCGATGCGTTTCCCAATTACTTTGTGTGTAGTGCGCATTCATATCGAGTGCAAATAAATGTGCAAATCAACACGGAGAGCTTGCCTTGGTCATTTTGGGTGGGAACTATTTTCCAGTGCGTAAGAATACAGCCGTATCACGCAGCACGCTGCCAGGGGAATCACAGTTACGCACCGGGAAGGGAGTTCCCCTGTTGCACAACGTGGTGCACTACACACAAAGTAATTGGGAAACGCATCGAGCAAATTAATTCCTTTTGGCCGAAATCTTTCTCTGGCTACGTTAGACTCCAGTCTAAGGCGGAGGAGCACCAGATACCGCGGCGGTCAGTGGCGACAGACTCGGACAATGGCTGGGTGAGCAGGAAAACGCTTTCCACCACTTATTTTAGTCTCTGGACTGTGGGGAGATGCCCAAATTTGACCTGGGGGTGGCATATCCCTTTAAGTCGTTATATGTTCTTGGTTAGCTTATTATGATGCACGCTGACTGCTAGAGGATTTATCTCACGAAACCGAGTCCCACCAGGAGCTCCATGGTCTTAATAAAACAAAGGAGCCTGGAGTTCCTTCTGAGGTTTGACGATTCTGCTTTACTTGTACGGTCTCTTGTGTTAGTGTCAAGGTCTCCTCTCTTTTATTCAGCCCTGCTCTGGAGCTTTCTCACATTTCACACACATTACTATATTATTAACTTTTCCACCAACTTACTTTTGTTTATTTATTTTTTTATTACGAGAGAGGTTCGAAGTTTTAGATTGCCATGTTACAGGAGTCCCCTCTCCTCGTGCTCCCCCTGCTCAGTCACATTGCTTCAGGTCAGGTGAAGTTGAAGTGTACTGCGTAGTGCTCTTACTCTTCTATATTTCTGAAGAATGGCCGTGTGGGAGCATGGGTGATATTATAGTCTTGTAGGCAGGGCATACAGTACAGTAATCCCTCGTTTATCGCGGGGGTTAGGTTCCAGAAATAACCCGCAATAAGAGAAATCCGCGAAGTAGGACAACTTTATATTTTACAAATATTCTACATGTTTTAAGGCTGTAAAAGCCTCACCACACACATTATACGCTTTTCTCAGACTGGAATGAACATTTTCTCACATTTGTCTCTAGTTTAAACATTCAAACTTTCATAGATTTTCAACAAAATGTATTAATATTGACGCGTGGGGGGGGGACACGGCCCCGAAAGCCCCGCCCGACGCGCGAGGAGCACTGCCACGTCCCGGGACGAGACGCGCACCAACCCCTTGGAGAAGTGCGCGACAAGTGCTGCTCTGTCATGGATTTGTCCATGATAAACCCCTCATCGTGGAAATATGAGAAAATGCAGCGCGAGGCCGCGCGTACACCGGGGCTGCGAGCGCGAGATAGAACCGCGGCGCCCGGACCGCGTGCTCTCAACCCGAGCCACAAACCGAACACGCACAAACGAACGCAAAAGCCGCACGGAGTGATTTAATCCTGGTTCAGACCTGGTCTAGTCCCGGTTTAGTCCAGGTCTAGACCTGGTCCAGTCCTGGTTTAGTCCAGGGCCAGTCCAGGTTTAGACCTGGTTTAGACCTGGTCTAGACCTGGTTTAGTCCACGTTTAGTCCTGGTCTAGTCTCTTAACCAATCAGGATGCAGAACACGTTACGTTACACTATAAAAAAAAAAAATGTTACACTATTTTTAAAAAAAGAAAAAAAAAAAGATTTTTTTTTTTTAAATCCGCGAAACAGCAAGGCCGCGAACAGTGAACCGCGATAGAGTGAGGGTTCACTGTATACTAATAACCATAAGGAGGGTTTGAATAGGGCCTGAGAAAGATTACTCAAACATGCATGGATGACTCTAAAACCTCTCCAGGCATGTTTTTGATGAGGGAACAATGTTATGACACAACAGAAAGCTCCAAATGTTGATTTTGAATACCCCCTCTTTAATGGTGCTACATTTTGTTCATTGTAATAAACAGGGGTATTCTGGCATGTTGTACTTGAAAATTTACTGGTTACTTTATGCATGAATGGGGCTTTATATGATAAATACCAATATTTATTTTTTTGCAAAGTACTTATGGGGTCAAATTGTCTACATAAAACCTATTAGCTGATGGTCACTGTTGTTTTATTTCTGGTCGTGCCCAGCTGTACACACAGGGCCTATTAGTGCACTCATCCCTCAGAATGTACTGTCAGGCTGTCATGATGATCTGACTTCGTACACAGAGACGCACCATAGGGACAGTGGCATCAGTCATGTCCTACAGTATGCTAGCATGTATGTGATCTGTAACACCAATTACCACCACTCACTCACCACATTCATACAAAGCAATGTGGGTGAAGTGTCTTGCCTAAAGATACAATGACAGAACTTGGTCTGAGCAGGAACTGATCCTCTGACCTTTATGTTGGGGGTTGTGCAATCCCAGCATGCACCTCTAAACTCCACAGTGGCAAACAAACAACAACAACAACACCAACAGCAAACTTCATTGAGAGATTGTGGATTATTGTTGCAGCTAAACAGGCTAGCAACTAATCAAGTCATGCACTAAAATGTTACAAATATATTTTGCATTTTACTTGGGGAATGATCTCATAATGACACTAAAGTGTATCAGGGATGTGTATTACCACTTATTAATTTAGAGAGTGGTTTGAAGAAAAACCTCCCCTAATTCTCTGTTCATTTGCATTACATTTACTAACTGTTTAAAAAATGTCCATCATAGAAAACGTCAATCACAAGCTAAAGTGAATCACAATGGCACGAGTGAGTTAGCCTGCTGATTATGTTCTAGGCATTGGCTGCTGTGATTGGTGTATCAGCTTCTCACTCCTCCCGCCGCCTGTCTGCACCTGCCTGAGCTCTACAGACCCCTGCCAATTTGGCTGGGCCTACAGACAATTGTGTTTTATTTTGATTTAGCTTTGTTCATTTTATTTGAGTCTCCTTCTGTTATTAATTTAGTCTTATTTGTTTAGAGTAAACTCTTGGCGTACATTTACCATGTAAATAAATAGCCGCTTAATTACCATTTAACATCTTATGAGATCTTTCTCACTTCCTTTCTACTCTAGGCTATAACAATATCACTTCATTAGTCCTCAAGCAGAAATTTAAGCAGTAAAATCCAATAATAACAGAAAAGCCCAAACAAAAGCTGATGCCAACCTCCTGGACGCCAACCCACCAGGACTAAACATAAGACCTGGGGGGACAGGGCCTTCTCTGCTGCTGCCCCCAATCTCTGGAACTCCCTGCCCAAACACATCACTCCCCATCTGCATCTCCTGTTTGTCTGTTTCTTTCATTTGTGTTTGTGTCTGTCTGGATCTATGTGAAGCATTAATCTCATTTTAATATATTTTTTAGGTGGTTTATTGTGCTCTCCCACAATGCAAAAAAGGTGTCAAACCTGTGTAAGCCTGCACCTGTATACAGTGGTCCCTCGCTCTATCACGGTTTACTTTTCGTGGCCTCGCTGTTTCACGGATTTATTTATTTTTTATAGTGTAACATCTTTTTATAATATAACATTGTGTTCTGTGTCCTGATTGGCTAAGAGACTGTAGACCTTTACTGATTGATAGATGGGACCGGGACCAGACTGGAACTAGACCAGAGCCAGACCAGGATTAGACCAGGACTAGACCAGGACTAAACGTGGACTAAACCAGGTCTAGACCTAGACTAAACCGGGACTAGACCAGGTCTAAACCAGGATTAAACCACCGCATGCGGCTCTTTACTGGTTTCGTGCGGCTCTTGCATTCGTTTGTGCGTGTTCAGTTTGTGGCTCGGGCTGCGAGGGGAAAGGCATGGTCTGGGCGCTGCGGTTCGATCTCGTGCTCGCAGCCCCGGGTGGGACGCACGGCCTCGCGCCGGTCGTGCTGCTCTGTCACGGATTTGACCACGATGAGCGGGTGCACGTGTCGCGCACTTCTCCAAGGGGTTGGTGCGCGTCGTGGCAGTGCCGTTGGATGAGCGCGGTGCTTCATGTCTCCGCTCCTCTCGCGCGTCCGCGGGGCTCCCGGAGCTTCACTATTAATACATTCATTAATACTATTAATCTACAAAAGTTTGAGTGTTTAAACGAGAGAGAAATGTGAGAAAACGTTAATTACAGTCTGAGAAAAGTATATAATGTGTGTGGTGAGGCGTTTACAGCCTTAAAACATGTACAATAATTGTAAAATATAAAGTTGTCCTACTTCGCAGATTTCGCTTATTGTGGGTTATTTCTGGAACCTAACCCCAGCGATAAACGAGGGATTACTGTACCCCCACTCTCTCTTCTCCTCCCTCTCCTCTTCTTCTCTCCTTTCTCCTCTCCTCACTCCTTCCTCTCTCTCCTCCTCCTCCCCTCTCTCTTCCTCTCCTCTCTCCTCTCTCTTTTCAAATTTTTTCCTCTTTTTCTTTTCTTTTCTCCCTCTTCCTCCCCCCTCTAGCAGTCCCTTTTTCCCCTCCTTTGGCCGAGTTGTTAAGCACTGCGCCTTTCACGTGGGCGTCCCAGATTCGATTACTCTAACTGACGTATTCATGCGCAAATCAATTATGTGTAACATTTTCATGAATTTACATTTGCCACACATTACACAAATGTAAATTAATTTAACCTATAATTATTCATATCATCATAGAACTTATATCAGTTGGGCCTAACGTCACTCTCACTTGACGACATTGACACTTTATATTTTATGTGACATCTCTATCAAAGAATACAGTTACAGGTAAACCTTTACTTTTAAAACAAAATGTAGCCAAATAACAGGCACACTCCATGATGCAACATTTCAATGATTCCTCTTTAATGAAATCCTATTTATCAATTTCCATCAATAGGCATAAAACAATAAAAGACATTAGGTATGATATTCTGGTGTGAGGCCACTGCTGGAGGACTGCTGAGGGTCAGGCAAGGCATTGCTGGAGGACTGTTGAGGAGGGTCCAAGTGTACGCCATCTTCAGTAACTACAACACAAGCATACTATTAAAATATACAAATGCTTGGTTCACAGCTGAGGCAAGCATTAGCCTAGAGAATAGCTTGAATATGCTCTTCACGAGAACTCGCAGGAAGGATCTTTGATGGGGTCCCTCCTTCAATTACTTCCACCAGTGGGCGACCCCGGTTTAGGGCCAGTGCCAGCTCCTCTGCAGGTGAAAGATTTTGAGGAAGGCTCCCACCTCCTGTGGCTTGGTAGCTACTGTTCATTTTAAATTAAATTAAGGTACCATTTCAACAGTATTACTAAATTCACTGAATAATAATATTAATATTAGCCTACTTACTTGCTTTGTCTTTACCTGCAAAACGGTCCACTTCACATTATTCCTGCTCAAAGATAAGATACACAATTTAACGTATTAGTTGGAGAAAATACTTTTACACAGTAAAAATAAATTACAACTGACAAGACTGCTATACAAATATATAATTTTGATGACATCAACTGTTCTCCCTGAGAATCGAACTCACATCTGCCACATGCCAAACCGTAGCATATCCTCTCCCTCACTTACTTGTCTTGACACTGATGGTGAAAACATACTTAAAAAACTCAACATTCAGCATTCATTATTTAAGCGCTCGGCGGTCTTCTGCCGCACCATGTCTCTCGCCTTGGTTATTGCAAATGTGTTGTAGAGTTCCAAAAGCAACTTCTGTTCTGATGCGCTGAAATAATCGGCCCGAATCTTCGACATGATTGCGTTTTTTGACAGTCGCTTGTTCAGGGCTTCTTATGTACCCCGTGCACACATCTAGGCCAGGACTGGATAGGCGCGGCTGAAGTTAGCGCCGCTGACGCGCAGCTGAAATACATTAGTGGAACGACTTCAGGCTTTACGCTAAGTTGCCGATACTTCAGGCATTATTTTATTATTATTAAAAGTGTCAGTGCAGCTCAAAGTGCAGCCTTTAAAGTTACAATCTATGACACACATGGATCATTATGTATGAATGATTTGGACATTTTAAATCACAATATTCATCTAAAAACAATGGGAACAGATGTTAGCCTAAACATCATCACAACACAGAGCTATGCAGCTGTCGGCCCCCTCCTATGGACATCTGCACATCACATCACTTAGTCCTTTTGTGTACTAGACACAAAAGGATCAACCAACGCCGGCGAATCCTACATGTATCACTGTTTAAGAAAATAAAACTGGAGAATGAAGTACAGATCAGTGGGCATGTACTGGTGAAAACGTAAGTCTTGAAAATAAGAGATTAAAGATTGCTCAAACATTGAACAAATCAAGCCAAATACAACTTTAGGTGAGTAAATTGTGAGGAGAAACAACTATAACTTAAAGCGGTTGAAGTGGATTTTGCAGAATAGGTCTGCTTGTTGCTTTGAATATTTAATAAAACACTATGTTTTTCTATTCTCTTCCACTCCTCATGGCAAGTCTGTCCTTTAACTCATCTTGTATTTATTTGAGTGTGTATGTCTTTATTTTGTGCATTGCTTCACTGGGAGCTCGGTGCTGTTTTGATGCATAGTAAATACGCCATGTAAGGTTGTGTAAGGGCTGTATTAATAGTTGATACGCGTACTGGAGCTTTGAAGGCAGCAGACGCGCTCCCACAAATGTCAATGTCAGAGCCCACTGTTTGCTTGGATCATTCACAGAGAGCTGTGCTGGCATAGGGTACAGGGTTCAGAAAGTCCAAGGAGAAGCAGATTTAAACTACTTAGTCAGACAGACAGTGCACACCTCGCATGTCAGGTCATGGAATTTAAATAGTGCCTCGTTTTTTGGAGTTAAAGCTTTGTCAGGCTTATATGAACAGATGTGTGCGTACGATCCGTCAAAATCTTAAGTGCTAGTAACGTTTGGCCTTTGTAGGTGCTACTTTAAGGGCTGATCTTTATACTTTGCAGCTGATGTTTTGAACATTCTCTGAGCGTGTGAAGCTAACTGAAAGCACTACTCAAGACTCATGGTCTGTTACTCAAGTTTAATTTTAATCTGAGCATTATTTTAACACAATCAGAGCATAAAGAGCTGACTTGGTTGGAACTACAACAGTGGAGATAATTTATGTGCTTAAACAAGTCTCTCACACATAAAATTACCGTCACAAGCTTGTTCACTGTCATCTTTTATTGAAAAGCAAACAGGATCATGAACGCTCGTATTGATCACTCCATTTTGTGTTTTTTTCTTAAGCTTTCAGACTATATTAAAACATTTTTGTCAGTTTTTGTGTGTATTGTGTCACCATGTTTGCCATGTTTTAAAATAAATGTAGGGTTGAACTGGCTGGGTTGGGTTGGAGCAATTCGGTGTGACCAAAAAAGAGGCAAACTGTTAAATAGAATACAGTAATTTATTAAAGGTCCCATGGCATGAAATTTTCACTTTCTGAGGTTTTTGAACGTTAATATGAGCTCCCCTACCCTGTTTAGCCCCCCCCATGGTTAAAAGTTGCGAAATGTCTAAACTGAGCATTTGCGATCCTTTTCTGCGTTACAAAAAATCGGAGCTCAAACGGGCGATTTTGAACAAGGCACCTTATTGACGTCAGATCGAAAAAAGAAATGCAAATGCAGTTCCACCCCCGTCTGTCTGTACTCAGCGTCTCTGTAAATCACGCCCAGAGAGTTTGGACTGCGAATGCGCTAGGCAATGCGAAATTCGTTTTTTTATTTGCCTGGAGGCACGTCCGAGTGTTTCTAGGCTCGGAAGTCCTTTATCTGAGCCTCTGGACCTTTGAACAGCAGTGGTTTAATTTTATTTTCTGTGGAAATGTGTTTTTTTCATTGAAAAGGCTCTCCTTTCCTCCTCCGCTCTTAAAACGCGGAAAGGGCTCAGAGCCGAGAGTGGAGAGTTTAGCCACGCCCCCACCCTCTACTATAGGCCAGCTCTTTTCTCCTCATTTTCATTCAAGCAACAACGCCCATTATGGCCTGTTCTGAGAGAGAAAAATTACTCTTTCTCATCTTATCTCTCTTTCTCATGCACTGAGTGTTGATTTTGAAGAAGGATTCATTTACAGTATTAGGGGAACCATTAAGGAGCCATATAAAAGCATCAAGAAGTACCATGTCATGGGATCTTTAATTACAAACAATTAAAAACCACAAATAAAAAGATATAATAGCTACAATGGTTAAACTGTTGAAACGTTAACGGGGAAGCAGCAGTCTTGGCAAAACGGACATATACACATTAAAAGACAGGATGAGGTCTGCAGCGAACAATGGCACTTACGCAGATGGCAGGGTTTCCCCCGTCACTTCATTTTAGGCTTGGATTTTAGCTTGAGTGCTAATCTGGGGCCATAGATAGGTGGTGAAAATGATGAATAACATAAACATAAACAAATTGATCCGCAAAGATGGTCACGTGATCGGCTGTGAGCTAGAGACATTTGTCACAGTAAGAGACAGGAGGTCATTGGACAAACTCCTCTCCATCATGGACACTCCTGCTTACCCACTGCATCAGACCAAAGAGGGACAGAGGAGCTCATTCTCCAACAGGCTCCTACAGCTCCGCTCAAACAGTGAGAGATACAGGACTACATTCATACCATACTCCATACAACTGTACAACAACTCACCTTTGTGCAATAGATAATACTCCCTAGATAATACTCCCTGATATTGTATTTTAGGTTAAAGAAGGTTAAAGGAGCCAATAACTTAAAAACTACCACTTCATGACATCACAAGGTGGAACAGAGGATTTTGAGCTTTGAAGATTTGAAAACAGACTATTAACACATGATAACTCAAACATGTGTGAATGAAATGAATAAATGAAACAACTCCAGGTATGTTTTTGAAGAGGTAGCAACATTCTAACGTTGCTTAAAGTCAATTTTGTGTAGTATTTTTAATACTTTAACAATGTAAATGATAAAACCTTAAAAATATGGACTTGTAGACTGAAACCATCACTGTGAATGCTTTTCTGTGAATACTAAACAACCCCGGAGAGAGGGTGGAATGATGCAAACTTGGTGACACGCACATGGCTACAGGGCTCCTGAGGTGATGGGCCCCTCACACGTCCACAGACAAGAAACTCCTCAGGCCCCAGCAAAATGAATACAGGACAGGCACATGTTCTGCCCCAAAGCAACCACCACGAATCTAAATGGTAATGGGCTGTGGAGAAATGGTTTTACATTTCTTCATATCATCACATTTTTCTATCAAATAAGCACCACTTTTCAGGACACCACTGGGACCAAAACAAAAGGGTGAGATGTTAAAAGGAACTATGTTACTGGGTTATAATAGGTAATACAACAACATCTGAACTTGTGTTGCCAGTCCAGTGTCTTAACCTGCAGATAGAGGACACATGTGTAACAGCTTGAGTAACAGACTTCTAAATGAGCAGTGCCTCCAGTTAGCTTCACGACCCCAGGGAATGTTAATGATATTAGCTGTAAAGTATAAATTTCTTCACCTCAGACTCACCACACATAGACAAACCTGCTCCTTGCTCCTGTAAATCTCCAGAGCTGATGTGTGAATGCAGCCAGTGCCTCCTGAGGATCCACCCTTCCTCCTCCTGAGGATCCACCCTTCCTCCTCCCTGTGTAAGCCTGACGCACTCAGACCTGCTGTGAAACGCTGTTTGTGAACCAGACACCCCCCACACATATGCACAGAGGACACACTAACAAAGAGCGGGCCATATTATGTGTCATTCAGGAATTTTAAGAAACTGTACCTGAGTCTTAAAAAAAATGTCAGAAACAGAACTAGTTCATTTTAAACAGTTTGCAGTGGTCCAAAGTTCTTTCACACTTAACTTATGCATTCAAAGCATCCTAATTATTCAGAGCGATGAGTTTATAAGCAGCTATTGACATTTGAGATGCTGCAGGCTTTTTATACCATATGTGGCAACAAATGTGGCAGAAGATCTTCCAGAGGAAACACTTTGAGGGGATGGACCTTTTCGTCTTCAACCAAAACACCAGAGGAGGGACACTTTTAGCTCTTCCACAGGATCTGCTGACCCTCCCTGACCAGTCCTTCTGTTAAAATGCACTGAGACCTTTGACTGAGACACAAAGGACACTGAGAAGCACAGTGGAAATGTTGCAGTAACATCAACTGCAACAGTTTACTCCAGCAAAACTTGAATTTCCCTTGGGATTAATAAAACAACTGTCTGCCTGATTATCGCACAGCAAAACACTTTATAAAGCACACAGCAGATTTTCAGAATAATCAGAAAACAGAATGAGCCTCACATTTGGGTTGCCAGTTTCAATGCTGAAATTAGTTTAAAGGGATATTCCAGGATTTTTGACATGGGGGCTCATTTCCGAGTTAGCCAGAGTGCTGCAGAGATGTGGAGACACTTTTTAGCGAATTTCATGCAGTCCTTCCAGCTGCAGAGTTTTCAGTTGCTAGGCTAGCGCAAGTCAATGGTAAATGGTAGCCTGATTTTAATCAGGCTTACCCACTCCATAGTGCACCCAAAACAAGTCAACTATAACGCCAGACTGTCGATGCAAATGTCTGTGTTGATGGAACAATTTTAGAAATATAATCAACCTTGTACTTAAAAGGATTTATGTCCTTATGCAACAGCGCATTTTTCCCCCCGATCTAGCTAGGCATGGGCGGAGTGATATCACCTTGCAGTTAGGTTTCCAGCTGATAATTGTTTACCTTCAGCTGTCATCGTTAGCCATAGAGTACAGTAGCCTGCCCTGTACTACAATCCAGACATGGCCACGTTTGGAGGTCTCCCCGATGCTTGGAATATACAGACGAAGAGTTGAGAGAGATGGATGTTGAAAGGGCAGAACGCGAGAGAGTGTCGGTGAGTTAGCCCCCGCTACAGCTACAGAAAACCGGGTTGTTGCATTGTTCGTTGGAATGAACGATCAATGCGGGGCTGTCTTTTCAGTTCCGTACTCAACATGAATGTTCACGGGCTAGCAACAACTTTATGAGCGTGCATGCCTTTTGACCAGCAGGCTAACATAACGACAGGAGCAAGCTTGGTTAAAAAAAGGTACAAACCTGTTCTTCATCACGGGATCTTGCGTTTGGAAAGACAGATGGTACTGCAGTGGTTGTCAGCCTAGGCTTTCCAAGGGATTTGGTGTAGTCGTCTGGTCCGAAATGATCACTGCAAATCTTCTGTTTATGTAGCGTCTCCACCGGTGTGTTGATGTCTAAGCCAGCAGCTACAAGCCACAGTCGCGTCCTTTCTCGATCGTGCACCGGAAAGCTGCGAAAACTTTGTGGTGCCCACCTGCGGGCTTTATTTGTACGTTTTCTAAATGCACACTGAAAAACCATTTTGCCCGGTAGTTGTTTTAAAATTCACCTCTTCACTCTGTGGTCTTCCTTACTACGACTTTTCTCGCTTCTCTGTTTACGTGATTGGTCACTTCACAACCAACTAGAGTAAAGTAAAATTCCGCTGCTGCTGCGAAGCTAGTCCCTCAGATATGGAATGATTCATGCTATTCGCAGTCAGTTTGATTTAAAAATTACTCAATCATCATATATTTACATCGACAGTCTGCCGTTATAATTGACTTGTTTTGGGTGCACTTTGGAGTGGGTAACCCTGATTTAAATCCGGCTACCATTTACCGTTGACTTGCGCTAGCCTAGCATCTGAAAACTCTGCAGCTGGAAGGACTGCATGAAATTCGCTAAAAAGTGTCTCTACATCTCTGCAGCACTCTGGCTAACTCGGAAATGAGCCCCCATGTCAAAAATCCTGGAATATCCCTTTAAACCTAAACCTAGTTTAGTTCAGAAGCCCTTATGATGAGTTTCACATCAAGGTCATATACGTCGCCCGGACTGGCGTTACCGGGGCCCCACCCTGGGGCCAGACCTGGGGTGGGTGCTCGCCAGCGAGCATCTGGTGGCCGGGCCTTTCCCCACGGGACCCAACCAGGCAAAGCCCGAAGGAGCGATGTGGGGCCATCCACCTGTGCACCCACCACCTGCGGGAGGATCCATAAGGGCCGCGTGCAAAGAGATCTGGGCGGCAGTTGAAGGCAGGGGCTTCGACAGTCGGATCTCCGGACATGGAGACTAGCTCTGGGGACATGGAATGTCACCTCGCTGGGGGGAAGGAGCCTGAGCTCGTGCAGGAGGTTGAGCATCACTGACTAGATATAGTCGGCCTCACCTCCATGCACAACTTGAGCTCTGGAACCCAACTCCTTGAGGGGGGCTGGACCCTCCATTTCTCTGGCGTTGCTCGCGGGGAACAGACCAGAGCTGTCAACTGATCACCACCTGGTTGTGAGTTGGGTCCGCTGTCGGGGGAGGAAGCCGGAGAGACCTGGCAAGCCCAAGCGTATTGTAAAGGTCTGTTGAGAAAGACTGGCAGAGCCCTCTGTCAGGGGCACCTTCAACTCACACCTCCGGGAGAGCTTCTCTCGGATTTCAGGGGAGGCTGGGGACATAGAGTCCGAGTGGGCTTTGTTCTCGGCCTCTATTGTCGATGTGGCCACCCGTAGCTGTGGTCGTAAGGTCTGTGGTGCCTGTCATGGCGGCAATCCCTAAACCCGGTGATGGACACCGGAAGTAAGGGATGCCGTCAGGCTGAAGAAGGAGTCCTATCGGGCCTTTTTGGCTCATGGGACTCCTGAGGCAGCTGATGGGTACCGGCGGGCCAAGCTTGCTGCAGCCCGGGTGGTCGTAAAGGCAAAAACTCGGGTTTGGGAGGAGTTCGGAGAGGCCATGGAGGAGGACTATCGGACGGCCTCAAAGAAATTCTGGCAAACCGTTCGGCACCTCAGCAGAGGGAAGCAGTGCTTCACCAACACTGTTTACGGTGCGGGTGGGGATCTGTTGACCTCGACTGGGGATGTTATCGGACGGTGGAAGGAATACTTTGAGGATCTCCTCAATCCTGCCGTCACATCTTCCGAGGAGGAAGCAGAGGCTGGAGACTCGGAGGTGGACTCATTCATCACCCTGGCTGAAGTTAATGAGGTGGTTGGAAAGCTCCTCGGTGGCAAGTCCCCGGGGGTGGATGAGATCCGTCCTGAGTATTTTAAGTCTCTGGATGTTGTGGGGCTGTCTTGGCTGACACGTCTCTGCAACATCGCGTGGCGGTCGGGGACAGTACCTCTGGACTGGCAGACCAGGGTGGTGGTCCCTCTGTTTAAGAAAGAGGACCGGAGGGTGTGTTCCAACTATCGGTGAATCACAATTCTCAGCCTTCCCAGTAAGGTCTATTCCAGGGTGCTGGAGAGAAAAATTCGACCAATAGTTGAAGACTGGATTCATGTGGAGCAGTGTGGTTTTCGTCCCGGCCGGGGAACACTGGAAACACTGGACCAACTCTATACTCTCCATCGGGTGCTCGAGGGTGCATGAGAGTTTGCCCGATGTGCTTTGTGGATCTGGAGAAGGCATTCGACCCTGTCCCTCGTGGGGTCCTGTGGAAAGTGCTCTGGGAGTACGGGGTTCAGGGCCCTTTGGTAAGGGCTGTTCGGTCCCTGTATGACCGGAGCAGGAGCTGTGTTCACATTGCCGGTAGTAAGTCGGACCTGTTTCCGGTGCCTATTGGACTCCGCCAGGGCTGCCCTTTGTCACCGGTTCTGTTCATTATATTTATGGACAGAATATCCGGCAGTCAGGGGCCGGAGGGGATCCGGTTTGGGAACCACAGGATCTCATCTCTGCTGTTTGCAGATGATGTTGTCCTGATGGCTTCATCGACAACAGCAGTCGAGTGTGAAGCAGCTGGGATGAGGATCAGGTCCTCCAAATCCAAGGCCATGGTTCTCGACCGGAAAAAGGTGGCTTGCCCTCTCCAGGTGGGTGGGGAGTCCTTGCCTCAGGTGGAGGAGTTCAAGTATCTCGGGGTCTTATTCACGAGTGAGGGGAGGATGGAGCGTGAGATTGACAGGCGGATCGGTGCAGCGTCGGCAGTGATGCGGGCGCTGTACCAGACCGTTGTGGTGAAGAGGGAGCTGAGCCGAAAGGCGAAGCTCTCAATTTATCGGCCAATCTACGTTCCTACCCTCACCTATGGTCATGAGCTCTGGGTAATGACCGAAAGGACAAGATCGCGGATACAAGCGGCCGAAATGAGTTTCCTCCACAGAGTGGCTGGGCGCACCCTTAGAGATAGGGTGAGGAGCTCAGTCACACGGGAGGAGCTCGGAGTAGAGCCGCTTCTCCTCCACGTCAAGAGGAGCCAGCTGAGGTGGCTCGGGCATCTGTTCCGGATGCCTCCTGGACGCCTCCCTCGGGAGGTGTTCCGGGCATGTCCCATCGGGAGGAGGCCCAGGGAAGACCCAGGACACGCTGGAGAGACTATGTGTCCCGGCTGGCCTGGAAACGCCTTGGGGTCCCCCCGGAGGAGCTGGCGGAAGTGTCTGGGGTGGAGGAGGTCTGGGCGTCCCTGCTTAAACTGTTGCCCCCGCGACCCGGACCCAGATAAGCGGAAGAAAATGGATGGATGGCTAATTTAGTTTAAAGGTCCCATGGCATGAAATTTTCACTTTCTGAGGTTTTTGAACGTTAATGTGAGCTTCCCTACCCTGTTTAGGGCCCCCCCCCCCCATGGTTAAAAGTTGCGAAATGTCTAAACTGAGCATTTGCGATCCTTTTCTGCGTTAGAAAAAAATCAGAGCTCAAACGGGCGATTTTGAACAAGGAAACTTATTGACATCACCTCGAAAAAATAAATGCAAATGCAGTTCCACCCCCGTCTGTCTCTACTCAGCGTCTCTGTAAATCACACCCAGAGAGTTTGGACTGCGGAGGAGCTACGCAATGCGAAATTCGTTTTTTTTATTTGCCTGGAGGAATTTGCGAGTGTTTCTATGCTCCGAAGTCTTTTATCTGAGCCTGTGGATATCTGAAACAGCAGTGGTTTAATTTTATTTTCTGTGGAAATGTGTTTATTTTTCAATGGAACACTTCTCATCTCTCCCCCAGTGCAAAAACACGGAAGTTGGTCACAGAGCGGAGCGGAGAGCTTGGCCACGCCCCCACCCCCTACTATAGGCCATCTCTGTCCTCCTCATTTGCATTCAAGCAACAACGCCCATAATGGAGTGTTCCAGAGTGACATTTATGACTCTTTCTCATCTTATCTCTCTTTCTTATGCACTGAGTGTTGATTTTGAAGAAGGATTCATTTACAGTATTAGGGAACCATTAAGGAGCCATATAAAAGCATCAAGAAGTACCATGGGATCTTTAAAGGTCCCATGACATGGTACTTCTTGATGCTTTTATATGACTCCTTAATGGTTCCCTAATACTGTAAATGAATCCTTCTTCAAAATCAACACTCAGTGCATGAGAAAGACCCATGAACACAGGTAGAGTCAAAAAATATGTCTCTGAACACCTCATTCTGGGCGTTGTTGCTTGAATGCAAATGAGAAGGACACAGACAGGCCAGAGCAGCGGGTGGTGGGGGCCAAACTCTCTGCTTTTTCCTCGTTTTAGCGCTGGCTCCACTTCCGCGTTTTATGCATGAAGGAAGACAGGAGAGGCGTTTCAATGAAAAAAAAAACACATTTTCACAGAAAATAAAATTAAACCACTGCTGTTTCAGAGGTCCAGAGGCTCGGATAAAGGACATCCGAGCCTGGAAATATTCCTACGTGCCTCCAGGCAATTAAAAAAACACTTTTCGCATTGCATAGCTCGTTCGCGGTCCAAACTCTGGCCGTGACGGTGGGTAGATATCCAGACGGGAGGTGGAACTGCATTTGCAATTTTTTTTCAATGTGATGTCATATAGTTTCCTTGTTCAGAATCGCCTGTTTGAGCTGTCTTTTTTTCAAACGCAGAAAAGCATCGCAAATGCTCAGTTTACACATTTTGCCTAAACAGAGGGGAGCTCACATTAAAGGAAAAGTAACGTTATTTTACAATCTGGGCCTTCTTTCGGTAATAAAACAAGTCGTTTGACTCACCCATATCACGTTCGTGTCATTTGGAGCTGTTTGAAGAAAGTTATGTTGTAGCGTATCCGTTAGCATTTGTATTCGGGGCATTACTTTGCGGTGTCCAAATAACACAAACTTTAGCACTTTTCAAATCATAGAAGCCCGATGTCTTAATGAAAGATTTCGTTTGAAGCAAAAGTGGCCTGTAATCCGAGATTTATCCATAGTTTTCAGCTTTGCGTTTCATGTTTGGGTCCCGGGAGCTGAGAGCACAGTCCGCGCATGAGCACTGGCGTCCTCATCTACTCGAAACTATGGCTAAATCTCGGATTACAGGCCACTTTTGCTTCAAACGAAATCTTACATTAAGACATCGGGCTTCTATGATTTGAAAAGTGCTAAAGTTTGTGTTATTTGGACACCGCAAAGTAATGCCCCGAGCAAATGATACAGCACCATGTTAACGGATACGGGATCATTACTAGAACAGAACGGCTCAACATAAGTTCTACGATACTGCTCCAATTGACAGAAAAATGCTATGGGTGAGTAAAACTACTTGTTTTATTGCTGAAAGAAGGCTCAGATTGTAAAAAAACGTTAATTTGCCTTTAACGTTTAAAAACCTCAAAAAGTGAACATTTCATGCCATGGGACCTTTAAACCTAAAATGCCTCTCTCTGATCTGAATGGTCACTACCTAAACTCCAGCACCCAGTGACGTGCAGTCAGGGTAGGCAGAGGAGTAAAATAAAAAAAAAAAAAATAAAAAAATTGTTATATTTATCCAATTATTTGTATTATAAAGTTATTTTCGATTTATCTTTGCAATTTTAATTTATTTTTTGTTAAAAATCTCTGAATTTTCACTTTTACCGTTCAAATAGTGAGTGAGTGAGTACGTGTGGAGAGGCACCAGCCATTCGGGCCAGATACTGCGCTAAAGCGGTGGTGAAAAGGTGCCGGGTGAGGCACATAGTTACCTGGCCTCATGGTAGTGGCACTCGTGAGCTCCGGGATTCTTCTGCAACTCCTGGGGCAGCAGATTAGAATAGTAATTGACAGCAAGATTCAATTTAGTGTTTGCAAGTCAAGTTTAACAATCCGTTCACTTTTTTCTTCTTGTCTGGCCCGACTTTTTAAATGGAGGAAGATTTCATATTAAAGCTCCAGCAGTTTTCTAAACTGGACTTTCGGTCGAAGCAGGAGGTTATAAGGAAGACCAACACGAGCTAAAGGGTTTGCTCCAGACTACGGGATTCAAACAGCGTGGTACACACAAAAAGGCTAGCTATGTGGATGCCTGGGGCCAAATTTACTTGGCGACACATGGTTTACATGTTTGTAAATCTGATTGTGATGACATGACCCTCAACGCACGTCACTGCCAGCCCCTGTAGCCAATCCTGAATCAGTGCTAGGGCAGCCTCTGCAGCTCAGGGAGGGAATCCTGGAGGTTCTGAGCTTTCACATGAGGCCTTTCATATACTGAGAGTGAGACAAACATGGATGTGTCCTCTGTCTGCAGGTCAAGGCTCTGATAATGCAAGTTCAGTTGTGATTGTAGTAAGAGCGCAGGCTACATACAGCTCCTTTAAAACACGATAACATGCATCTTAAAGGTACACTGAATAATTTTACGGGGGAGGGTCCGCCACCTGCTTGTCTCTGTGATGATGTTTTTGCTTTGTCAGTACATCATACAACTTATTTATCTTGTATTCATTCAATCAAAGTTGTTTTTGCATAGTTCTAGTCACTAGAAAAGTTACACACTGTAACTTTAAGTCTGCATAAGAATTATTTTAAAAACTTTCAAAATGTAGCTTTACATTGATCCGGCCCTGTCCTGGTTTATAATCATCTCACACCGAAACAGACGCACGCTAAATTATTGATCGTCTGCAAATGCCACTTTACATCAGCTCTCCGCCCAGACCAGCCTAAGTTCCACTAAGGCTAAAGTAGCTCGCTTTAAAAGAAATATATAATCATCTCTCATAAATCACTTCAAGCTGATCTTGTTTTGATTTGACCTTCCTTTTGTCTCGTCTAAATAACAAAACGCCAGTGCACCTGAGGATTTTCAAGGGCAAACAACTCCAACAAAAGAAGTCTGGATCTGAGCTGCTGCCGTATGAAAAATGACAAGCTGTCCACAAGATGTAGAGAGGAGAAGGAATGGAGGAGAAGAAAAACATGTAAAGGTAAAGGATGGAGTTTAGGTTGTACTCAGATGACATCACAGCATTCTATAAGCCAGTCGTATTTAAAGGAAGTGTATGTAGCCTGTGCTCTTAGTGTTTTACTGTATTACGCAACATTGACCCTTGTGAGCTTTAAGTTGTGTTCTAATGTTGTTGCCTCCTCGAAAACTGACCTGGAGTTGTGTTTTGTTTCATTCCCACAGTCTGTCTATGTCTCCAAAGATCAAAATACTCTGTTCCACAAAGTGAAACGGAGTGGTAGTTAACTGTTACCATTTGCAGGCCCTGTTTCAGGCCCTGTCTACACGACAATGTTGTGGAGTGAATCCGATAAAGTTTTTTATCGTTTCGGTCTCGAGTCCACATGGCACCAGCGTTCTGGGTACCCCAAAAAGATATTTTTTGGGAACGGGTTCCAGAGTGGAAAACTCTGGCAACGTTACCATTGCGGAGTCATCTGCACTAGTAGAATGGATTAGTTTACGCCTAAGTCACAACCACATTGCCAGTACGTCACAACCACATGGCCAGAACAAATAGCAGCCTCGCGCGCAACATTCATTCGTAACAAGACAGCGACCAGGTGTAACTCCACTTCATCGTCGGTCCAGACAAGAGATTCATTTTTTCCTTGCGTAGTCGCTGCAATCTTCGCTGCCATCTGCATGTTCTTGTTGTTGTTTGTGTCCGGCATGCGTTTTGCGCATGTAGAAAAAGGGGTGCATGTGCATGCACCTTACTTCTTCTATTGTTCTGGAGTATCCGGTGGGACGGGCTTACAGCGCACATAGAGGTGTGGCATGTGTATTGCGTCGTTTTCAGCAAGCATTCCATTGCCATGTGTACATGATATTTTACTGATCCGTTCCCAGTGTGGACGTGATATTTGTTTTACCCCGTAAGAAAAAAATCCTGCGTTGCGGATGGTAAATGGTCACATCTTTATATAGCGCTTTTCCACCTTCACGGCACCCAAAGCGCTTTACAACAAGGAACCACTCACCCATTCACACACACATTCACACACCAGTGTACGCAGACACTGGCGAAGTGGGTTAAGTGTCTTGCCCAAGGACACAACGGCAGCATTCATCTGTGGGAGCTGGAATCGTACCAACCAACCTGTGGGTCAGTGGATCTGACCGCTCAACCAGTGATGTTTCTTATGTCAAGTACAGGATTTGAACCGCTAACCTTTGGATCAGTGGACAAACGCTCTATCAACTGAGCTACTGCCGCCGGGATGTAGTCACAGTAGTGCTGAAATCATCCAAATCATTCTAGTGAAGGTGTGTGGAGTTTAAAAACACAGTGGAGCACTTCCTGTGTTACCATATGACATCGCAAGTTGGAACAGAGTGCTGTCTGTGTAAGAGAAGAACTCAGCCTAAATCTGCAGGGTTTGTGTGTTAAATATGTGTGAATGAAACAAAACACAACTCCAGGTCTGTTTTTGAGGAACTATGTCTAATCCCCGATTTTTGGCACAATGTGAGCTAGGGTGTGGGTGTCATTGAATTTTTGACTGAGCACATGTCACAATTATGTGTACCAAATTTTGTATGTCTATGACGAATAACATTTTTATCATTCCATATAAATTTCTTAGGAGGCGCTGTTGCAGTCATTTTTGCATTTTCTGTTTTCACTCAAAAGTTTGTACGATTTGTTGATTTCTACCATTAGAATAACATGCAGTTTATGTCAACATTATGGCAACGGCATAAAAAAATATGGCATGGATGTTAATGACTTTTGTGATCAGGATGCCAAAACTGAATTTTGTGCAAAATTTCAGAAAAATTTGAAAAACAATTTTTTCTCTATTGGATTCACCTATTGGATTCACCTATTTTTTGTTCTGTTGTAAAATTAAAAGTGAAATTTGAGCTGGGAACAATCCTCTTGTACCACCTGCAGCAAAACTACTGCTGTGTTGGCTTTCTTTCTTTTACAACTTGATGGTAAGCTGTGTAGCGATATTGCCTGAAGATGATAATGGTAAAATTTTTATTCTGCATTTTGCCAAAATGTAATTCCTACAACTCAAAATGCTTCTCAATCTATTGTGTGGCCCCCACGTGCTTGTATGGATGTTTGACTACATCATGGCATGCTCCTAATGAGACAATGGATGTGGGATGTCCTCCCAGATCTGTGTAAGGGCATCACTGAGCTCCTGTAGAGTCTGAGGAGCAACGTCTGATGGACCCAAACATAATGTCTCAGAGGTGTTCTATTGGGTTTAAGTCAGGTGATTGTGAGGGCCATTCAGTTGTATCAATCTCTTTGTCCTTCAGGTACTGCCTGCAGACTCTTGCCACATGAGGCCAAGCATTGTGCATCAGGAGGAACCAGGACCTACTGCACGAGCACAGGGTCTGAGATTGGGTTCAAGGATTTCATCCCGATACCTAATGGCAGCCAGACTGGCATGCAGAAACAAATCATGTCCTCATGTCATGTTTGCATGTCCTCCACATGCAAAACCAGTACTGTTTTAGGGGTTGTCTCATTGGTGCCACTCTTGTGCACCTGTTGTTTATTTCCATTAAAAGAGGTGGCAACCTTTTCTTCCTCATGCTCTGTTCCCACCACAAGCAAATTTAGCGGAAAAATTGCATCAAATGCTCCTAGTTGGACATTTAATTATTTTGAGTCACTCGCTTCATTTGCGCCTCAAGGGCGCTCGGGTTTGGAAATTGATCGGGTGAGTAAATCCGCTCTCTTCACTGTGTACGCTCCAGAAGGATCAACTGTGGCTGCATGGTGCATGGTCTGCTTTAGGTCAAGGAACAACTGCTTTGAACATTTGTGTTCTTGCAGTGATCCTTCACTTTACCTTTTGTCTTTCCAATTACTTTCACTTTAAATTATAAATCAGATGTTATGTCCAGACAGTTGCTCTTAAGTTACTCTTACTTGAGTAGTAGTTTTCTCAAATATTTTTTAAGATTATTTTGAAACAACGTTACTCTTGGCTACGTGGCTACACTCATCTCTGTGGAAGAAGCTGCTCTGACCTTTTAGCTTAGTGATGTTTCTAAATGACACAGAACTTATGATCAACAAAAGGACATGACAACAGCTTTTTTAAAGTTAAATAAGTGTTTAAAGTATCAGAAAAAATGCCTTCCTTGTGGACACATTGTCTCTGCATTTTGGATGGTGTTTTCAGCGTTAATGACATAGGCAGAGGGATTATGTTTTAAAGATCCCATGACATGGTACTTCTTGATGCTTTTATATGGTGCCTTAATGGTTCCCTAATACTGTAAATGAATCCTTCTTCAAAATCAACACTTAGTGCATGAGAAAGACACATGTACAGAGTCAGAGTCAAAAAATAACTCTCTGAACGACTCATTCTGGGCCTTGTTGCTTGAATGCAAATGAGAAGGACACAGATTGGTTAGCGTGTGTAAGCGCGAAGGAGGAAAGGAGAGCCTTTTCAATGAAAAAAAAACACATTTTCACAGAAAATAAAATTAAACCACTGCTGTTTCAGAGGTCCAGAGGGTTGGGTAAAGGACTTCCGAGTCTAGAAACACTCGCATGTGCCTCCAGGCAAATAAAAAAACGCATTTCGCATTGCGTAGCTCCTCCGCAGTCCAAATTCTCTGGGCGTGATTTCCAGAGACAGGAGGTGGAGATCCAGACGGTGGTGGAACTGAATTTGCATTTCTTTTTTTGATCTGACATCAATAAGGTGCCTTGTCCAGAATCGCCCATTTGAGCTGTGTTTTTTTCAAACGCAGAAAAGGATCGCAAATGCTCAGTTTAGACATTTCGCAACTTTTAGCCATTGGGGGGGCCTAAACAGGGTAGGGGAGCTCACATTAACGTTCAAAAACCTCAGAAAGTGAAAATTTCATGCCATGGGACCTTTAACTCTGCCCTACTTCCTGTGTTTTTGTACTTTTTCACTTAACTGGTGTAAAACTATGAGAAATATTGACCACAGGTACTAAATAAACCATGTCAGAATAAGAAAAACATGAAAGTCTGCCAGGTGGACTTTAATGTACAGGTAGTATGTAAGACTCATAGATAGGGTAATCTTTGTAGGAGGCATAGAAGAGTGCTCAGAATAGGTTAGATTAAAAAAAAAAACACGTTCTTTAGACAATAATGTGATTTTCAACATTAAATCATAGTACTTTCTTTTCTATCCCCATGTGCCCTTATATCTGTGTAATCCCTAGTTTTGATATTAGTTTTAGTAGTATTTTTGGAGCTTTCTACCGTGCTATAACATTGTTTCCTCATCAAAACACGCCTGAAGGGGTTTTATGTGTCATTCTTGCATGTTTGAGTAATCTTGTGATCTCTCTCCTCCTTATGTTTAACAGTACTATTCACTTGTACAAACATACTTACCCTCCTACACAACAATTCTCCAGAAATATACAAAACCTGATCCAAAACTGTACACAGCATCTTGACAAACCTGATGTGATGTGCAGTAGTTTCATTAGTCGGATGCGCGCTGACTGTGTAAGAGCATTAGCTTTAGTATTGATTAGTGTATGATTTTTGATTTTGAAACATTTTGGACAGCCTCACTGACTAGTATTGACTCTGCCTCGTGTCTTTAAAGTATTAAAGTACAGGTAGTATGCAGGGGCCATAGGTGGTGCACTCTCTGTAGGAGGCGTCTGATGAGGCCTGGTTAGTATTCAGTACGCTCATGTCCTTGTGCTGCAGTGCCGTTTGGTTTTATCTCACTCTGGATCTCATTCATTATTTAGCCTCATGCTGCTACAGAAATCCTGCTCTATGCACTCCTCCTGGTATAAAGATTTTTTATTATTATATATATAATATATTTTTTAGCTTAAATTGGACTGGAAAACATGTGCCCATACTGTGAGCTGGGTTGCACCTTTACCTAGAATATTAAGTACTTTTAGGTTTAAACTAACTGGATTTCAGCATTAAACTGGAAATGAGAGACTGATGTGAGGCTCATTCTGAGTTCTGAGTGGATAAACATCATGAGAACCAAAATAACAAAAGAGATGAGCATGAAGGAAGGCTTCCCTATGACACTGCCACATAGGCTCTGGTAATATTGTGAGATCAAACCAGCTGCAGGCGTCTAAGGCACCTTCGGGTGAAGGTTGGTGAAAACAATGGGAAATACATTGTTGTTTAATACACATACTGACAACTGATTGGCCCTGTTAACAACCTCAGGAGCATTCTTCCTCTTTCTGCATCTCAGCCACTTTGATATGGTCATCATCCTCATCATAGGTATGTAACACCAGACAGACTCAGGCTGTGACAGACAACAGGATTCATATCTGATCTTGATTCACTAAGAGTAGAAAGTACAGATACCTGCTCCCATATGTAGTGAAGTAAACATATAAAGTATCCACTTTAAAGATCCCATGACATGGTACTTCTTGATGCTTTTATATGGCTCCTTAATGGTTCCCTAATACTGTAAATGAATCCTTCTTCAAAATCAACACTCAGTGCATGAAAAACAGAGATAAGATGAGAAAGAGTATTTTTTCTCCCTCAGAACAGGTCATAATGGGCGTTGTTGCTTGAATGCAAATGAGGAGAAAAGAGCTGGCCAATAGTAGAGGGTGGGGGCGTGGCCAAACGCTCCGCTCTCCGCTGTAGCTCACAGCTGATCCATTTCCGTGTTTTTGCACGGGGGGAGAGAATTGAAGCGTTCCATTGAAAAATAAGCACATTTCCACAGAAAATAAAATTAAACCACTGCTGTTCAAAGGTCCAGAGGCTCAGATAAAGGACTTCCGAGCCTAGAAACACTCGGACGTGCCCCCAGGCAAATAAAAAAATGCATTTCACATTGCCTAGCGCATTCGCAGTCCAAACTCTCTGGGCGTGATTTACAGAGACGCTGAGTACAGACAGACGGGGGTGGAACTGCATTTGCATTTCTTTTTTCGATCTGACGTCAATAAGGTGCCTTGTTCAAAATCGCCCGTTTGAGCTCCGATTTTTTGTAACGCAGAAAAGGATCGCAAATGCTCAGTTTAGACATTTCGCAACTTTTAACCATTGGGGGGGCCTAAACAGGGTAGGGGAGCTCACATTAACGTTCAAAAACCTCAGAAAGTGAAAATTTCATGCCATGGGACCCTTAAAATCAACAAGTACAGATATCTAAAATGTATACTGAAGATCATGTATTTAAGTATACATTTAAGTATACATTTTGTGTTACAATTTTGTATGAAAAGCACCTTATAAATATTGTTTGATTGATTGATTGATTTTAGGTATACTTAAGTACAGTGATCTTCAGTGTTAAAGATTGACACAAATTTAATTTTAAAAACATACTAGTATTTTACCCTTCCAGACCGCTTCTGTAATTGGACAATACTGAAGAGAGAAGTTGGTTTTGTGACAATGCTCTGTTGCCCTCTAGTGTAAGAATGAGGTATGTTCACATACGTCTGGCTTTATAGCGAGCTGAAAAGTAAAAGAGGATTTCATGTTTTTAGTAACAAAGAGTGAATCATGAAAATGTAATGAAAATGTGTCACTCTAACAACCGCTATTAACAGATGTACAGACTCACAACTACCAGCCCAAAACTGGCTGGATGGTACCCTCTGCGTCTGCTCCTATTCATTTTGAAAAATGGCAGACTTGGACTACATCTAGTGGGTTACAGCGCTTTATTTAATGTGGAGAAGACATGAACCAAGGAGAGCTTGGTGCTGTTTTTGGGGTCACACAATCCTCCAGCGGCGCTCCGAGTTTGGAGTGTTCCACCATCTCCTCCCAGAGCTACGTCTGGAAGACTTTGGCCTGTCCCAGGGAGATCTACCAGAGCAATGCTGTCACTGCATCTGGTTGTTTGACCTGCTGCTTTATTCAGTTCTCTGATCAACCCAATACATAAACATTGCACCACATAAATCTCTATTACAACAGTATGACGACATTGTAACTGCTTTATATGTGTACTTTACTAATTCTTCTTGATTTTTATTTAAAAGTATACATTTAAAATATCCTTGAGATGTTATATTTTCTGTAGACTGTTTTAAAAGTACAGGACCCTTTTTTAAATTGTATTTTTATTAATGATAAAAGGAGAAGTTCAATTTGTCAACTGGACAAAGTATGTTTGGTTGAAAACGTTTCGCCGCTCATCTGAGAGGCTTCGTCAGCTCTGGTTCTAGTGCTGGTTAGACACTGCTTATATCGAGCTGCAGGGAGGAGCTCCTACACTGAAATAGCTCTGAAACTATCCCCACTAATCTGTCTCTTTGTTTTTCAAATTACTCTGGCGACTAGTTTCGACTAGTTTCGCCTCCCTATTCGCCTCCCTTGTGTATTTTTATTAAGTTATTGTCACAGTTCTAAGTATTTGTTGGCGTATACTAGCATTATATTCTATTGTCAATTATGATGAAACATAACACAGTTACAAATGCCCAGTAACAAATATGATATGATATTAATGATGTGCATAAAAAGACCATAGAAAGAATTTATTTATGTACAAAATACATAATGTACAATTAAACATTAACATGGTTGCTTAGAGAAGGGAAGAGCTGAGGGACAGAATAAAGGAGTTGGGAAAGAGCCTGGTGTAGGTCCTGCTCTGTTGAACTTACGTCACTATCAGAACACGGCCCCTGATTGACGCAGAAAGTTCAACATTTTTAACTTTTCTAATAAGAATTTTTTTAACGCTTCATTCGGCGACTTCGGTTTCGCCCATTCGCGCCGCAGATCTGTTACTCGCGCGTCAACGCCTAAATCGCCTTTGTCGCGCCAGTCGCTTTCAGTGGCAACAGGGCTAAAAGGAAAAGTAACATTTTTTTTTACAATCTGAGCCTTCTTTCAGCAATAAAACAAGTAGTTTTACTCACCCAGAGCAGTTTGGTGTCATTTTGAGCAGCTTCGTAGAAGTTATGTTGTAGCGTATTAGTTAACTTGAGTTACATTACTTTGCGGTCTCCAAATAACACAAACTTTAGCACTTTTCAAATCATAGAAGCCCGATGTCTTAGTCTACGATTTCGTTTGAAGCAAAAGTGGCCTGTAATCCGAGATTTAGCCATAGTTTCGAGTAGATGAGGAGGCCAGTGCGCATGCGCGGACTGTGCTCTCAGCTCCCGGGACCCAAACATGAAACGCAAAGCTGTAAACTATGGATAAATCTCGGATTACAGGCCACTTTTGCTTCAAACGAAATCGTAGACTAAGACATCGGGCTTCTATGATTTGAAAAGTGCTAAAGTTTGTGCTATTTGGAGCCCGCACGGGGCATATTACATGCTTGGGGAATATATTATATGCCCCGAGCTATGGCTAGAAGTCGCGCTAGGCTAACCGCAAATCTAAAACATCTCTGGAAGTATTCCATATGACAGCAAGGTGCTATGGGTGAGTAAAACAACTTGTTTTATTACCGAAATAAGGCTCAAATTGTAAAAAAAAAAGTTACTTTTCCTTTAAGACATTGCCCTGTCCAGATGTGTGTAGATATCCAACATCCAGGTTTTTTGTTTATTTTTTTTCACATCGAGAGTGACACATTTGAGTAGTGAATATTATTTTCTAGATTACATGTTGACTCATTTCTGTGGCAATGTGCATTCTGGATTTTGAGCAGCAGGTGGCAGTGCAAACATACAGAATCGTTCATTGGCGACTGTGTAGGCCTATGGATTTCACTCCTGAGCTCATATTAGACTTGTGAATTGAGGTCTTATTACACAAAATGGGCTCTTATGTTCCCTCTTCAAAAACACACCTGGAGTTGTGTTTTGTTTCTTTCACACATGTTTGAGTATTGAGTATTATTAGTCTGTCTACATCTCAAAAGCTCAAACTAGTAAATGGTCTCATTTTTTGTTCCACTTTTTACATCAAGGAACCGCTCACCCTTTCACACACCAGTATATGCAGTACCTGGGGGTGAGGTGGGTTGAGTGTCTAGCCCAAGGAGGTGGGAGGTGGAATCGCACCGCCAACCTGTGGGTCAGTGGATCTGACCGCTCAACCATGTCGAAAGCGGGTTTCGAACCGCCAACCTTCAGATCAGTGGTCAAAGGCTCTACTGCTGTCGCTCTACTACTGTCGACAATAGCTCAGCAGAAAACCAGCTTTTCAAACCGGCTGGTTAGCTAATCCGGCTGGTCAGCTCGACTGGTAAGTCACTGACTTTCCCCGGGACGACCTGAGTTCAAATCCCCCCTGGAAATGAGCAGGCCAGTGTGGGTCCTTGGGCAAGACCCTTCACGGTACTGCCCCACTGCTCCTGAAAAGGATGGGTCAAATGCAGAAGTCAGATTTCTCCCGTGTGTCATTGTGTGTGAGACCAAATAAAGGCTAAATCTTAATCTATATGCTCTGTTCCACCTTGTGATGTCATGAAGTGGTAGTTTTCACATTAAAAGCTCTTTTTACCTGTAGATATTAGCAAATCCAGGGCTGAAATAATTCTCCTGAAAAAGTATAGAGTTTAAAAACACAATGGAGCACTTCCTGTATTACCACATGACATCACAAAGTGGAACAGAGTGTTTTCTGACTAAGAATATGGGAGTAAAACATGAATAAAATGCATCTGTCCAAATATGTTAGTTGAAAGTGGTGGTAAAACACTGCATGAAACACAAAAAATACAATCTGCTGCTTGTTACACATTTGTAATCGATACATGTTAGTCATGCAACTGTACTTTTGCTTGAGTACACTTTTTCAATAGTACTCCATTCCACTACTGCTTATGTAGTAGTCCTTTTGCTCTTGTGCCTGTGTGAGGTGGCCTACATTAGAGTGCATGGTCCATTCACTTCCATAAAGAGCTGACCTCCTCTCACACCACTGAGCATGTCTGGTGGATTTCACGTGAGCTCAACCAGGAGACATTTCAAAGCTCTATATCACACTGCATTAGCTCATCCTTTTCAAAAACATATTATCCATAATTATAGGTTTGGCTTCCTTTCTAGAGTTCCACCCTGTGATGTCATCAAATGATTATGCCAACCAGGAATTGTGCTTTTGTGTTCATAAAGTCCATATTTCTATATATTTTAGGGTGTAAATTTCTTATATGCTAAGACAAATCATGATTTTTGTCCTCATATTGATCAATCACAATTTTTTTTTTTAATGAAAGGTCTTATATTACGTATGTTTGAGTAACAATTTTTTATTAGTCTGTCTACATCTCCAAAGATAGAAATGCTTTATCCAAATTATTCCAAATGATTCTAGTGAAGGTGTGTGGAGTTTAAAAACACAGTGGAGCACTTCCTGGATTACCACATGACATCACAAGGTGGAACAGAGTGTTTACTGTTTGAGAGAAGAACTCAGCCGAAATATGCACTACGTATAAGGAGCATAAACTGCATAAAAAATGGACTAAGCTCCCACCCATAAGCACCCATAGCATCCACTCCAGTCAAATGAAGCTCAGAGGCTAGCAAATACAGAAGTTAATTTAGAGCAAAGTTCTATATTTGGAATAGGAATTTATTTATAGACAAAATTGTGAAATAAAAACACCAGAATCATGTAGAGCGGGTTAATATGAACATTTTAAGACCAAAATGTGGAGCCTGATAGCAGAGCGACAGGCAATTATTTTTTTTTTTGTGTGTATTTTTTAATGTAGAGTCAATCGGATCACTTCCTATTTGGAACCTGGCAGCTAGTGGGTTATCTATGTCCATTTATACAGTATATACAGTCTATGACAAGGATAGATAGACAGATCCAAACATAGTGTGTGAGTAAAAGAGCTGGTTTAATCCCACCTCTAAGACTGTGCAGGAATAGCAGTGAGTTCGGCACTGAAGATTAGGCCACTGGATTAACAGTCCATTAACTCTCTGCCAGGACATCTGCGCTTCAGAGCACACCAACTCCTGCTCCAGCTCCTGGTCTACTTCCTGCTCCAACTCCTGCTCCAATTCTAGCTCCTGTTCCAACTCCTGCTCCAACTCCAGCTCCTGCTCCAACTCCTGCTCAAATTCCAGCTCCTGCTCCAACTCCTGCTCCAATTCCAGCTCCTGTTCCAACTCCTGCTCCAACTCCAGCTCCTGCTCCAACTCCTGCTCCAATTCTAGCTCCTGTTCCAACTCCTGCTCCAATTCTAGCTCCTGCTCCAACTCTTGCTCCAATTCCAGCTCCTGTTCCAACTCCTGCTCCAATTCCAGCTCCTGTTCCAACTCCTTCTCCAATTCCAGCTCCTGTTCCAACTCCTGCTCCAATTCCAGCTCCTGTTCCAACTCCTGCTCCAACTCCAGCTCCTGCTCCAACTCCTGCTCCAATTCCAGCTCCTGTTCCAACTCCTGCTCCAATTCCAGCTCCTGCTCCAACTCCTGCTCCAATTCTAGCTCCTGTTCCAACTCCTGCTCCAACTCCAGCTCCTGCTCCAACTCCTGCTCCAACTCCTGCTCCAATTCCAGCTCCTGTTCCAACTCCTGCTCCAATTCCAGCTCCTGCTCCAATTCTAGCTCCTGTTCCAACTCCTGCTCCAACTCCAGCTCCTGCTCCAACTCCTGCTCCAATTTCAGCTCCTGCTCCAACTCCAGCTCCAGATCCAGCTCCAACTCCAACTCCAACTCCTGCTCCAACTCCTGCTCCAATTCCAGCTCCTGCTCCAACTCCAGCTCCAACTCCTGCTCCAATTCCAGCTTCTGCTCCAGCTCCAGCTCCAGCTCCTCCTCTAGATGCTGCCAGGTGGAGCCCTGATCAGCCTTGCAGTCTACCTTACATTTGGCAACATGCCTCTCTATAGACACATGCAATAGTCTTATTTGCCTGACCAGCCAGAACAGCTCAAAGCTTTTCAAAGATGAGTTTGGAACCATCTCCCGGAACCACTCACCCACTCATACACAAGTACGCAGACACTGGAGGCAATGAGGGCGAAGTGTCTTGCCCAAGTACTCATCTGTGGTGGTTTGGCATGGGGTGGGCACAAGGCTGTCAATCAACCTGTTGCTAATTCTAGAGAGAGCATCCTCAGGGAATACAGGCACCTGATTTGTGTGTTATTAATGTTTGTACCTTAATTTAGAGACAAAAGCAGGATCATGTAGAGCAGGGTAATACAAACATACAAAGATAAAAGGAGAAATTCAATTTGTCAACTGGACAAAGTTTATTTAGTTGAAAACGTTTTGCAGCTCATCCGAGCTGCTTCGTCAGTTCTGGTTAGAGTGCTGGTGGACACTGCTTATATCTAGCTGCAGGGAGGAGCTAACTATACTGAAATTATTCTGAAACTATCCCAACTATTTGTTTTTGAGTTTCTGTCTTTTGTTTTTCCAATTTGTCTGGCGTCTAGTTTAGCACACCCATTTCAACCCCTAACGACTGTTTTCACACCTCTGGCACCTGTCTGCCCTATTGTTTCCTTTGTCTGTTTTGACTTCAGTTTGAGAATGGAATTATATATGGGGGACAAGTTATGTCTCACTCCCCCATTTCTGTTTAAAGAAGGATTCTCTTTTTTGACAAAAATCACCTCTTTAACTCCCCTCTCAAACCAATTCTTTTCCCTGGCTAAGATCTGAACCTCACTGTCCTCAAAAGAATGGCCCGTGGCTTCTAGGTGGAAAAGTATAGCAGATGACGGTCCACTCTGGCACGCCCGCCTGTGTTGGTACATCCTCTTGTGAAGTGGCTGTTTTGTTTCTCCAATTGTCCAATTGTTTCTCCACCTAGAAGCCACGGGCCATTCATTTGAGGACAGTGAGGTTTTTAGCCATGTAAAAATCTCTCATACCACAATGTTCACCCTCCACGAACATTTTATGCACATGTAGTTGACCATATGCATGTTTAATCCCCTATAGATTATTATTATTATTATTATTCTATCCTCTTGGGTTGCTCCATCTTTGAGGATCATACACACAAATCCATAATCCACATGAAGCCATATTTAAAGGGCCCATATCAAACTATTTTCTGATATGGTCTTTATGATAAAATGCATTTTTGCATGCATTTTACAGTTCGTATACTATTGCAGATGACTATTACAATTACCGTTATCTACTACGTTTACTATTATACTCAATTGACAAGCTTTATTGATCCACAAGGGAAATGGCTTGGACACAGTAGCTCATACATCACAATATAATATAATAACATAAAGGAAAAAAAAACTGTAATAAATAATAAAGAAAGAGCAACAATAGCAAGAGACTGGTGTCAAATAAGGCATAATTATATAAACTGCAAATATATACATATGTTACAGGAGCACTGCGTAACTTTTCAGGTTGGGAGTCTGTCACATGGAGATTCTATTGCTATACCTGTAATTTTCCCCAATATGGTATTAAACTTAAAATATAAGATGCACCTTTAAAAACCTGCATTCTTACTATGAGTGGGGTTGCTTTTTTAGAGATCTTACCTGTAAACTGGCCTCGTGGCGTCTCCTGCTCGTCTCCATGGAGATTGGTAGGTTTACTGCCATACTTTGTAACATTTTTGGAACATTACAGGCAAAGCAAAAACATCTCTATTGAAACAATAGCACTCTACGAGCACTCTACCTGAAAAAGATACATAGCCCAGCTTTAAAAATTTAGCAGTGTTTCAGTTTCATTAACCTCCTGGGACCCGAAGAAAAAAAGTGTGTTTAAATTATTATTATTATTATTTTAATTTTCTATTTGGAGGTAAATGAACACCTTTAGCATTTACATTTTGTAAATTTTATTTTTATTCATAATGTAGTAACATGTCCTTTGTAATGGACATCTGGGGTATTTTTGGTGTTAAATCCAACCGACCCAATTTTTTATTTTTATTTTATTTTTTTGATGATCAACATCTCTGACAAGCTTGTACAGTCGCCTCAGAAAGTTTTTAGACTCCCTTTTAATGTCTTATGTATTTATGTATGTATTTATTTATGTAGGTCCCATGGCATACAATTTTCACTTTCTGAGGTTTTTGAACGTTAATGTGAGCTCCCCTACCCTGTTTAGCCCCCCCCCATGGTTAAAAGTTGTGAAATGTCTAAACTGAGCATTTGCGATCCTTTTCTGCGTTACAAAAAATCGGAGCTCAAACGAGCGAGTTTGAACAAGGCACCTTATTGACGTCAGATTGAAAAAAGAAATGCAAATGCAGTTCCACCCCCGTCTGTCTGTACTCAGCGTCTCTGTAAATCACGCCCAGAGAGTTTGGACTGCGAATGCGCTAGGCAATGCGAAATGCGTTTTTTTATTTGCCTGGAGGCACGTCCGAGTGTTTCTAGGCTCGGAAGTCCTCTATCTGAGCCTCTGGACCTTTGAACAGCAGTGGTTTAATTTTATTTTATGTGAAAATGTGTTTATTTTTCAGTGGAACGCTTCAAATCTCTCCCCCTGTGCAAAAACAAGGAAACAGATCAGAGAGCGCTCTGAGCAGAGAGCGGAGCGTTTGGCCGTGCTCCCACCCTCTACTATTGGCCAGCTCTTTTCTCCTCATTTGCATTCAAGCAACAACGCCCATTATGAGTGTTCAGAGTGAGAAAAAATACTCTTTCTCAGCTTATCTCTGTTTCTCATGCACTGAGTGTTGATTTTGAAGAAGGATTCATTTACAGTATTAGGGAACCATTAAGGAGCCATATAAAAGCATCAAGAAGTACCATGTCATGGGATCTTTAATGATTTTTAATTTTTTTATGATTTATTTTTATTTATTTATTTATGTTTTTATTTATGTATTCATTTTATTTTATTATGTATTATTATTATTATTATTATTATTATTTATTAATTTATTTATTTACTTATTTATTTTTATCATAGTGCAGCCACAAACTAGAGTCTATCTCAAAACACATGCAGACAGACTGGTTAACTCAATGTCCGCTATAAAGGACACAAATGAACGGCCCGCCGGCTCTCAGGAGGTTAAAGACAAAACAAAACCTAAGCCACGCATGCGTTTAGTTTTGGCCTCTCTTGTGCGCCGTAGTTCGAGTATAAAACCCCAGTGCGCAGGTCCGTTCGCTCTTCTCCCACGTTAAGCCGGAGCGTCGCAGTCTGTCCTCTCCCCGGAGATCCATCGCAGAGGTACAAAACCGTTTCATTCTACTGTTTTTATCAACACATTTATCATCGCTAACCCCTGATCATCCACAATTTACCCTTAAACTCCATTTGTGGTCTTAAGTGTGATATTTGCTTCATGTTTTATTGCAACTTCCCCGTTCACGTCAATAAAAGTGAACGGATCGAATGCGTAAAGGTAGTCTACAACTTTTAAAACCCCGCATTAAAGCTCGTATTGTGGTTTTGTTTTCCTTATCCCCGCGTTTATGGATATCTGCTACTAGACTGAACAAAAGACCATGTGCTTTTGTAGGCCGTGGCCCGCCCGTGCTTCGTCCAAACTCCGCTAAAAGTGTCTTGACGCACCAGTTAAAAGGACTGCGCGTTTGGAGACGGGTGTGGTGTGGAAGTGGCCGTGTATTTGGGTGTTTCTAGGTGGCTGACTGAGCGTTGAGTGGTTTGATGTGGGCTGAGAACTGTCAAGGGCTTGTCACATGCAGCAGCCGGCTTCGCTAGCGTCACCAAAGTGCTGAGGCGCAGGGCTGGAAGAGCGCCACCCAGTTTTCCGGTAATTGGCTCGTTTAAAGGTGACTGCGTGCAAATGATATAAGCAAGAGGCATAGTTATTTTATATACAGCGCGTTTAACCAAAAATGTGACTTGCCAATTGCAAAAAACGATGCATTACAATGTCTCTGAGCTCAAAAGTGTAAACACGTTCAGGTGCAGTTGTAACTCATTAACTGTACAGGTTTATAAACTTGCATGAGATTACCTTTTTAATTGTGGGTTAATTCTGTAACATGCTGAACATTGTAACTCAAACACATTTTTTTTTTTGGCTAGTTACAAGCTCACCAAAAAATTCTGATTCCTAGACTCACACAATTTAAGGGAGATGTGAAGTGTAAAATCCGATGGTCATCAGAGAGGCCATGATCTGAAAGAATACTTGGAGAATTTTTATTTTTATTTTTGGCTCAATAAAATGCTATAGACCTCTTTTATATTGCGCTTGTGTTTTTAAAGGTCCCATGACATGGTACTTCTTGATGCTTTTATATGGCTCCTTAATGGTTCCCTAATACTGTAAATGAATCCTACTTGAAAATCAAGACTCGGTGCATGAGAAGCAGATAAGATGAGGGAGTAATTTTTCGTTGCGTTGTTGCTTGAATGCAAATGAGGAGAAAAGAGATGGCCTATAGTAGAGGGTGGGGGCGTGGCCAAACTCTCAGCTGTCCGCTCTGACCCATTTCCGCGTTTTTGCACTGAGGAAGAGATGAGAAGCGTTCCATTGAAAAATAAACACATTTCCACAGAAAATAAAATTAAACCACTGCTGTTCAAAGGTCCAGAGGCTCAGATAAAGGACTTCCGAGCCTAGAAACACTCGGACGTGCCTCCAGGCAAATAAAAAAACACATTTCGCATTGCGTAGCGCATTCGCGGTCCAAACTCTCTGGGCGTGATTTAGAGACGCTGAGTAGACACAGACGGGGGTGGAGCTGCATTTTTCGATCTGACGTCAATAAGGTGCCTTGTTCAGAATCGCCCGTTTCAGCTCTGTTTTTTTTTCTAATGCAGAAAAGGATCGCAAATGCTCAGTTTAGACATTTCGCAACTTTTAGCCATGGGGGGCCCTAAACAGGGTAGGGGAGCTCACATTAACGTTCAAAAACCTCAAAGTGAAAATTTCATGCCATGGGACCTTTAAGATGCCGGTTCACTATAACATGTCCATGAATGTTAGTTGAATACAATACATGATATAATGCGTAATATCAATTTATATCATATTGTATATATTAAACCACTTCCGGAGTGTGTTTGTGGAGCAGGGTGGGGACAACAGCCTGTCCTAAACGGTGCTCTGCTGTCCGGTGCTGTGCAGGGGTTGCTGGGGTGCTCCAGGATGGACAGGCGCTTGTTTAGGGCCCTCTTCTCACTCGGATGTGAGTCAAGCTCTGCCCCCATTACAGAGCCTGCCTTCCTCACCGCTTGCCCAACCGCACAGCATGTATTGTGCAATATAAAATGAAAACCACAAATTGATCTCAAAATATTCAAAACGGGCTGCACCTGTTTTATATGCAAGCCTCACTGTAAGATTTTCAACAGAAAAATGACAAAAGTAAACTCTTCATTGCACTGAAACCTGGTGACTTATTTGGTCTGGAAGAGGCCTCCTGTTTGTCTCCATGTAGAGTTCTTTAATTCAGAGTGGCATTAAACGCATCAGTCTTTATGGAGAACATGCTGAAGTACAGTTCTACGTTCTATAAAACTCATGCCGGTGACTCTAAGCAGCATTGTGCAGCTTTCTAGATGTGGCATTTTTAAGCCAGATAAATGTATATTGCTTTTTTACAGTTGTGATTATTTTGTTTGGATATAAAGCCCAGTTATACAGTGCCTTTTAAAACCGGTATGGCAATGAACCTTATGTTGCAGAACCAGCTTCTTATGGTTTCATATTAATATCAAAATGGAATGATATGAAGGGACTTGTTTTTTTTTAATCTGACTTTGTCCATGGAGTAAAGCCTCTTCCCCCACAAATCTAAATGTTGAACTTAGTAGCGTTAAGATAAATTGTAATCATTCCATAGCACTTGTTTGTGGGTAGAGTCTGCCCACCTGATTGAATGTGTATAGAAGAGGGACTTGACTGACACTTAAAGGGATATGCCACCCCCCAGGTCAAATTTGGGCATCTCCCCACAGTCCAGAGACTAAAATAAGTGGTGGAAAGCGTTTTCCTGCTCACCCAGCCATTGTCCGAGTCTGTCGCCACTGACCGCCGCGGTATCTGCTGCTCCTCCGCCTTAGACTGGAGTCTAACGTCGCCAGAGAAAGATTTCGGCCAAAAGGAATTAATTTGCTCGATGCGTTTCCCAATTACTTTGTGTGTAGTGCGCATTCATATCGAGTGCAAATAAATGTGCAAATCAACACGGAGAGCTTGCCTTGGTCATTTTGGGTGGGAACTATTTTCCAGTGCGTAAGAATACAGCCGTATCACGCAGCACGCTGCCAGGGGAATCCAGTTACGCACCGGGAAGGTAGTTCCCCTGTTGCACAACGTGGTGCGTGATACGGCTGTATTCTTGCGCACTGGAAAATGGTTCCCACCCAAAATGACCAAGGTTGACCTGGGGGTGGCATATCCCTTTAAGACGCCCCTCACTCCTGACTTTGGAATAAATGTTTGGAGAAATGAAGACTGCAAAACAATCAGCTTTGTGATCATGGTCCCTCTGAATTTTTTTTTTTTTTTTTTTTAAAGATCCCATGACATGGTACTTCTTGATGCTTTGATATGGTGCCTTAATGGTTCCCTAATACTGTAAATGAATCCTTCAAAATCAAGACTCAGTGCATGAGAGACACATGTACAGTCAGTCAGAAAATATCTCTCTGAACAACTCATTCTGGGCCTTGTTGCTTGAATGCAAATGAGAAGGACAGATGGGTTAGAGGAGCGGGGGGGGGGGGGCTGGCAAATGCGCTGGTTCCTTGTTTTAGCGGTGCGCTGTCTCCCACTTCCGCGTTTTAAGCGCGGAGGAAGAAAGAGGCGTTTCAATGAAAAAAAACAAACACATTTTCACAGAAAAAAATTTAACCACTGCTGTTTCAGAGATCCAGAGGCTCAGATAAAGCCTAGAAACACTCGCACGTGCCTCCAGGCAAATAAAAAAACGCATTTCGCATTGCGTAGCTCATTCGCGGTCCAAACTCTCTGGGTGTGATTTAGAGACGGTGGGTAGACATCCAGACGGGGTGGAGCTGCATTTTTCGATGTGACGTCAGTTTCCTTGTTCAGAATCGCCCGTTTGAGCTGTTATTTTTATTTTATTTTTTTATTTTTTTCAAACGCAGAAAAGGACCGCAAATGCTCAGTTTAGACATTTTGCAACTTTTAGCCATGGGGGGGGGGGGGCTAAACAGGGTAGGGGAGCTCACATTAATGTTCAAAAACCTCAAAGTGAAAATTTCATGCCATGGGTCAACTCGTCGGAATTAATTGCATGTAACTGCAGCCGCTATCTCACTCTTGAATCACCTTTGGACAGTGTTTGAGTCCCTCTGATCTTCCTGAGGTGTGCACATGACCGCTAAAGCTTTCATATAGCTGTGCTAAAGTTGCACTTTTTGAAAGCTGTTGGGCTGCCATGTTTTCATAGTATGTTTCTGACCAACCCTCACACCAACATGACATGTTCATTTTTTTTCTAAATTGTAACTGGGTTGGGATAGTACCTGTGGTGTAAATGACTGATTTACCACATCAGTCGGTGGCAATTTTTAGAGGGAGGAGACGTGAAGGGATAGTGAATTTGAAATCCTTCTGCGGCACGGTGGCTGAGTGGCTATCACTCATGCTTCATAGCAAGAAGGTTCCGGGTTCAATCCCCGGGTCACCCAGGCCTTTCTGTGTGGAGTTTGCATGCATGGTCTGGTTTCGATCCCCAGGTCACCTGAGCCTTTCTGTGTGGAGTTTGCATGTTTTCACCGGGCACTCCGGTTTCCCCCACCAACCCAAAACGTGCACCATAGGTAAAATCCTCCAGCTTAGGTGCCGCAGTAATGTGCTGCCCACTGCTGCTAATAAGAGGATGGGTTAAATGCAGAGAAGAATTTCTCCTGTATGAGCTCAATAAAGTAACTACTTCTCTTCAACTGGCATAAACATCCAAAATGCAGACATTTACAGACGAGGCATTTTTATGACCATTGATTTGAATAAAGGTGTCAACTATTGTGTAATTTAGACAAGTTGCTTTGGCCCTTTTTAAATTATGATTGCTATGTAACATTCCTGTCATCTTGTCAGTGGTCAACCAGAAATTAAAATAATTCAACTTAAAAACAAGACTCTCACACATAGTACAAATTTAAATGTAAAGTTTACCATGTTTGAGAGAAATCTGTAGTCTAACGAGTGGTGTGTGCTTCAGGTAACACCTTTAAACCCAGGATGTTTGTATATGATATGGCTGAAGTTGTCTCTGGAGTGCAGTGAGACTCTGTGGGCGGGCAGGGAGGTGGGTTTACCTCATCCTGCTTGTATGGAGCAGGGAGGCGTGTCAGGCTGGCCACTCTATTCCTGTTGCCCTCCCTGTGTAATGGGGTCGGCTCCTTCGGCAGCCGGCCCCACTCCCGCCAATGTCAAGTGAGTGGCGTGCACCTGCCCAGCCAACCAGCCCCAGTTTTTTGCTTTAATTGTACGTAATCTTTTTGGTTCTAGAATCATCATGGCTGATCATGAGGAGCGCACCTTCATCGCCGTCAAGCCTGATGGTGTGCAGAGGGGTCTGATTGGGGAAATTATCAAGAGGTTCGAGCAAAAGGGATTCAAGCTGGTCGGCTTGAAAATGCTCCAGGTGAGGATCTCCATCAACTAGTGTACAATGTTTGAGTGCAGTAACTTTCCTGCAGTAGCTTTGTAATTGTGATTTTTGTCAATAGGAGAATGGACAAATCTGAACTGAACCAATGAAAGAATCACTTTTCACATTGTTTGTACAGATCAGTTTTTATGCAGAATTAAGAGATTCAGTTTTGAAGCTGAAATTACAGCACAAATTTGATTTGCTCAACTGCTACCACTCAAATTTTGAAATGAATCTTGCAACCCTGCTCTAAATTTCAAGGAGCACTGTCTCTATAATTAACCAAATTTCCATACAATTTTAAAATGTATACAATTTATGAAATTTCAGCATTTGAAATAGTTTCTTCACCTCTTACAAACTGCAATTAAGGACAACATTTTTACCAAAGGCTGTCATTTTAAATGTACAATTTTCCTCACTTAGATTTGTTTTAATGATGGAATTGTTTAATCATGTAAAAAAAAAAAACTATTGGATAATTTTACCAAATTGTTCAGCTCAGTTTTTATATACGCCACATGATTGAAAATGACTCCTTTTTGAGTTCTGCTGTACCTACTAAACATATCTATAGTATAGACTATTTCTGGCACGTTGTGCTCCTTTTCACGAGGGCATGTTAAGAAGCTCTTAAGAAGCTCTTTATCTGAGCTATTCCTGGAGCAGCGGGACATTTTTAGGCCAAGAGGCATAACAGTTTGACCTCCAACCTCACTGGGGCTGGAGAGAACAAAATCATTTGCTTCTATGAGAATTTGTACTAAAACTAGTATTTGATAAGTGCTCAAATGAGTCCCATTCACAGCTCAGAAATGGACTCTTCCCGAATAGCTTTAGAATGCTTACACTTGTTCTGATACAGCTCAAGATCAGTCTCCTTAGTGGTCCATGAGCATATACTCGTCTATCTGGATAAGGGATTACAGACATGAGGATCTAAACTTTTTATTTTTTGCAGCCACTAAAATCAGGGTAATGTGCTCTTGTTTTTTTTTTGTTTGTTTTTTTTGCCTCCGGTCAGTTTTATCAGGTAAAATGACTTGCGTTCTGGTCAATGGGCAAAGTCAAAATGCAGTGTAGATGCTATACCTGTCTAAATGAGCCCTTTAATGACAATTTCTCCCACTGTAGTATGAAACTTGTACACATAAAGGCTACATGAGATCAAATTGCTTTTCTGCTATCCTCGTAGCACACTTTGTTAAATATAAGGCTGCAAGATTGGCAAAAGATGAAGGCTGCAATTGATTTCAAATTATATTCACAAACTTCTAAATTTGTCTAATTCTGCATAAAACTGCTAATCCTGTAGTTTAGAGCTATACACATGTTCTGAAATGTGATTCTTGTATTTGACAAATATTAAAATGAGCTTTTGAAGTGATTGTTTTTAAATTGTGAACTGTATCAAAACTTACACTTGATTAAGTCACATCAGCCAAAAAAATGCATAATGAGTCATTTTTTGGGGGAAATTGATTTTATAAAACCGAAACAAATCTTGAAAAGCAAGTTTTGGTAATAAAATGGAGAACTACAGGCTGAATAGGTGTCTGGTATGTTAACATGACATTAAGTTCTTCAGATAACTATAGCGTAAATGGAAGTTGGCCAAACTCACTCGAATCACTAGATCCACTGGATTCTTCATCCTGAGTGTCACTTCTGAACAACTCCGCCAACTTTACCTAAATATTAGCCCAAAATATTTTTTTTTCTTCATTGCAGTTTGAGGATCCTCCACTTTTCATCAGTCCCTCTCCAAACTTTCTTGCTGCTGCTCAGTTAGTTTTCGGCTGCATATTTCACTACTTCCAGCTTGTAATCTGCAGAATGATTAAGTTTATCACGTGATAAAGAAGTTATGATGCTAAATTAACATTAGTGAGTGGGATACGTCTTGATGGCCCGTGTGCATAAATGACAAATGTCTAGACTAAACTTCAGTACCTGGACATCCACCCGTACCTGATACACCTGACCCTAGGAGAGCCTGAAATCTGATCCTCCAAGACACTGACATGATCCCAGACAGGACAGAGGTGTTCTGTACCACTGTCACTTGGCAGTCTACTGCACATCTCCTGCAGGAGTAATGAGAGTAGCAGATATTGGCACACAAGCCTAGAGCGCCCTCTTGCAGCTGTCTGTGAAAATGAACATGTGAAATTATATACTTTAATATACAAGTTGCAGGACCACCCAAAACATGAAAAATGACTTGTAGTCCAAAAAAAATAATAATAATAAATTGATGCGTGTCATAAAATAAAGTCTTTCCCAAATGGTTGAGCCCTAGTTACCTGTGTCCACTGTTGTGTCCAGGCATCCCAGGAGCTGCTCCACAACCACTACGCAGACCTGTCCTCCAGGGGCTTCTTCCCCTCCCTCATCGCCTACATGAGCTCTGGACCAGTGGTTGCTATGGTGAGAAACTGCACGCATGCCCTCCAGTTTGCCTCTTCCAAAACTCTGCAGATTGTCTTCTCGGGGCTGGGAGTTGCAGGCTATTTAAGGATGTCCATAATGGTCTAAAGTTATGACTGCAGAGCAAACGTAAGCAACTGAGCTATGAAATTAGAGGTGTGTAGTACTGTTATGAGCAAGATTTTAAAGACATTGAAGACTTTTCAGTTTACTTTTTAGCCACATACACTCAAGTTGGAGTACTGTCATTACTAAAAATATAAAAGTTAAAGTTGTAGACTTGCTCACAGTGGAAATGGCAACAAACCACAAGAGCCAAATGGTCAAATTTCATATCAACATTAAGCCCCGACCACTCACGTTAAACGGATAGCGGCAAACTCAGAAATCTCAGGAAATACACCTAAGTACAATGGGTGAGTAAATGACATTGTTTTATCAATGAAATAAGGTCCAGATTGTAAAAACGTTACTTGTCCTTTTTAAGGTCTTAAACACAGTGGACAAGTTATTCCACCCAACTTGCATCCAAATTATGAGTTTAAAAGCACTTTTCACGACTTTGAGACTGTCAGCCATATTGCCCAGCCCTACTGTGTTGGAAACTTTTTTCTTTTTGGAAAGACTTCTAAAATCATAGTGCAGTGTACAAAAAAAACAAATAGAAGCTTTGTTTTCTGATAAGCTATCAAATTGTAAACCATCTCGTATTGCATTTGTATAGATGTCTAATTGTCCTTCCATGGACTCACCACCTGCAGGGGGGCTGGTGCATTGTGTTCTGGGCAGCAGATCTGCTGCCCCTGCGACCCAGAAATTGAAAAAGCGGAAGATGGATATGTCTAATTGTAATTGCACATTAACCTGCTTTGCACGTCAGGAGTATTTCTCCAAAAATGTGAAGCTGATTAACTGACTTTCTTGGCCACCTCTATGGCACGATAAAGCTGACTACTTTACTAAGAATGACACGTTTCCTGATTATCTGACTGTTATTCAGTAGAATATACAGTCGACTAGAGCAAGCTAAATGTACTGTAACTACAACAGTGATAAAAATCAGGTACAGGGCCTCTTGTTGTTTTTAAAGCACTTCTAAATTTGTAAATGTATGACCTGTAGAATCAATGAATATGTGGCATTAAGCGAAATTTGGCTATTTCACTTTTTGGCCATGGTGTCAAGTGACGTTTGCTCTGGGTAATCCTAAACTGGACTTTGACATCTTGGTCTAAAATCACTTGCTCTTATCCACTCGCTAAATGCGTATGTAGAGTAACAGTCCTATCTTTCTGCCAAATGAAATGATGAAAAACTGTAGAAAAGAGGAGAGCAGATCCATCCAGATGTTGTACCACTGAAGCCCTCATGACTCCTGATGTGTCAATTTACAGGTGTGGGAAGGCAAGGGAGTGGTGGCTACCGGCCGGGTGATGCTGGGTGCCACAAACCCCGCCGATTCTGCCCCCGGGACCATCAGAGGGGACTACTGCATCCACGTCGGCAAGTGAGTAGCCCACCAACTCAAACGGCATTCTCGGGAAAGGAGAATTTGAACATTGTGTAATTTCCCATTTTGATATTACAGATTTCATAGCGGGTTATTTTTGACCTGTAGAAAGTGCAAGATTGGGTAAAATAGGAAGTCTATATATTAGTGATGGGGAAAGTGACATGTCTAGGAGTGTAACAACAAATGTCCTGTGTTGACATTGTTCTATAGCGCCCTCTGGTGTAAAGACACTGCTTCCTATGAAGTGTAACAAGACATGGGGCTCGTGCGAACATCTCAGCACTAAATGGTGATGAGCAAGAAGCTACAGTCTTATGGAATTGAAGCAAATAAGTCTATTGTACAATAAAGTAGGCTGCATGTGACACAGTAATCTCTTCTGTGGGATAATTTTGCTTTTAATACAGTTCATTTATTGCCATGTAATGAGTAACCTAATTTCAGTTCATTAAGAATGATTTTGGGTTTTCAACAAAGCAAAAAAAAAAAGACCAACTCCAATGAAACGCCTAAACTGGACCAGGAATGGTCATGGTGAGCGCAGGTGCCTTTTTGCTAATGTCTCCATGGTAACTCTATAGACATGTAGAACACCCCACTCTGATTTATTTCAAATGGATTATTAAGTCTACAACTTAGGGGGGCACTTTCACTAACGGCCTTTTGTCTTGAGTGCCCTGTAAGACTGATCTACTCTTGACTGCTCCATGTGACCTGTTGGAGTCGAAACTCATCCTGTCCTTCTTTCAGGAACGTCATCCACGGCAGTGACTCAGTGGAGAGCGCCAAGCAGGAGATCTCCCTGTGGTTTACACCAAACGAGCTCGTCACCTACCAGAGCTGTGCCTTCAACTGGCTGTACGAATGAGCCCTCCACCCTCTCCCAGGGACCACCGCACTGGCCTCTCATTCCCTCATGTCCACTGTAGCCTAGGCAACGGTTCATTTTCTTTGCAGGCTCTGGTCGCCTGCATGTCAGAGCCCGGGCAGGCAGATATTCCCTTTAGATGCATTCCATCTCCTTTGACTCTACATCATCTCCATTGTGTCCATTGTTAAAGGTGAAACTTTCCAATAAAATTCCACGTTAAACTACTGTCTGGTTATTTTACTTGTTGCTCTTAAAAGGTCCTATAATCTGACTCCCGTACAGTCATTTTTATGGACAGAATTTCTAGGCACAAAAGGCCACCTGAAGGAGTGGAACATGCACTGGGAACAGGTCTGATATTAAAGGGCTTTGCATGAACATGTTCAATGTCATTTTTGCAAAAGTGTTTTGTAGTGTGGAGTACATTGCAAAGGGGTCAATCGAATTGTAAACCTCTGTACATGTAACACTACGGAGGGTGAAGATGTTGGATGTAACAGGATCTGCAGCAGCCAGGCAAAAGATCTGATTGGGCTACTCAAGTGCTGAGTGCGAAGTAAAGCACGGGACGTAAATTATAAAAACGGCAATACATGTAGCCTCGACTATTTAAATGAGAAAATGCACTTCAGAAAAAAGCCGTTAAACTATACTGTATTACACCAGCATAAGCCAATATAGCACAAGAACACTGACAAACACACAGGGCAGAGACCTCTAGGAGACTCAGACGGACTGTCCGTTAACGCGTGTGTCCTGATGTAGGCATGCACAGGGCTCCTGTCGCCTAACGCATATGCGTGTTTTGAACCACTGCAAATTTTGCAACTTCAACTGCACTCAAACCCCTTCATTTAAGCACTACATTACATTTTCCTCTGTCGAATGTAACCCTCTAATTGGCTCATACTGTTTTTGTAACAAATGGTATTCACAGTAGCAGAGCCTGGTTTTTGGATTCTTGCCTTAACATCCCACCGGTGCAGACACAGCGACAAACACAACATATCTGTACAAACCAGGGGAGATCAGGGACTCATTCATTTGACCTTTGGCCCCACACAGGTCAATCTTTAGATGGGGAAGGGGATAGAGCACACCTATATGACCAGACATTTACCAAAGTTCAAAGTCATTTATTGTCATTTCTGCCATATAAGGTGAGGCTTCCTGACAGTCTGGTGGAGTGGGCCTGGAGACTCCGGTACCTTGTCCCCGAGGGCAGGAGGCTGAAGAGGCTGTGTGAGGGGTGGCTCGGGTCACCCACAATGCTGGATGCTCTGCGGGTGTTAAAAATATCCGAGACACCAATGATCCTCCCAGGTGGAGCCATTGGACCAATCACAGAGCAGCACTGTGGGTTGAGGAAGAAGGCACAAAACTAGACTCTGGTGCTACAGGTGAGAGATGTTCCACTCTGGTCATTTTATTCTTTTATTTGATTGGAATGCCCGTTGAGATATGCCATGTCATTTTGAGGGGGTCCAAAAAACAAGACATTAGTAAGCCAAAATACAATACAAAACTTACAGGTTTACATTACAAAGCATATACACACACACAGACACACTAAAAACAAGGACTTGTGTGTGTATTATATATATATATATATATATATATATATATATATATACTCAACAAAAATATAAACGCAACACTTTTGTTCTTGCTCCCATTTTTCATGAGATGGACCCAAAGAAATTCACTCCAGATACACAACACTACCATTTCTCTCAAACATTGTTCACAAATCTGTCCAAATGTGTGACAGCGAGCACCTCTGCCACGCCGCGACAATCCACCCCACCTCACAGGTGCGCCACATCAAGATGCCGATCCGACATCATGACCAGTGCACAGGTGCGCCCCAGACTGCCCACAATAAAAGGCCACCCCGAAATGTGCTTTTTTTTTTTTTTTTTGCTTTATTGGGGGTCTGGGGACTCAGAACCAGTCAGTATCTGGTGTGACCACCATTTGCCTCATGCAGTGCAACACATCTTCTTCGCATAGAGTTTATCAGATTGTCAATTGTGGCCTGTGGAATGTTGGTCCACTCCTCTTCAATGGCTGTGCGAAGTTGTTGGATATTAGTGGGAGTTGGTACACGCTGTCGTATACACCGGTCAAGCACATCCCAAACATGCTCAATGGGTGACATGTCCGGTGAGTATGCTGGCCATGCAAGAACTGGGACATTTTCAGCTTCCAAGAATTGTGTACAGATCCTTGCAACATGAGGCCGTGCATTATCTTGCTGAAACATGAGGTGATGTTCATGGATGTATGGCACAACAATGGGCCTCAGGATCTCATCACGGTATCTCTGTGCATTCAAAATGCCATCAATAAAATGCACCTGTGTTCTTCGTCCATAACAGCCTTTGAAGAGGAGTGGACCAACATTCCACAGGCCACAACTGACAATCTGATAAACTCTATGCGAAGAAGATGTGTTGCACTGCATGAGGCAAATGGTGGTCACACCAGATACTGACTGGTTCTGAGTCCCCAGACCCCCAATAAAGCAAAAAAAAATAAAAAATAAAAAATAAAATGCACATTTTGGTGTGGCCTTTTATTGTGGGCAGTCTGGGGCGCACCTGTGCACTGGTCATGTCGTCGGATCGGCATCTTGATTAGTGTTGTGACGTTCGCGAACGAGCCGAGTCTTTTGAACGGCTCTCGAAAATGAACGAAGGGAGCCGAGTCGTGGCTGAGTTGGAGCCGTTCTCTTTGTCGTTCTTTTTTCCCCTATGGTGTCAGATTTCACACGCGCACAGCCGCACACACAACAGCTCCACCTTCGGAAGTTCGGCACCCCTAGTCCCTCCCACTCTCAGACCCTTGCTGCGTTGTGATTGGTCACAAGTAAAAGTAAACGCTTCTTTGATCAAAGGAGAAGTTCAATTTGTCAACTGGACAAAGTTTGTTTGGTTGAAAAGGTTTCGCCGCTCATCCGAGAGGCTTCGTCAGCTTCTTTACATGTGAGAAATTCCCACCGTTGAATGTCGAATGACCATTCACAGTGCAGCACATAACGGTCTGGGAGGAGTCGCTTAACTCCCGCGTGTTTGTTTGTTTGTTTTTTGTTGTTTGCACTAAAAGGTATTTTGCACAAACATTTATTGCATCTGGCTTTGTTTTTGATGTTTATTTATGAATGTATAGGAATCACACAAATAACGAGTCAGGGTAGCTTTACATAGGCTACAGTACATACATCTCCATGTAAAAAGTAAATCCAAAACAGTGATGTTGTCTAGTCAGAGGGATGGTGTACCACCTTGTGGAATATTTACGATGAATTCACACCACCAAAATTCTAAAATGAGATACCCCTAGGGTAAACCTACTAAGTAAGTATTTTAAATTAGGGTTTTTGTGGTGCAGCAGTCCATCAATGGGCTTGAATGCCCATGGGAACCCAGTTTAAGCCTAAAACACTTAAAAAAAAAAAAAAAAAAAAAAAAAAAAGATCCAAAAGAGCCAAAGAGCCAGTTTTTTGAACGGATCTTTTAAATGAACGAGCCATAAAGATCCGGATCCTCAAAAAGAGCCAAAAATCCCATCTCTAATCTTGATGTGGCGCACCTGTGAGGTGGGGTGGATTGTCTCGGCGGGGCAGAGGTGCTCGCTGTCACACATTTGGACAGATTTGTGAACAATGTTTGAGAGAAATGGTAGTGTTGTGTATCTGGAGTGAATTTTGGATCTTTGGGTCCATCTCAGGAAAAATGGGAGCAAAAACAAAAGTGTTGCGTTTATATTTTTTGTTGAGTGTATATATGCGCTCACTGCTCACAAGTTCTTTTTGACTTTATTATAATGTCAAAGTGTCCCCGGGTCTTCTCCCGTCTCTATCAGTCGTGACCAGTGTGTCCACCTTTGTTCTGGACACTTTTCCTGACGCACAGAAGCGCGCGCGCGTCTCAACCTGACGCGCTCGCGCACACACAGTGTTGAGTCCGTACGGTTCTCACGGTGTGTTTAAGTGCGCTCGTGCTCCCGGACACTCCACTCTCTCTCACTGTTAGAGACACTCCAAAAATGGCAGAAGAAGCTCCCGCCGCGGCTCCGGCCAAAGCCGCCAAGAAGAAGAGCGCCAAAGTCAAGAAGAGCGGCCCCGGCGTCAGCGAGCTCATCGTCAAAACCGTGTCCGCCTCCAAGGAGCGCAGCGGCGTGTCCCTGCCCGCGCTCAAGAAGGCTCTGTCCGCCGCGGGATACGATGCGGACAAGAACAAGGCCCGGGTCAGGCTCGCCGTTAAGAAACTGCTGGAGAAGGGCACTCTGGTCCAGAAAAAGGGCTCCTACAAGATGAGCAAGAACACCGAGGAGAAGAAGGTCAAGAAGCCCGCCAAGAAAGCCGCTCCTAAAGCCAAGAAGCCCGCTGCCAAGAAACCAGCGACCGCCAAGAAACCCAAGGCAGCCAAGAAGAGCGCCACCCCCAAGAAGGCAGCCAAAAAGTCCCCGAAGAAGGCAGCCAAGCCCGCGGCCAAGAGCCCCAAGAAGCCGGCGGCCAAGAGCCCCAAGAAGCCGGCGGCCAAGAGCCCTAAGAAGCCCGCGGCGAAGAAGTCCCCCGCAGCCAAGAAAGCGGCTCCAAAGAAAGCCGCCAAGCCCAAAGCCAAGAAGGCAGCGGCCCCCAAGAAGAAGTAAAGTTCCCGCTCACAACCTGGACCAACAACGGCTCTTTTCAGAGCCTCCACTCTCACTAAAGAGGCGCTTTATTCACTGCACATCAGACCCTTTGTTGTAATGTGGAAGGAAATGTGCTGTGGAGAGTGAATTAACACATTAGGGACATAAAGAACGACTAAATTATAAAAGTGAACACTATCCCCAATCTCATCTGCCATACAACGCAATGTTGCAGCTTTCATTCAGTAATAGAAGCAACAAACGTGAAGAATGTGTCAGTAACAAAACAACGGAACGTGTGAACACAGAAGGGCTCAGAACAGCACGGACACACTTTTATTTACTCACTGATGTCACCAACGAGCAAGAGTGAAAGTTAAAACTGTTTTATTCACATTTGCTTAATACAAATAGGGAGAAAAGGTGGAAAAGTTTGTCTTGACGTAATCTTTTGTTTGTGTGTCCAGTTGGTGGCACTAGAGAGCCTGTGTTTTCTGTCACGTCCTCTGTCAGTGAATAAACACTGTGCGCTCGGAGTCTCCAGTCATCTTGTGATCAACTCACTCAGAGGTGAACATGTCTGGCAGAGGAAAGGGAGGCAAAGGTCTGGGGAAAGGAGGCGCCAAGCGTCACCGTAAAGTGCTCCGTGATAACATCCAGGGCATCACCAAGCCCGCGATCCGCCGTCTGGCTCGCCGCGGCGGTGTTAAGCGTATCTCCGGTCTGATCTACGAGGAGACCCGTGGTGTGCTCAAGGTTTTCCTGGAGAACGTGATCCGTGACGCCGTCACGTACACCGAGCACGCCAAGAGGAAGACCGTGACCGCCATGGACGTGGTGTACGCGCTCAAGAGACAGGGCCGCACTCTGTACGGCTTCGGAGGTTAAATTCTACTCCTCCTATTTACAATCCAACGGCCCTTTTCAGGGCCACACACACTATTAAGAGCTTCTGTTCTGTTTGGATCCCATAATCCCGTATTACAAGTCATCATGGAAAAACGATGAAATTTCATTTTACTATTTATATAGTTTGATAGATCTTTGGCTATAACGCAGTTACGTTGTGCGTCAACTGAAATAAACAACTTGCAAGTGGCCCATATTTATCCTAAAAAACTGAATAATTTAGCTGAACTCACGCGTTAATTAATGTAAACGGCTCTCCACGCACCTTTTGCCGTGTGATAGGCTATCGGTGTTGGGAAGTAAACTGAATTGCTACATGTCGGCCTACCGAAAACGGGTTTACGTAAGAGGCTACTAAGTTACTCGTTCATTCGGTCGTATTCAGAGTTACTTTTCTAAAATCAAGGCTACATTGCAGTACTTGATCGCACAATTTAGGCTTCAAACGCCACAGTATTGAGAAAAATAGAAAAAACACCGCTCTTGTGATGAATGCCACTGATATTCAGTAATGGCTCACATGAGTGCATTACAGTGAATCAAAATGAAACCGTTTTGAAGATTGGTAGGAGTGAGACTTCCGAGGAGCGGGGCAGTGACATTTATTCCTGAGGAGCAGGGGGGGGTTCGAGCAGTAGTCGAGTTATCACACACAGTCTTGGTTTAGTCCTTGGTTTAGTCCTGGTTTAGTCCTGGTTTAGAACTGGTTTAGTCTTGGCTTAGTCCTGGTTTAGTCCTAGTTTAGACCTGGTTTAGTCCTGGTTTAGAACTGGTTTAGTCTTGGTTTAGTCCTGGTTTAGTCCCAGTTTAATCCTGGTTTAGACCCGGTTTAGTCCTGGTTTAGTCTTGGCTTAGTCCTGGTTTAGACGTGGTTTATACCTGGTTTAGTCTTGGTTTATACCTGGTTTAGTCTTGGTTTAGACCTGGTTTAGTCTTGGTTTAGTCCTGGTTTAGTGCCAAAATAGATGCAGAAATAATCTGATAATATGACTTACCCATAAGAACGCGGTCACTCCCGATAGTTTGCGTATCCATGTATGCACGTGTCACGGTCTTTAATAATCCAGAGCTCCGGAGAAAAGGACATATCCCGAACTTATCCCGTGACCCGAGGTGAGAGTTCCTTCTTACGTAGCATTAACGTAGCAAGTTAAGGATTCTTCTTCTCTTGGAAATGCCACGTAAATAAATATCACGCGGCTCGCTCACAGCTGATCAGCGAACAAGCGCAAACACAACAGCGGTAATCGTCATGATTGGCAGGAGCGCGATCGGTGCGTAATTATGCTGCAACATGATTGGAAGCTGGAGCGCCGTTCGGCCTGTGATTGGCTCTTGGCACTGGCTATTTTGACTTAAAGACGGCGAATTTCGCCAAAAGGTGAGGGATTTTCATGCCTGATTGATAAAATGCCACAAGGGATGGAAGAAGGGATGACCGTTTTAGAAGAGGGATGATTTTGACTATTTTTTCCAACTCAACTCGAGTACTGAGTGCGCTGAAAACGCACGGTGCCAGCATTAACTTACCGATTTTCTGGGCACAGAAGTGCTGTGAACAGTGGCTACAGTTTTGAATTGCCTAAAAAAAAATTCAGCGTGAGAAATACCATGGCGTGTGAGCGTGTGAACACGTCGAATTGCGTGTGTCACACTCTCAAAGCGTGAGACTTGAAACCTCGCGTTTCTGCACTTTAATATAATGGAACTCAATGTGAAAGTATTCCAAGTATGCAGACGCAGTACTCTGATATGGCCTTCAAACAGAATAGGCTACATTGCAAAGTACATTTTAATGCAATGCATTTAATTCAAAGTATTCTTTCGATCACTGTGATATTGACAGATTTACAGGTGCAAGCCTGGTGCAAATACAGTTTGCTGTGACGCGCCCAAACTGCACAACTCAAGAAATTGAGTCAAATTTATGATCGACAGTAAAGAGAGTGACTCCAGACTAAGGTGGAAAATGGAGGAGGGGGAGTTTCTTTTGTTCGTTTCCCTCCTACAATCACTAAAGAACACTAAAGCCCCCTCCCATAACCCCCCGCACATCCAGCGCGCGCAGCGGCTCCACCAATCAGAGCGCAGCGAGGCCCGGATAAAAGAAGCGGCCGCGCTCCTGTCCCTCAGTGTCCGCTGATCCCGGTCAGAAACATGCCTGAACCCGCCAAGTCCGCGCCCAAGAAGGGCTCCAAGAAAGCCGTGACTAAGACCGCCGGCAAAGGCGGCAAGAAGAAGAGAAAGACCAGGAAGGAGAGCTACGCCATCTACGTGTACAAGGTGCTCAAGCAGGTCCACCCCGACACCGGCATCTCCTCCAAGGCCATGAGCATCATGAACTCTTTCGTCAACGACATCTTTGAGCGCATCGGCGGAGAGGCCTCCCGCCTGGCGCACTACAACAAGCGCTCCACCATCACCTCCAGGGAGATCCAGACCGCCGTGCGCCTCCTGCTGCCCGGAGAACTGGCCAAGCACGCCGTGTCCGAGGGCACCAAGGCCGTCACCAAGTACACCAGCTCCAAGTGAACGGCTCCACGACCATATACACACAACGGCTCTTTTAAGAGCCACGCACTCCACTAAAGAGCTCCTCTGTTCTGTCTGTTCATATCTTTTAACTCACTGAAGTGCTCTGTGTTTAGGGACATGATTTACTAGGGAACGTTTCTGTTCTATTCCATATGGGCACAATTTCCAGGGAAGGCTAACTATTTTAGACACAAGCAGGTGGTGGACCCTTCACCATGTATAGTCTATTCTTGTCAGGATCAACCTGTGGACTTCCACAGCAAATGAGGCCTTTGTTGTCAACAGGTTTAAGAAGAATGAGGACAACTTTTGTGATGAAGCAGGTTATGGTCACCTCAGTCCCAGGGCAGTTTATAATCCACAAAGGGTGAAAGAAAAGCTTTAGAGGATTAAAAATCAAATTGGAGCACAGAGGGCCTCATGTAGACTCTTGTGTAGACTCTCGTGTGGGCTCTTGTGTAGACTCTCGTGTGGGCTCTTGTGTAGCCCTAAGGAGTGTGCTGTGGTCAAAAGCCATTTTCATCTGGACCCTGAATGAGCAAAGAGTGAAATGACCGGCACTTTTCTTTTACATGATCTCACTTCACACTGGTGCTGCACCTAATGATTATTTTAATGTTCCACTAGTCACTTTTGCACCATTTAGCCATCTATTTGAATTATCAAATCAATGTCTAAAAAAGCTTAGTGTATTTTCATCAGTAATACACTTGATTTGAAAGTTTATGAATCCATTTTTTTTTTTTGTCAAAAGTCTCTAAAAGCTATTTTTGTTGACCTGATTAACTATAATAATAATAATCATGATTTTGATGACCAAATTCCGACTATGATTATTGTACTGATGATCCTGCTAAAGGTGACAATTTACATCAGTACACTCGTATTAAAAGTGCACTGTGGAACTTTTCTAGTGGAGGGTCTGTCACATACTGTGTTACTGCATTGTTCGGACTGTTCCACAGTATGACATTACACTTATTTATCTTAACTAAGCGCAAGCAAGTGGTGCCACAGAGCCAAGTTACAGGGTCAGATCTGTGGAAAAGCAAGCCCATTAAGTCAATAAATCACATGTAATTGAGTAAAAACAAGATATAGTTTAACGCCATACTGTGAAACATTCAGAACAAAGCAATAACATTTCCATGGAGACAAGCAGGTGACAGACCCTCCACCAGAAAAGTGACACAGTGTATCTTTACAGTATTCTGTCGTCTACAGGTCAGTGTGCCAGAGGAGTCCCAGCGCTCTGAGTCCTGTTGGAGTCAGAGCTCTGCCCCCTGCCTGAGCGCGGCCGCTGATTGGTGCGGCGCTGAAACGCACGCGCTCCTGCATATAAAAAGCGCTGCGCTCCGTCACCACACATTCATTCTGTCTTCACGTTTCTAATCAAACTTAAACCATGAGCGGAAGAGGCAAAACCGGAGGAAAGGCCCGCGCTAAGGCCAAGTCCCGCTCCTCCAGGGCCGGGCTGCAGTTCCCAGTGGGCCGTGTGCACAGGCTGCTCCGTAAAGGAAACTACGCAGAGCGCGTTGGCGCCGGAGCTCCCGTGTACCTGGCGGCCGTGCTGGAGTATCTGACCGCTGAGATCCTGGAGCTGGCGGGGAACGCGGCTCGTGACAACAAAAAGACCCGGATCATCCCCCGCCACCTGCAGCTGGCCGTCCGCAACGACGAGGAGCTCAACAAACTGCTGGGAGGAGTGACCATCGCTCAGGGAGGCGTGCTGCCCAACATCCAGGCTGTGCTGCTGCCCAAGAAGACCGAGAAGGCCAAGTAAAGCATCAAGACTCTACTCACAACGGCTCTTTTAAGAGCCACCCACTCCCACAAAAGAGCAGGCTTAAGAATTAATATTTCAATCGGACCATGGCAGAAGAACTGGAAATGTATTTGCGAAGCGATGTACACTTTTTCGTTACATTAAAGCAACGCGAGTTTTATCTTGGCGGCACAGTGTCTCATTAAAACCACATTCTCACTCATGGCGTAACTTGATGAAACCACAACCGCGGGCGAGGTTGGTCCTGTGTTATTCTAACGAGGGAGGGATTATACAATTTTATTTTCAAGGAAATGTAAAACTAAACCTCGTGTATAAAGTTGAGTAAGTTCCTTTTTAGACTTTAGATTGAAAATATAATGTACTTTAAACACCACATGAATGTAAAACACCACGGGCTATGGCTAATTTTTATTTTCTATGAAACTAGCACATCTCATGAGTATAAAATCATCATGACTGTTGGTTTTCTAATACATCAGGTGCAAGGCTAGAACTGAAGTGAAAGTGCCCGTGAAGAAGAACCGTTAGGCCTGTGTTTGGATTCAGCCCTGTTCTTTGATAAACAAGGATAAAGCAAATACAAAGTCAAATATAAGTTATACAATTTAATATTGCAAACTTCAGACATATTCACAACTCTTCTAAACACTCAGACAACAAAGGCTTTTCTTCGTGCTATGAGTTTTTTCTCACATTACTGCTTAAACTTTTGGTGTCAGACAGGAAAAAAAATCAAAACTAAACAAGCCCTCAAAGTAGGGTGACCACTGGCATGAAACAGGAAAGGAGGACACTTGTGTCCAAAAAGGAGGGCAAAGGCCCTAAAGTGAGGACACCTTGTTTTTCCCTGGGTTGGGGAAAAGAAAAACAACTTATGAATAATGTATGACGTCAACATATATTTATTAACATGGAACACCCATCAAAAAGAAAAATTTGGCAAATTATGGTCAAGATGATATGAACAAAAAACAATATCACTAATTCACTGAAAAAACACAGTCTTTGCCATGCCATCATATGCCATGGCAAAGAAGAAAGAAATGCAGAACTAGTAGTAGCTTTTCACTTTTCACTTTTAAGAGGTAAGATCTCGCTACCTGGATTTGTGTAATTCGCACAAAATCCCCAAAATATTATTTGCAATTATGAAAGCCGTAATGTAAATATTGTAACGTATTTTAACTGTCTACATTGAGAGGAAACGTAAGCAAAACCTGTTACGCATGGCACTAAAGAAAACTACATTTTAAGGGACAGTAATAAGGCGATGAAGATGGAAGAAGGAGCCAAGTTGCAGCTCAAAGAGTGGCTGATAGCGCAGATAGAGAGCGGACAATACGAGGGGCTGATGGGCTGTATCAGCTGCGCGCGGCGCGGATCGCGAATGTTTGCATACGACACAACATCGCAGAGTAGCAAGTGTAAATAATGGGTGGGGATTTTATTTTATTTTTTTTTATTTTTTTTAGTTTAGTTTATTAAGGACAGTGTGCAGTTTCATTAAAAAGATGTCTGCACCACCATGATGACGATTTATGCAAGGATGGCCGATGAGGGTCCGAAAGGAGGACAAAAAGTAAAAAAGGAGGACACGTGACAGAGGGCCGGACAGACAGCTCTAAAACCGGACTGTCCGGACGAAATCCGGACGAATGGTCACCCTACCTCAAAGGTTTTGATAGAAAACCTAACGTACTGAACAGATACAACCTGTTCAACTTGGATGTTTTAAATGTTAAATGATGAATTGGATAGTGGTTATTTACACTAACTGATGAAATGCTCTTAGATTTGGTCTTATGTAAATATGTAAATACCCCCCCCCCCCCCCTCCACACGCTGGGGTCCCGCTCAGCTGCGCGCGCTCACTTCAAACACACGCGCTCCAATAGAAAGCGCTTCTGACGCGAATCTCTGGGCGGCGCTGTGTGAGTGTGACGCTGACCAATCACAGAGCCCGGTGCTGTGTGCGCGTGAGGCTGACCGTTTAAAAACAGCTCGTTTGCCGCTCCTCTGCAGTTCCTCTTCTCTGTTCGCAGACAGAACACTAGAAACATGGCCAGGACAAAGCAGACCGCCCGTAAATCCACCGGAGGCAAAGCCCCCAGGAAGCAGCTGGCTACTAAGGCCGCGCGTAAGAGCGCCCCGGCCACCGGAGGCGTCAAGAAGCCTCACCGCTACAGGCCCGGTACCGTGGCTCTGAGGGAGATCCGCCGTTACCAAAAGTCCACCGAGCTGCTCATCCGCAAGCTGCCCTTCCAGCGCCTGGTCAGGGAGATCGCCCAGGACTTCAAGACCGACCTGCGCTTCCAGAGCTCCGCCGTCATGGCTCTGCAGGAGGCCAGCGAGGCGTACCTGGTGGGTCTGTTCGAGGACACCAACCTGTGCGCCATCCACGCCAAGAGGGTCACCATCATGCCCAAAGACATCCAGCTGGCCCGGCGCATCCGCGGAGAGAGAGCTTAAAGTCTCTGCTTTGACTCACAACAACAACGGCTCTTTTAAGAGCCACCACACATGAGAAAGAGCTTTTCCACTTCAGCTGTAGGGGGCGACATACCATAAAGATGAATAGAAACCAATACGGGCTTGAGGATCTCACTCGTGTATCAATCAATCAATCTTTATTTATAAAGCCCTTTACAACACCAATGGTGACCAAAGTGCTTTCCAATTAAAAACAGAAAATGCAAAAGACAGAACATTATATAAAATAAAACAAACGGTAAAACACAATGCAGAAAAATTACGTGCCACAAGCTAAGTATTAAAAAGCCATTTTAAATAAATGTGTTTTGAACCTAGATTTAAAAATTAAAAAGTTAAAATCAGTGATGTTACGAAGCTCAAAGGGCAGATTGTTCCACAGTCTGGGACCAACCACAGAGAAAGCTCCATCACCCCAGTGTTTGAGCCTGGCTCGGGGAACTTCCAAAACAAGTTGGTTATTTGACCTTAAAATGCGATTTGATTTTCGGACAGATAAAAGCTTGGTCAAATAACAAGGTGTTAACCCATTAAGAGCTTTAAAAACAAAAAGTAAAATTTTAAAATCAATTCTAAAAGAAACTGGAAGCCAATGAAGTGTACAAAGGACTGGGGTGATGTGCTGACGTCGAGGTGTGTTGGTTAAAAAATGAGCTGCTGCATTCTGCACAAGCTGAAGGTGACTGAGGGCACTTTGTGAGACACCGACATAAAGTGCGTTGCAATAATCTATTCTAGAACTGATAAAAGCATGAATGGTCCTTTCAAGGTCGGTGCGATTTAAAAAAGGCTTGACTTTAGATAAAAGGCGTAACTGATAAAAACTGGCTCTCACAACACTGTCAATCTGCTTATCAAATTTGAAGTTGTTGTCAAAAGTGACCCCAAGGTTCCTGACGGTCAATTTTAACTTTGATGACAACCAATCAAAATCGGAAGATGCAGAATCACCAAATAAAATGTATTCTGTTTTGTTTTCATTCAAATGAAGAAAATTTTGTCCTAACCAGAACTTTAAGTCTTTGATGCCGTCAGTTAATGACTGAAGGGCACCATTTTTATCTGGAAACACAGGTAAGTAGATCTGCATAACGCACACAAAATCTTGGCGGCCTTATCTATATTAACCTGTCAAATGCATTTTAAGTGCGTGTTTTTGGCAATGATTTTCCACATGGATGTGTTAAAGTGATTTATTCAGTGTGCTGTTTTCACAGTACGTGCCCTAGTGATATATCGGCCACACTTGAAACACAAAGTACACATAACTGACACATGCACTGATTTCATGTGACCTGGGTCCAGATGAAATAGGCCTTTGACTTCAGACTCTGTAAAGCCTACACAATTGACAAAGCACCTCGGATGAGCTGCGAAACGTTTTCGACCAAATAAACTTTGTCCAGTTGACAAATTGAATTTCTCCTTTTATCATGGATTCTACCTGGACGACTGAGGGGTTCTTCACACAACCTACAAAATTAGAATATTAACTGTAAAATGGCTATGGATAAGACAACTAATTGACTGATACTACTACTGGTACTACTAATAGTACTACTAGTACTAATTTCCCACAGTGTAGTAATATAATAAGCATTAAAGATACTCATTCTACACTATTAGAATACACTCAACTGATTTGACACTTACTGTAGAGACCATTCACCCAGAATCCCTGGATTTTCCAAAGATTGCTCACAAGGAGCACATCCATTGGGAACACTGCGGTCAGGAGAGTTCTCATAAAACAGGAGGTGGAATTTGCATTCTGGGCCACAGCCCAAGCCAGACTATCAGTGAAGACATTAGATCCAGGAATGATTTTCATCTATTTTCAAAAGATTACAAAACCTAATATCATTGTTGCAAGGATAGTTTTATATTTATATTTTTTATAGGACCGGGGTTATTTGTGTACAGGGTGGGTGCTGGGCAGACCACAGTGAGAGGGCAGACTTAAGAACCTGCAGAGAAAAAACTTGGCCTGATGGAGTATCTTTCATTCATTGTATTACTGAAAAGAATGGAGGTTAGGCAAGATTCATACAGACGATAGATACATTATTACAAATAGGACAATTATTACATGACTTTAATTTTAGACAAACTTCATTCATCAAGACATAACGTAAATGAGAATACTAAATTCTATGAGTAGCTGAAATACCAAGTTATTATTATTATTATTATTATTGATTTATCCCTGGAGGGGAAATTGTTTGGGTACAGTAGCTCACTCATCAAATATATAACAGAGGGTACAAAAAATAGATGGAATAGCGACCAGAGAGCAATAGACCAGTGTCAATGAAACAGAATTATAAAAATAAAAAAATGTATATGTGCGTTAATAAATGTACATTTACAAATCAGAATAAAATAGAAAAGTCATTAAAAATAGAATACAATATCAAATAACATGACCATTCTTTCCATTTTCCAGTGGCCAGCTCATCCTTCAGGCGCCCGGGGACCCATCTGAGAGGTAAACAAAGTGGAATTCAGAGGTTTCCCCCATCACCAAACAATTTTATAATCCTCCAGTTGAGGTCCTGACCAAGCCTAACAATAAGATTGAGATGGGCCATTAATGCATATATACAAAAACAAAATTATGACGTGACTAACATGCCGTGCACTTTTAGTTATTCACGATAAACGGTTGTAAAGGTGTACGAACAGAAGCTCTTAATAGTGTGTGTGGCCCTGAAAAGGGCCGTTGTGCGTTCACCAGGAGAAACAGAATTTAACCTCCGAAGCCGTACAGAGTGCGGCCCTGTCTCTTGAGCGCGTACACCACGTCCATGGCGGTCACGGTCTTCCTCTTGGCGTGCTCGGTGTACGTGACGGCGTCACGGATCACATTCTCCAGGAAAACCTTGAGCACACCGCGGGTCTCCTCGTAGATCAGACCGGAGATACGCTTAACACCGCCGCGGCGAGCCAGACGGCGGATCGCGGGCTTGGTGATGCCCTGGATGTTATCACGGAGCACTTTACGGTGACGCTTGGCGCCTCCTTTCCCCAGACCTTTGCCTCCCTTTCCTCTGCCAGACATGTTCACCTCTGAGTGAGTTGATCACAAGATGACTGGAGACTCCGAGCGCACAGTGTTTATTCACTGACAGAGGACGTGACAGAAAACACAGGCTCTAAGATAGTGACAGTGCACATGCTGTCCAGTTGGTGGCACTAGACCAACTGGACAGCATGTGCACTGTCACTATCTTAGTCTCAATTTAGACTTAGACAAACTAACAAACAACAATCATCTGCTGTTATATAAACGAACCTCACTTGAGTGAGCTTTTACACAGATGTACTGTGTAAAATTAAAAATATGTATACATTACACATTAAATATTTCCACATTTACACCCTCTACACTATTTACATGATCAAAATCCACAAATCTCTCAAAACTAATTCTAAAAATACAAATTCTAAAAAAAAAACTAGCTATTACACATTTACACCGTCTACACTATTTAAACTATTTCTCAAAAACTAAAATTCAACTATTTCCACGTTCCAATTCTAAATATTTAAAATAACAATTTTAAACAAACTACTCTACACTTTACATGCATTTACAATAAATTTACAAACTACTAACATTTAGTCCAAGTATAATCTGTGTGTGTATCTGTATTTCACACACTCGAAATGGGCCCATCGAAGAAATGTCCCACACTGCACCTGGAGAGGCAAACATATATACATATAATAAAAACAATACAATTAGGTAACTAAAAATGTATACTTAAAGAAGACATTTATTTAGCACAAGTGACTAAAAGACTGAAAATGTAGCTCAAAAATCTCAAGAAATGACGTATTATGAACAGAACAACGGCCTGCCAAACTTGAATAAATTATAATAATAAACCATTTTAATGTTTTATTTTCCCTCCAGTTCCGGTGCTTCCCAATAGAGCGTTTTCACGTGACGTCATAATCCGGAAATCGCCCATGTTGGTGGGTTTCGAAGCACCGCGAACAGTGCATTTAAAAAAAAAAAAAGTAAACTATTGTGCAGTCCTAAGCTGTCACAATAGACCGGACAGAGAAAAACACCTGCAGTTCTATCGTTTACCTAAAGTAGTAACCAGCCAGGTGTTCTTTGGCATCCAACTTATCCATATACAGCTGTTCAACTATGTCAGAACTTTTGGATTCCGATGTGGAAGTTTTATTGCGAAATTTTTATTTTTTCTGCATGGTTGCTATATAAACACATGTAGTTTTGAACGCGTTAACCCACCAAGATGGCCCACATTCGGGTAATCGTCCTGTTTTTCGTGAAAACGCTCTATAGATGCGCACTTTAGATATTGACCTTTGTTGAGGTGCGGCTGAAGGAATATCAATAATACTATAAACACCAAGTGACTTGCTTGAATATCACTTACATTACTTAATGTTTATAGGGAACACTGAAAATCACGTATGGATTGTATTATTTGACCTCAGGAGTTAATGTGTGCCAGGAAGGGAGATAGCAAGGCTGGGGAGTTCTGTGGAATTCATGACAGGAAGGATCTGGTTCTGGTGAGCGTGCTGTGGAAGACGGCAAGACAACGAAGACTGGGCGGATGCGGGCCGGAGCAGAAGGTGGATCCTGAATCAACATATTATTTGCATATTGTATTTTATCTGCGTGTGAGGGAGGAGCAAATTGTCAGTTTGCTGTTCCTAGTGTAAGACTTACTACTGGGAGGCTGACCCAGAGCTCTGCTTTAGACTTTTTGTTAGGGAAATAAACTTTTGATTAATTTGACATTTTTGAATCTTGGTTGTCTTTAGAGAAGAACCTGCTATACATTCAACACGGCGTATTACGTTGCATTCAAATTATGCTCTTGCCTGGAATAATCCAGACTCATCGCTGATCTGTATAACTCTGTATAACAAATACAGAAAGATATCCTTCTGGATTTCCAGGCAAATTATGCTCCATTAAAGGGATAGTTTGGGTTTTTTTATGTGAATCTGTATGGCATCCCTTTCAGCAGTGTCATGCATTAACACTGACTTATCCCTGACAGTGTCCTGTGAGCCAAATTCTGCCCATTCTGGAGCTGATGAAAGTAGGTCCGGTGTCTTATCATTTCTTCCTACCCGTCGAGAGTTGCTGCCAAACCGTGCGCAGAACATTACGTCACTCCTTGTGCTGAAAGAAAAGCAGTAAGTATTGGCCTATTTTGAATAACACAGAACACAATACGTCATTCCTTGAGTTTGTTGGAGTTGTGTCTTGTCGATCAACTGCGTTGAAAGAAAAAAGAGTAAGTATTTAACGTTTTATTGGCTTCTTTTGAATAAATTCTTTTGAATAACGCACGACCCAACTACTTATTATTGGCTTATTTTGAATAACGCAGAACACAATACATCATTCCTTGAGTTTTAAGTTTCCTAATTGTATTGTTTTTATATGTATATATTTTTGACTCTAGGTGCAGTGTGGGACATGTCTTCGATGGGCCCATTTCGTGTAGTTTTGTTTTAAAATTTTAGATTTGGAACATGGAAATAGTAGACTTTTAGTTTTTGAGAAATAGTTTAAATAGTGTAGAGGGTGTAAATGTTGTGTAATAATTAGATATACGTTTTAGAATTAGTATTTTTAGAATTATTTTTTGAGGGCTTAGTAGATTTTGATAATGTTAATAGTGTACAGGGTGTAAATGTTGTGTAATAATATATGTTTAGAGGTGGATTACCAAAACACTCCATCCATCTGCTCCTGGTCCAGTCCTCCCATTCAAATTTTAGAACCCTTTGTGGCCCACCCCTACTTTAGACAATAGAATGTGATTTTCTATATTAAATCTTTGTACTTTTCTATTCCCATGTGTCCTTATATAATCCCTCAGGTAGGTCCACGTAGGTTCCATAGTGGTCCATGGGTGTATACTAGTCTATGTGCTCTTATACTTGTTCTGCTACAGCTCCAGATCATTCTAAAGACATTGAGGAAAGGTTTGTTTATGTCCTGTCAATGGGACTTTTTAGTATCAATACCTGTATCTAGTTTTAGTATTCTTTAATACTTTTGGCAACCCTATATATATATCATGCAGCAACAGGCAATTCCAATCTGTTGATTTAATACAAATTTAATATTTCACAAAATGGACAGACATTCATTCACTAACCTGGTCTTGATATCAAAATAAAGAGATAAAACAGGGATATCAGTCCGATAAAAACATGGGAGTACAGATTTGCTGTGTGAAAGCGATAATGATCAAATACAGGTACATTTCATTTAACAAATAGAGCATTACAAAGTGGTATTAAAGGAGGACAGTTTAAAAAAAGAATATATAATAGTTATTATAGTGTATTGAGAGTTGATTTAGGCTGATGTCTCTAGAGAGTTGAGATAGACCGGTGTCTCTAGAGTTGATATAGGCCCGTGTTTCTAGAGAGTTGAGATAAACTTGTGTCTCTAGAGAGTTGAGATAGACTTATGTTTCTAGAGAGTTGAGATAGACCGGTGTCTCTAGAGTTGATATAGGCCCGTGTTTCTAGAAAGTGGAGATAGGCCGGTGTCTCTAGAGAGTTGAGATAGGCCGGTGTCTCTAGAGAGTTGTGATAGGCCCGTGTCTCTAGAGAGTTGAGATAGGCCGGTGTCTCTAGAGAGTTGAGATAGACTTGTGTTTCTAGAGAGTTGAGATAGGCCGGTGTCTCTAGAGAGTTGTGATAGGCCGGTGTCTCTAGAGAGTTGAGATAGGCTGGTGTCTCTAGAGAGTTGTGATAGGCCCGTGTTTCTAGAGAGCTGAGATAGGCCCGAGATAGGTCCGTGTCTCTAGTCGATCATGAGCTTCTGCAGAGAGTTGAGATAGGCCGGGATGAGGGAGCTGACTGACTCATTGTCATCGTTCAGGATTTTGTCTCCGTTTCCCTCGGAGCACACGGAGCTGTTCGAGCGGACCATCCCGGGGTACGGCGTGCTGTAGCCCTGCGCAACACAAACACAGCAACATTACAGACATGTGCCTTTTATTCATCAGCATTCATTATTTTATTTTTTTAAATTATTTTTTCTTTTACAAATGTATGTCTTGTTTTTTATGCTTTATAATCCTAAAAAGATAACTAACTGACATATACCAGTAGTGGGCATAACAACTACTCTTGCAATAGGCTACAGAGGTGGGGAGTATATAGTAACATTTTTTTGTCAGGAAATTGTACTTATTTGACTCAACTTGAGTAATATATTGTGCAGTATAACAGTACAGTACTCTTACTTGAGTAAAACTAAGTCTAAAAGTGACAAAAGCTTTATGCACAGTTCCTTCAAATATGACTTCATATTCACGTTAATTCACGGTCTATTCTTTGAAAATACCAGATTTTATGTATTATTTCATCTTTGTCCAGCTGTCCAACATGTCCAGTTACAATAACTTAAAGGAAAAGTAATGTATTTTTACAATCTGAGCCTTCTTTCGGCAATAAAACAAGTAGTTTTACTCACCCATAGCAGTTTGGTGTCATTTTGAGCAGTTTCATAGAAGTTATGTTGTAGCGTATCGTTAACTTGAGTGCTCGGGGCATTACTTTGCGGTCTCCAAATAACACAAACTTTAGCACTTTTCAAATCATAGAAGCCCGATATCTTAGTCTGCGATTTTGTTTGAAGCAAAAGTGGCCTGAAATCCGAGATTTAGCCATAGTTTCGAGTAGATGAGGAGGCCAGTGCGCATGTGCGGACTGTGCTCTCAGCTCCCGGGACCCAAACATGAAACACAAAGCTGTAAACTATGGATAAATCTCGGATTACAGGCCACTTTTGCTTCAAACGAAATCGTAGACTAAGCTATCGCACGGGGCATATTACATGCTTGGGGAATATATTATATGCCCCAAGCTATGGCTAGAAGTTGCGCTAGGCTAACCGCAAATCTAAAACATCTCTGGAAGTATTCCATATGACACCAAAGTGCTATGGGTGAGTAAAACAACTCGTTTTATTACCGAAATAAGGCTCAAATTGTAAAAAAAAAAAACATTACTTTTCCTTTAACTCATGTGTTACTCCCAGTAGTAGTTTCCCCAGATCCAAGTAATTTGTTGGACTACTACTGCATTTACCCTACTCTACTCTATGTAGGACTACTACGTAGGAAACAAAATGAAGATTTCATGTTTAATGAGGACTACTTTAGAACATTTTTTAATACCTAGAAAAACAGGCATTCTGACTGTGAGCGGGGTTGCCTGTTGACAGATCTGACCTGTAACTTGGACTGGTTTGTTCTCCATGAAGACAGAAAGGTTTAATGCCATACTGTGAAAAATTCCAGACAAATAATAACATTTCCATAAAGAAAAGCATTTGATGGACCTTCCACCAAAAAAGTTACACAATGCACCTTAAAATCATTCATATCGTTTCACTGTCATCATACAGTAAATGGAGACCCCAGGTGGACATTGACGGTACTACACGTCAGAGCTTTCGTATGCAGCAGGACTTACAGAGGAGTATCCTTTGCTGAAGCTGCCTCGGCGTTTGGTTCTGATCTTGGTGAGGGTGGACTCTGCGATGTCTGCGCGCTCCTCTGCGTTGTCCAGCTCGTGCACCATCTTCCTGTACTTGGTCAGGTTCATGTTGGCCTGCTCCTCCTGCACAGAAGCAAAGGGAAATCACACACTGAGTCCGGCTCTGGTGTGCTCTTCTGTAGGCACTGTGGTTGTTCAGAATGTATTTGGTTGCATTATTTACAGTATATTACCAGAGGTGGGTAGTCCTCAGTTACATTTAATTGAGTAACCTTAAAAAGAAATGGTATTTTTCAGAGTAGATTTTAAGCAGCATATTTGTATTCCAACTTGAGTTATAATTTTGTTGAAGTAACAGTACTTACAGTCAGCGTAAAAATCCAAAGTGACAAAAGCTTTATGTGACAATATGAAATGATTTGAAAATGTGTGTTAATTGCAGCTCTCCTTCAGATCTTGTTTAGTTTGTCATTTTTGCATCTATTTATTAGGAATTATGTTAAAAGAAGACCTATTACACTTGTGTCTTCTATAGAGTGATAATCTATGAGTATCATTTTAAAAATATCATTAGAAAAGTGTGTTACTCAATGGGAGCTGACTTCACCGTAAACATCATCACAAAAAAGTGCTGTGTATGTGTCAGCCCCTCCTGTGGAAAGCTACTGATCACACTAGAGAGCAGCAGATTTTTTCATTTGTAAATCCTATATAAATCCTAAATCCTGATTAAGAAAGTACAATTGGAGAAGTAAGTACAGTACAGTGTCCGTGGGTGTGTGCCAGAGGCAGTAAAAACAGGAATAGATCAGAGCAATGACGTCTTGAATGCATGAGAAGAAAGATAACTCAAACATGCATGGATCAGTCTAAATGTTAGGGTCTGGTGTTTGGACTCTTGACTCCACCCTGCTGGCCGTCTTTTGCACCGCAGCCTTTTTCATTTTGACAGCTCCTTGTTTTGTTTTCACTGCCTGTCACACCCCCTATGCCCCACCTGTTTCCACTCATTCCATTTTCCGTGTAATTAGTCTTTTCCCTTCCCAATTGGCTCATGTGTGAATTGTGGCTCCTATTTAAGTCTGTCTTGTTTTCTGTTCTGTGTCGGACCGTCTGTATTTACCTGCCTGTTTCCGAGTAACCTGCATGCTAAAGAAAACCTGTTTTTGTGAGAACCTGATCCTGGATTTTTTGTTAAAATTTTGTGGACTCAAGGAATTGTTTTTTGTTGCTTCAAATCTGATCTGATCTGGAACTTTTTGGTTGTACATTTTTGGACTTAGAAAAATAAAACACAACTCTGATCTGCATTTTTGGTCTCTGTCTGCATTTGGGTCTCCTTTAAACCCTTACACTAAATACAATTTCAGTGTCAAAGAGAAGAGAAAAGTGAATTTGCATAATAGGTCTACTTTAAAATAATCTCTTATATCCTGGAAATCGCGGCAGGGCCCGGAGTGAGTACGTACAGCCTCCTCCACTTGTCTCTTGTAGGCCTTCATCTTGCTTTGCAGCCTCTCCACCAGCTCCTGCAGTCGGGCCTGGTTCTTGTGGTCCTCCTCGCTCTGGAACAGCAGCTCTTTGAGGCGCCTCTCGTTCTTCCTCAGGCTCTTCACCGTGTCACAGTGACGGGCCTGCTCTGCTTCCAGCTCTGCCTCCAGCTCCTTTATCTGCACACAGGGGATCACACGAGTAATATGAAACTTTGCACATGAGTACGACAATTGTTTTATTAGTATTTCTATTAGGGATGTCCCAATCCGGGATCGGATCGGAATCGGACGTTACCTCCCGATCAGGATCGGATATATATGTGTGTATATTCTTATTATTTTTAAACATACCCTAGATGAGATCTGTGGTTATGCAGTGGCACAGAGTGACACTTCACACAGAAACATCAACGCGTGCGGCATGACACGTTATTGGTTAAATACAAGGAAGCAGGCAGCACGAAGCGCAAAGCGTGAGTACAGAGAGGAGATAAGAAGAGCGCTATAAGAACGCTATAATGTTTGGCGAGTATGTCTGCGGTCTGGAAATGCTATAAAGTTGATGACAACATTGCCATAGCAAACGGGGGGATATGTAAACTTGCGATTGCAAGGGGTGGAAAGGAAAGGGCGACATTTAACACAACAAACTGATACGGCACCAGCCAAAGACGAGTCAGCTCATGCTGCAGGAGAGTTTGATCCTGATCAGGACATCCATAATTTCTATAAGTATATAAGTATTTCTGAGCTACAATGTCTGACTTGTACTTGTATAAACAGACACAGTACTTGGAGTCTTCCCTGGTTGCTTGTGGGTGCTACCTTGACCTTTAGTATATGGGTGCTTGTGTGCCCTACTTTGGCCTTTTGTTTGTGGATGCTTGTGGTTGCTTGTGGATGCTACTTCGGCCTCTAGTGTGTGGGTGGTTGTGCATGCTACCTTGGCTTCTAATTTGTGGGTCCTTGTGGGTGCTACTTTGGCCTCTAGTGTATGAGTGCTTGTGGGTCCTTGTGAGTGCTACTTTGGCCTCTAGTGTGTAGGTGCTTGCGGGTGCTACCTTGGCCTCCAGTTTATGGGTGAGCTTCTTGCCCCCCTTGAGTGCGCTCTGCTCAGCTTCGTCCAGTCGTGTGCTGAGGTCTTTGAGCTGGGCCTCCAGGCTCTTCTTCACCCTCTCCAGATGCAGAGAGTGCTCCTGCTCCACACGCATCTCCTCACTTACTCTGGACAGCTGATGACAACAACAGAGACAAATATTTTCTTTTATACATTAAACAAATACAAATACATTCTAGTTTTCATATTTGCAATTGTACTTAAACTTGTACAGTTTTACAGGTACCACAATCACAACTGAATCTGAGTTGCCAGTGCCTTAACTTTTTGTCTCATTCTCAGTATATGGACAGGTAATGTTTCATGTGAAGCTCAGAACCTCCAGAATTCCCTCCCTGAGCTGCAGAGGCTGCACTAGCACTGATTCATGGCTGGTGCAGGTACTGGGGTTTAGGTAGAGACCATTCAAATCAGAGAGAGGCATTTTAGGTATAAACCAACTAGATTTCAGCAATGAAACTGGCAACCCAAATGACAGAGTCATGTGAGGCTCATTCTGCTTTCTGAATGGAAAGTTCCATCATCTTGAGAATTAAATCACCAAAACAGAACATAAACAACTGGTCCATCATCCATCCATCCATCCATCCATTTTCTTCCGCTTATCCGGGGCTGGGTCACGGGGGCAACAGTCTAAGCAGGGACGCCCAGACCTCCTTCACCCCGGACACTTCCTCCAGCTCCTCCGGGGGGACCCCAAGGCATTACCAGGCCAGCCGAGAGACATAGTCCCTCGAGCGTGTCCTGGGTCTTCCCTGGGGCCTCCTTCCGGTGGGACATGCCCGGAACACCTACCGAGGGAGGCGTCCAGGAGGCATCCGAAACAGATGCCCGATCCACCTCAGCTGGCTCCTCTCGACATGGAGAAGCAGTGGCTCTACTCCGAGCTCCTCCCACGTGACTGAGCTCCTCACCCTATCTCTAAGGGTGTGTCTAGCCACTCTGCGGAGTAAACTCATTTCGGCTGCTTGTATCCGCGATCTTGTCCTTTCGGTCATTACCCAGAGCTCATGACCTTAGGTGAGGGTAGGAACGTAGATTGACCAGTAAATTGAAAGCTTTGCCTTTTGGCTCAGCTCCCTCTTCACCACAACGGTCCGGTACAGCGACCGCATCACTGCCGACGCTGCACCGATCCGCCTGTCAATCTCACGCTCCATCCTCCCCTCACTCGTGAACAAGACCCCGAGATACTTGAACTCCTCCACCTGAGAAAAGGACTCTCTACCCACCCGGAGAGGGCAAGCCACCTTTTTCTGGTTGAGAACCATGGCCTCGAATTTGGAAGAGCTGATCCTCATGCCAGCCGCTTCACACTCGGCTGCAAACCGCCCCAATGCGGTTGGAGGTCTCGGTTTGATGAAGTCATCAGGACAACATTGTCAGCAAACAGCAGAGATGAGATCCTGTGGTTCCCAAACCAGATCCCCTCCGGCCTCTGAAGGAAATTCTGTCCATAAATATAATGAACAGAACCGGTGACAAAGGGCAGCCCTGGCGGAGTCCAACATGCACCGGAAACGGGTCCGACTTACTACCGGCAATGCAAACACAGCTCCTGCTCCGGTCATACAGGGACCGAACAGCCCTTAGCAAAGGGCCCCGAACCCTGTACTCCCAGAGCACTCTCCACAGGACCCCACGAGGGACACAGTCGAATGCCTTCTCAAGATCCACCAAGCACATGTGGACTGGTTGGGCAAACTCCCATGCACCCTCGAGCACCCGATGAAGAGTGTAGAGCTGGTCCAGTGTTCCCCGGCCGGGACGAAAACAACACTGCTCCTCCTGAATTCGAGGTTCGACTATCGGACGAATTCTCCTCTCCAGCACCCTGGAATAGACCTTACTGGGAAGGCTGAGTAGTGTGATTCCCCGATAGTTGGAACACACCCTTCGGTCCCCCTTCTTAAACAGAGGGACCACCACCCCGTTCTGCCAATCCAGAGGTACTGTCCCCGACCGCCACGCGATGTTGCAGAGACGGTGAAAACAAAACAAAAAACAGAAACATTCCAGACAAAGCAATAAACATGGTACTGTCCCTGACCGCCACGCGATGTTGCAGAGACGTGTCAGCCAAGACAGCCCTACAACATCCAGAGACTTAAGATACTCAGGACGGATCTCATCCACCCCCAGGGCCTTGCAACCGAGGAGCTTTCCAACCACCTCAGTAACTTCAGCCAGGGTGATGAATGAGTCCGCCTCCAAGTCCCCAGCCTCTGCTTCCTCCTCGGAAGATGTGACAGCGGGATTGAGGAGATCCTCAAAGTATTCCTTCCACCGTCCGATAACATCCCCAGCCGAGGTCAACAGCTCCCCACCCGCACCGTAAACAGTGTTGCTGACGCGCCGAACGGTTTGCCAGAATCTCTTTGAGGTCGTCCGATAGTCCTCCTCCATGGCCTCTCCGAACTCCTCCCAACACCGAGTTTTTGCCTCTGCAACCGCCCGGGCTGCACGCTTGGACCGCCGGTACCCGTGAGCTGCCTCAGGAGTCCCATGAGCTAACAAGGCCCGATAGGACTCTTTCTTCAGCCTGAGGGCATCCCTTACTTCCGGTGTCCACCACCGGGTTCAGGGATTGCCGCCATGACAGGCACCACAGACCTTACGACTACAGCTACGGGCAGCCACTTCGACAATCCGAGAACAAAGCCCGCTCGGACTCTATGTCCCCAGCCTCCCCCGGAATCCGGGAGAAGCTCTCCCGGAGGTGTGAGTTGAAGGTGCCTCATGCAGTGGGCTCTGCCAGATGTTCCCAACAGACCTTCATGATACGCTTGGGCCTGCCAGGTCTCTCCGGCTTCCTTCCCCGCCAGTGGACCCAACTCACAACCAGCTGGTGATCAGTTGACAGCTCTGCCCCTCTCTTCACCCGAGTGTCCAAGACACGAGGCCGGAGGTCAGATGACACGACAACAAAGTCGATCATCACGGAGGTCGATGATCGACCACATGCACTGGTGGACACCCTTGTGCTCGAACATGGTGTTCGTTATGGACAAACTCTGGCTAGCACAGAAGTCCAATAACAGAACACCGCTCAGGTTCAGTTCAGGGAGACAGTTCCTCCCAATCACCCCTTTCCAGGTGTCACTGTCATTGCCCATGTGGGCGTTGAAGTCCCCCAGTAGAACAATGGAGTCCCCGGTCGGTGCACTATCCAGTACCCCTCCCAGGCACACCAAGAAGGCCGGGTACTCTGCACTGCTGTTCGGCCCGTAGGCTGATGGGGGCTGGACCCTCCATTTCTCTGGTCCATCATGTTCAATGTTTTTGTAATTAAGAAGAAATCAGCATTACAATTGCTTTCAGTAAAAGCTCTATTTCCATCAGGGGCCATAAATAGGTCACGTTTATGGAATTAAACATCCAATCTTACGGTTTCTACTGTTCCTTCCACATGGTTCCTTTAAAGTGGTAGGTGATAGCAGTAAGTGTGAAATGTAATGTATCTCAAAATGGTTGTGTGTGACCTCTAAGTGAGCTGATGCTAAACTCTGGTTATGGTGTGCTGTGCCTGTACCTCGGCGTGTGCTTTCTTGGCCTTCTCCGCTGAGCCACGCAGCTCAGCCTGGACCTCCTCATGCTCCTGCTGCAAAGTCTGGGCATCCACCTCCAGCTTCCTCCGGACGCTCAGGGCACTCTGGAGCTGCACCAGCAGCAAACAGAATGTACTTCAGTGTATATGAAAATAAACTTGGCTACTGCGATTTCACATTAGCAGTATAATGGCAAATTCACTGTAAACCAGAGGTGGTCAAAGTATCATTACCTGAGTAGAAGTATAAATACACCTGGTCAAATATTAATCCTATACAAGTAAAAGTATCCCTATATTGAAAGTACTTTTGACTTGCACTTGCCATTCCATCCTCTGACGCTGCTCCTGCCACTGTGCATCCAATACTGTTTCTTGCACTTTGCTCCTGCCATGCTGCTTCTGACATTCTCCACCTGCTATGTCACTCTTCCATGTCGACCTCTCATGGTGTCCCTGGCATCCTGCACCTGCCAGTCTGCCCCCTTTGCTGCCCCTGGCATCCTGCACCTGCCAGTCTGCCGTCCTTTGATGCCCCTGGCGTCCTGCACCTGCCAGTCTGCCCCCCTTTGCTGCCCTTGGCGTCCTGCACCTGCCAGTCTGCCGTCCTTTGATGCCCCTGGCGTCCTGCACCTGCCAGTCTGCCCTCCCACACTGCTCCTGCTATGCTGCTCCCTCTTGTTGCTCCTGTCATTATGCTCTCCCTCAGTCTATGCTGTGCTGTTGTGGTGTGGCCTGAGCTGGTAAAATCCCTCTGGTGTCCACTAGGGGGCTGACCTGGGTGCTGAGGTGGCTGCATTTGTCATTGGCCTCTTGGACTTGGTTCTCCAGAAACTTGCGAGCTCTCTCAGAACTGTCCAAGGCGGCGCGCGTCTCCTCTGCCTCGCCGAGCAAGACCGTGACCCGTCTCTCCAGTGCCGCCTGCTCTTCTTGCTGCTGCTCGTGGGCCCGCACCTCCTCCTCCAGTTGGGCCTGTAGGTCCTGTGAAGATACGACTACTGTTAGCGTCTGTTGAAATGGTGGTACATGTAGGTTGTAGGTGCTCCTATGATTAAAAGTGTAACTACAAACACAGCTGAAGTCATATCATTTAGCATTACCATAACTCAAACACACACAGACACGGAGCTTAAGGACAAAACAAACTATGATATTTATATATATTTATTATATATTTAAATGTAGGGTTTGAAAACATGACTTAGCTGTGTCCCTGTTCAAATCAAATATAGCTTTTACTGATAATACATGTAACCATTTTTATTCTTAATTATAAAATATTGTACAATATAGTCTAGTTTATCCTATGACTAAAAGCACTTTCTCAATCTCAGCGGTCACTCCCTAAACACCAGCCCCTGCACCAGTTATGGATCAGTGCTAGTGTAGACTCTGCAGCTCAGGGAGGGAATTCTGGAGGTTCTGATCTTCACATGAGACGTGGTCTGTCCATATACTGAGAATGAGAACAATGTGCATGTTTTTCATATTAGTTTCAAATATTAGGACTAAATCAACATTGCAACTGTGACTAGCAAAACTTCACATGTGAGACACCTGGAGAGCAGGGATGCCATTGTGCTTACTGTGATCATGGATTACTAAAACATCTCAAATCATAGTTTTATAGTGCATAGTTTGGCATCGAGTGACCCCAAACAGGCCTCACCACACAGAGCTCCATGGAGGCTCACCTTGATCTGCTGCTGGCCTTTCTTGCCGCTCTTGCTGAGTTCAGTGTTGGTTGTGGTGAGGAGCTGGTTCTGTAGCTCCAGGTCGGACAGCTCAGAGTCCAGCTTCTTTTTCAGCCTCTGTCCCTCCACACGACCTTTCACCTCTGAGTCCAGACTGGCCTGCAGGGACTCCAGTGCCCTCTGTTGGCTCTTTCTGTTACAACAGTGAGGGGTTATTACATGTAAGAACAGAAACTGTTTGCAATAATAATGTAATTATTGAAAGCATCACAGAGGTGTATACTCAGTTACATTTAATAGTAACTTTTTAATAGAATTGTTTTTCTCTGAGCAGGTTTCTATACTTTTACTCCTACTTGAGTAATACATACAGGAGTGTAACAATAGGCTACTCTAACTAGGTTACCCTTCAACCTGTAAACCAGGGCTCTCAAGTCTCACGCTTTGAGAGTGTGACACACTCAATTCGACGTTTTTTAGTTACGCAATTCAAGCACAGTGCACAACGCTTCTGTGCCCAGAAAATCGGTTAGATAATGCAGGCACCGCGCGTTTTCAGCGAAAAAAAAGTCACTCGCTCCTCGGGAAAAATTGTTCACTCACGCCCCCCCTCCTCGGAAATTACGCAGTCTCACACATGACCCCGCTCAAAACTTGAGAGCCCTGCTGTAAACAAGTGACCAAAGGTTTATGTTGACAATAAGAAGTGAGATGAACATTTCTGTAGTAATACAGGATTCCGCAATTGTGTTTTTAAACTCCGCACACATTCACTAGAACTGGGACTGCCAGTCTCTACAAAACAAAATGTAAACAGTAGCTGTTAAGGTGAAAACTACCGCTTTGTGACATCACAAGGTGAAACGGAGAATTTTGAGCTTTGGAGATGTAGACAGACTAAAAATACAGGATTACTCAAACGTGTGAATGAAACAAAACAGAACTCCAGGAATGTTTTTGAGAAGGTACAACATTATAACATGACCTAAAGCTGCAAGAGTAAATTTTATGTAATAAAGGGCCTTTAACCCTCCGGTCGTGTTCGCCTCCAGCCCCCTACTTTAGTGTTCCCGGTCAAAATTGACCGGTCTGTTTTAACTGCTCTTAAATTAGCACAATTTTTTTTTTTTCAACACCAATTTTTTTATTAAACATTTTTTAGTTGAGAACAATGTTTCAAAGTAGTGTCTAACAACAATTTATAGAAGTAAACATTAAATAACATCAGTTAAAATACAATTAGGCACTGAAAATGAACTACAATATGAACATATAATACAAAAAATAAATGGAAAACCAAACACCAAACTCAGCAGGGTGTGTGTGTGTGTGTGTGTGTGTGTGTGTGTGTGTGTGTGTGTGTGTGTGTGTGTGTGTGTGTGTGTGTGTGTGTGTGTGTGTGTGTGTGTGTGTGTGTGTGTGTGTGTGTGTATTCATGCACATGAGTGGCATGTGACACTCAGGTCAGAGTGGGCCTTGCAAACATAAGCATCACATTTGCAGCATGTCAGGCTCGTTTTGATGTCTCTAGGGGCACAGAGGCCACATCGCTTCCTTTTCTGCCCATGTCCTTGTTGGGGAGAGCAGCCAGGGCAGGGGCTGGAGCTTGCATGCTCCTAACCAGACTGGCGGAGGCTGGTGTGCGGGGAATGTGCTGGCGTCGCTGTATAAGAGGAGTCACCAAAGTGAGGAAAAGTCTCCTCTTTTCCCCTGATTCCAGGTTGGGTTGATTGCTGTCCACACCACATACGTGTTGAAAGCTGACACATCCAGGATGTTGTGGAACAGTGCCACAGGCCAGCAAGCCGTCATCCGCTTACAGGTGTATGTACCAGTAAGTTGCAATAAAGGAACAATAAATAATAAGAGATTAGGAACAATATTCAATCTGTCGTACACAAAATGCTATGATTCACCTAGATAAAAATAAAATAAAATGCATGATGAGACTTTACATTACCTTATCAAGGCAGTCAACGCCTCCCTTGTTCTTCTTGTAGTCCTGCAGGGGCTTCCTGTCCTCTGTGGTGCTGACAGCGGCATCTTTGTGTACTGTGCTCATCAGGATGACATTTCTGTTCTTCTTGGGAACGTATGACACAAGAGTGTGAGTGTCAGTGAATGCAAACTGTGATGAGAGTGCCTGTCTTCCTCTGGTCGATACCAGCGCAGGGGGAAGTTCGGGCTTGTTCTTCCTCACTGTCCCTACCATGGTGAGCTTTCTTTTCAGTAGCTCATGACCAAGAGCATGTGATGTGAGGAAGTTGTCACATGTGATATTATGCCCTTGGAGACCGGTTGTCATGTCCAGCACAACACGCATACCCTGGTTTGTATGTGTGTGTGTGTGTGTGTGTGTGTGTGTGTGTGTGTGTGTGCGTGTGTGTGTGTGTGTGAGCTGGGGCAGTGTGTATGGGGATGTTTTCTGTATGTTGAATGAATTTACTCTGGATACCCATTCATTTCCTATGGCGGTCACTTTTGACCGGGAACACCACAGGTGTAACAAGGTTGATTAAAACACTCAAAATTGAACGAAACAGGTGATCATCACTTTTATATGTTCAAGTCCACAGTGTGGAGGATATCATAAGGTCTTGAGGTAATCAGATGAAAAACATAATATTTATGAATATTATAAGTTGTAAAACGGTCAGATTTGACCCGAACACGACAGGAGGGTTAAATAATCTTAAAGGCCCAGAAATCAGATTATAATCAGATTTTGGTGTGCATAAACAAAGTCACTGTTTCATGTTACACTTTATTGTTTATTGTGAATGTCATTAGTGCAGTCTGTTCCACGGCTCTGTCACTCTCACACTTAAGGCTAGGGCACACAAAAACCCAGGCTCTTGTACCTGCCCGTCTCCATCTCCTCGTCTTTCTCCTGGAGCCTCCTCTCCAGATCTGCTTTGGTTTGAGACAGCTCCAACTGTAGCCGTAGCACTTTGCTCTCCTCTGCCTACACACACATAACCACATACATCACATGGTTTTATCTGCAGGAATACAACAAAAACAATGCACTACAATACACTGAGATGGAGTAGGTACAACTGACTTGGCTTAAGTTTTGGTTGAAGAATTCCAGGCTTATGGAGAGCTACTTTGAGTCTGTTACACACATATTATATTTAGATCACCATGGTACCTTTTATTGTTTTGAAAATGCTATATGTACTGAAAACAACGTAATAAAGTGCAGTTGAAAAGGCAGTGACAGTTGTGTTGTAGAGGGTGTTCCAGGTTCAGTGTAATACCTCGAGCGCAGCCTCAGACTCCTCGAGAGAGGCCTGCAGCTCCTCCTTCTCCATTTCCATCTTCTTCTTGGCCTTCTGCAGCTCATGGACGCTCTTCCCTCCATCTGAGAGCTGGTCCGTCAGCTCGGCTATCTCCTCTGGCACAGAAACAAGCATGTTAAATGAAGCCCTGCCATTTTACTAGTGTGTTAATATTGCATTCTCAGAAAAGTTCAGAGCTGATTATATTGTTACGACTGTTTTAGACTGTCAGGTACTAAACGTAGCCTAGTTTATATCAAATTGCGCCTTAAAAGTACCTAATAATACCTGGTTTGGAATGGGATTTAAGATAACAAGCTTCCCTGGAAAATTCTGTTCTCCCTTCCATGCCCTTGCAGCTGTAGTACCTTTAGCAGAGGTGGGACAAAGTCATTGCTGGGCAAGTCCCAAGTAAGTCTAAGTCTTTTGCACTCAAGTCCGAGTGAAGTCCCGAGTCAAGCGTATCCAAGTGCCGAGTCAAGTCCGAAGTCAAAGCTCACAAGTCTCAAGTCGAGTCCAAAGTCCTAGCATTTTAGTTTCGAGTCATTTCGAGTCCCCTTTACAAAGAAATAAAATTTCTACAAATCATATCATGTCTGCAAGATCTGGCGCGTGGATGCTTGTTTCCGCATCATTTGTTGTGCAATTTGCCTTGGATGCGGTCGAATGAAAGCAACGTAGATCTACTGTGATTGGATGTTGTGCAAGCTGCGCGCACATGCTCTTTGCATACATTTTCGCAGATTCACAAGTACAACGAGTGCGGTCCTTATCAACATACTTTTAGAGTTTTTTTTTTCATTGGACGTAGCAAGTCATCACAAGTCAAAGGGCCTAAGTCCAAGTGAAGTCACGAGTTATTGATATTGAAGTCCAAGTCGAGTTGCAAGTGTTTGTACATTTTGTCGAGTCGAGTCTAAAGTTATCAAATTCGTGACTCGAGTCTGACTCGAGTCGAAGTCACATAACTCGAGTCCACACCTCTGACCTTTAGTTACTGTATATGTAAAAACCCTGGTATATAGTTCTTGATTCTTAAACTGCAGCTGTTCAGACTCTCATAACTTCAGTGAACATGTATAATAGTGCAGTAGTACCCTGGTAGGCCTTGTTCTCCTTCCTGAGTGCCTCCATCTGCTCCAGGCTCTCCTCGTAGGTACTCTTGAGTTTGAAGAGCTCGCCGGCGTGCTGGCGGCTCTCCTTCTGACAGTTCTCCACCTCGCACAGCAGCTCCTCGCACTTGTGCCTGTAGTCGCCGAGCTGCTTCTCCAGGATGCGCTGTTTCTTGTCCAGAGCCTGCCCACAGCCGTTGGCCTGAGACACAAGATCAAAAAGAAGAAATTATTTTCAAATCAACTTATGAAACTTCAACTACATGACATCACAAGGTAGAGCAAAGCATTTTGAGCTCAATAACGTATGAATGAAACAAAACACAACTCCAGGTATGTTTTCAAGGAGGTAACTGCATTCTATAATGGCTAAAAGCTCAAATGAGTTAATTTTGCATAATAAAGAACTTTTAATCTTTTATGTTTTCGACTCCATTACTGCTCTTCTTTGTGGTGGCCCACTTGGAGGATGGGTCAAATGCTGGGGACATGTCCGTGTACCTTGTCGAGCTCCTCACACAGTTCCTCCAGCTCCCCCTGCAGTCTCTGCTTGGTCTTCTCCAGAGAGGAGCATTTGGCCTGGGTCGCCTCCACCGCCTCCTCGGCCTCCTGCAGACGCAGTGCCAGCTTCTTCCTGAACCACACACAACAGCAGAGGACTGACATTTGTATTTACTGCATAAGGTACAAGATATTGAATGTTTTGCTTTTCAAACATTTATAATAATATTCATTACATAAATGTTATACTCTAAAGTGTAATTGTGGACAGACATTTTAAAGGGACAGTGTGTAAGATTTTTACCTGTTAATTACTGAAATTGAAGATACCCATTCAAAAATACATTGTTTTCCAAGCCTTTTCACTTCCATCATGAAATCAAAGTATTCTTTTGGACTTAGATATAGTCACATAAAAGGGGGATCTTCCCCATATAGAGGCAGCCATTTTGAATACGAGAGCCACAGAAGGACATTTGGGCTCATCCTTCGCCTCGGCTCCTGCTAACAGCTGCTTAGCCGCGCTGCGTTTGGGAGTGAAGGACAGAAGGAGAGAAGGGGAAGGGGAGGGGGGAAGGGGGGAGCCTGTGTAAAGAAGCATGCTGCCGGATCACACATCGTAATGGATACAACACGTATTTTGGACTAAATTGTTTTACTGGATTTTATTCGCTGGATCCTTATGGACAGATTGAGACCAAGTTTATGATGAAATACAGAGTTTGACCTGTGCAAAGCCTTCAAAGGTAAGCTAAGTAAGCTAAGTTTTGTGCTTTTCCGTATAAAAGCCCCATGTGCTCGGGGAGTGATTGTTTTGCAGGGAAATTAATTGCATAGTCAAAAAGAGGAGACTGTAAGGTTTCATTTGATGTGTAGATTGTCATGAATCATGATCGGGATTGTGTGTTTTCATGCGAAAAGAAAAAAAAAAAGTGAACGGGGGACCGCGCTTTATGTATACAGCGGTGCGCGGTTCGTGCGCGGGCACGCGAGATTTCGGCGCTACGTCGCGTCCGGGTGACCCTCGAGGTCTGCCATAGCCAAAAGAGGAAGTGGAATAGCTAGTAACCACCTATGCGCCACGAATCCTACACACTGTCCCTTTAAAGCCACAAGTTTTTAATCAAAAAAATAAACTAAAATAATACAGTAATTTCCAGACTATTGAGCGCACCTGAATATAAACCGCATCAACTAAATTTTCAAAGATTTTGTTTTTCTACATATATAGGCCGTCTATAAGCCGCAGGTGTCCACGTCTTCAAGAACGTTTTCAGAGAATCTGCTTTTATTGCCTCTGAAAGCTTTGTCGTCTTTTTGCATTGAGTCAGTTCATCACGCTGCCGTCGCCAACATCTTACCATAGACCCATCGATACCAAGCTCACGTGCAGCAGCTCTATTTCCTTCTTCAACAGCCAGATCGATTGCCTTTAGCATAAAAGCTGCATCATATCCATTTCTTCATGTGTTTTCCATGAGGAGGGTGTGTGCATGAAATGCAAAAAAACTGTTCAAAACAAAATCAAACTAGCATCTTCATGCTCTACTGCACATGTCTCCTGAAGAAAGACCCGCTGTCCTGTCCGGGATCGTGTCGGTGTCTGGGATCATGTCACTGTCTGAGATCATGAATTTAATTGAAGTGAAAGCCTTTATTGTTATTGTATTTCCACAACGAAATGAGATTGGAAATGGACGGGTCCACATCTTCCCCCTGTCAGGACAAAGACAGACCTTAAGCAGCCATCAAGGCGCTAACATCCCACCTCTCTCACCAGCGGTAGAAGAAACATGAACAGAGTAGGAAATGCAGATAGTCACAAACACATACAACACAATACAGTTCACATGAGATGATCTTTTTGTTTGGTAAACAACACGGGAAGGTTTGGGGAGGGGGAGCAGGGTGAAAAAATACAGAAATTATTATAGACAAACTGAGGCAGAAAGGCTATAAAGAAGGGCTGTTTACAATACATGTTGTTAGTGTGTCTGCCAGTTGATAATGTCCTTGATTCATGATAAGCTGCGCTTCCTTGGAATGTCCCATTGCAGCAGAAGACGAGGACAAAAGAGCAGCGAGATCAGGGAGCGGGAAAAGAAGTGTCTGCCTTCAGCAAGAGTTAGAGAGGAAGAGAGGATGTTAGTATCTGGGATCATGTCAGTGTCTGGGATCATGTCAGTGAGATATATGTAATCAAACACTTTAGAACTTAGGTGAACTGACTATTGGTCCGAAACCTGGTACTGCAAAGTCCCAAACTTCATGTCACCAAGCCGGGCCATTGAGCCTCTCCAGTCCTCCCTCCTGGCACATGATTGCAGACTGAGCTGCTTGTTTTGCACAGTTCCACAAACATTATTCGTGATTGTATCCAAGCGTCAGGGGGGTACCCACAGATTGGAGATGGTACAGTTCTTTAATCTGTGTCACCTTCTGATGTAGACCTTCCCGAGGTCCACAACGGCTCCGCTGTGGTGTACATTTACAGCTTTGGGGGATTTTTATTCGCGCCAATGGATCAGAAACATCCCCAGGCCAATCAGATGTCTAGCCATCAAAAATCCAATAAGTAAAAGGAAAAGTTGGAAAAGTTGGCTCTCCCAAATCCACATTTCTTTGTGCGTGCCAATCTGCGTTGAGGGCCAGCTTATCAATTCCATGATTTAGGATTTCAAAAATCAACTCCAACAGGAGGAACAGAGGCGAAGACAAGAGAGGCACGTAGACACATAGAGCAAAGCAGATAGAGATAAGGGAGAGGAGGAAAATACGTCTGACCTCGGCGAGTGTAGTGGAGTGGTCTTTGCTAGTCAAAAACCTCTATTGTGGAATACTGCAGGTGAAGAAAATATATTTCCATAGAGACAAGCAGGTGTTGAACCCTCCACCAGAAAGGTTGCATAGTGTTCCTTTAAGATAATAATTGGTTAAAAATACAAAATCTGTAATAATGTTGACTGAATAGCTTTACACTGATCTTGAGCTGTATCAGAACAAGTACAAGAGCACACAGACTAATATACGCCCATGGACCACTATGGAACCTACAGGACCACTGAGGGATTACACAGATATGACACATGGGAATAGAAACTACCATTTAATGTTGAAAATCACATTCTATCATCATGGTATTGAGTGTCAAATCTATTCCATAGTGTTAAAATTATGACAACACTTTTGAAAAACCAATAAAACCTGTAAATGTATTGTTACAAATGAGAAATCGGTAATGTTGTGTACAGCGTAAAAAGTTATTTTAGATGCTTTCAACTTTTAAACATTCCATCCAGCTATCTCATTTGAATAGACATGTCCAGAGAGGTACCTGGTCTCCTGTATCTCGTCGGCGTGCTGCAGGGCATCTGACTCTTGCCTGCTCCTCCACAGTGTGACCTCTGTGTTGAGTTTGGACACCAGCCTCTGTAGCTCCTGCCTGCTCTCCTGCTCCTCCTCCAGCTGCTCCCTCAGCCCCACGCTTTCCTGCCGAGCCTGGGCCAGAGCGCTGCTAAGAGCACCCTTGTTCTGGACACAAGCACCACACAGTCACGCCTCGCACAACTTAAAGGAAAAGTAACGTTTTTTTACAATCTGAGCCTTCTTTCGGCAACAAGTAGTTTTACTCACCCATACCAGTTTGGTGTCAATTGGAGTGGTATCGCAGAAGTTATGTTGGAGCCGTTCTGTTCTACTAATGATCCCGTATCCGTTAGCGTGAGTGCTCGGGGCACTGCTTTGCGCTCTCCAAATAACACAAACTTTAGCACTTTTCAAATCACAGAAGATCGCTGTGTCAGGGTAGACTTTTAGTAGATCCCAAAACGGCCTGAAACCCGATATCACAACAGAAAAGTAAAGTTCAGAGCGGTGTTTGCTTCTTTCAGACTAGCGGTGTTTACAAAACAGCTGAGTTCACGCATGCGCACTGTCCTCTCTGATGACGTCATCAAATGAAACTATAGCTGGATATCGGGTTTCAGGCCGTTTTGGAATCCACTAAAAGTCTACCCTGACACAGCGATCTTCTGTGATTTGAAAAGTGCTAAAGTTTGTGTTATTTGGACACCGCAAAGTAATGCCCCGAGCATATGATACGAGCACCATGTTAACGGATACGGGATCATTAGTAGAACAGAACGGCTCCAACATAACTTCTGCGATACTGCTCCAATTGACACCAGACTGCTATGGGTGAGTAAAACTTGTTTTATTGCCGAAAGAAGGCTCAGATTGTTAAAAAAAAAAAAAAAAAAAAAAAAACGTTACTTTTCCTTTAAATTTTTTTTTTATTTTTTATTTTTATTTTTTAATTAAAGGCCTTATATTTGAGCAAAGTGTGCCTTTTCCCAGTAGAGATGCTCATTGTGGTGAATAATTAGGATGCTCTGAATACATAAAGTAAGTGAGAAACAATTTTGGACCACTGCAAACTGTTTCAAATGAACTACTTCTGTTTTTCACCTTAACACAAGCCACATCAGAACAAACTCTTGCATCAAAATGATATAGATGTTAGCTCAAAATACTAAAATATTTTTAGTAATACATTCAAATTCCACCTGAACTTTAAGTAACACTAAGTAACTTCTTTCATGCAGAGTCTGCCACCTGATGGTCTCCTTGGAGATGTTACTGCTTCTCCTTGACTGCTCCTCTTAATCTTATCTATGCCCATAGAGACAAACCGGTGACATCATCAGGCCCAGTTATTAATTGATTGATTGATTTGTTTTTATTTTGAGTTTGTGCCAAGAAAGAAACAATGATCCTATACCAGGCATGGGCATACTACGGCCCGGGGGCCATATGCGGCCCGCCAAACTTGAAGAAATTATATTAATAAACCTTGTTATTGTTTTAATGTTTTATTCATTCATTCATTCATCTTCTTCCGCTTTTCCATTTTCTGGGTTGCGGGAGCAGCAGTCCAAGCAGTGTTCTGCTGCCCAGAACACATAAATGTTAATGTTAATGTTTTAATTTCCCTGCAATTCTGGCGTTTTCCAATAGCTGATCCACTACATACATTGACCTTTGTTGAGGTGCGGCGTTTTGCTCCACGTTTACTCTAGGAGGACAGAACTTTCAGTACTTTAAAACTATTAGTAATTTTTTAAAAAGCTGTATTTTATTAATAAAATGTTCTGTGTTTTAAGAGTCATTTCAATAAACAGCTAAATACCGTGGAACTTGAAAGATGGACATTTTGTTGTAATGCTTTTGTTAATTTTTAATTGAAATAAAGCACATGTTTTCTACATATCCCATGTTATTTATAGTTTGTTTTTTTTGTTTTTTACTTTTTATTTATGCTTTTTCAAAAACAGAGGTATAGAACATAGCAAAATCTGTGGGGTTCTACAGAAAAAACAAGCAAGCAAACAAAAAAAAAAAATCTTGTTCTTATACTCTATCCATTTAGACCAACTTTTTCCCCGCCTTCAACCTTAGATAATGAGTCATTCTTTCCATCAAATAAATGTCCTCAATTATTTCAATCCACTGTTTCAGTTCCAATGAGTCACTTTTTAGCCAGTTCCTAGTTACAACTTCCTTACTGGCCATCAGCATGATTTTAAACAAATAAAGGTCTTTGTATTTTTAGTGTTTTTACCAAAACACTAAATCCAGCTGCTCCTGGTCTGGCCCTTCTGTTAAATTTTAGAACCTTTTGTGGCCCACGAGTCAAAAACTTTGCCCACCCCTGTCCTATACATACTACACGTACATTGTAAACAACAAGAAAGCACATTTCTCAAAAAGGAGTGGGAAGAAGAACAACTTATATTCACCCACCCATATTCATGACATAGTTTAAAAAATGATGTGGTTGCTTATGCACATTGATCACCAAATAAATATTTACATATAGCAAAATAAATTAAGGTACACATTATGCATAGTACATATAATTTTAACCCTATTTCTTTCTTTCTTTTTTGTTTTCGTATTGTATTATTTTTACAGCTATTATCTTATCTGTGTACTTATTATTATTGTTATTTTTATTTTTTTTTCCACTCACCTTTATACCACAATAGCAAAAACTTTTTTTATATTTTATTTTGAAGCTGTGAATATTTGGGCAGTTACAGGACAGATCTGACTGTTTTTTTTTTGTTTTTTTTTAAGGTAATAATCTTGATTAATATTAGTAATTCTAAATAGTTTGACATAAATAGCCACAAATTCCTCTACATTAGTCATTTGGTCATATAACTAAGGGATTTGGATTTGTCCTCTATCTGCAGGTTAAGGCTCTGGCAACACAGGTTATGTTGTGACTGCAGTATTTGTAATTCAGTATTTGTATTTTTAAAAGCAGTAAGAGCAAAGGCTGCAGTTCCTTTACTTAAAATCATTTTGCTTATACACAAATCATGTATGCCCCCAAATATGTGTCATTATCACCATGGCTATTATTTGTTAACATCAAATTTCACAACTAACAAATATAAGAAATAATATAAATAATAAAATCCTTTTTTTTTTTTTCCCCTTCTTTCTTTTATGTGGTTTACCTTGACTTCCTCATCCAGCTGCTTCCTGAGCTCCTCCAGCTGTGATTGGAGCAGAGCTTTGTTTCGGCTCATCTGATTGGCTCGGCCCTCTGCCTCCTCCATCCTCCGGCTCATGTCTGCGTTATCGGCTGCAGGCGCAAAACGGACTGTCAGATGCCCTCCTGTCTGCCTACATACCCGTGTGTCAGGTGCCCTCCCATTCTCCTATACTGCTGTGTGTTGAATGCCGTCCCATCTTTCTGTAAACCTGTGTGTCAGATGCCCTCCCTCCTATATCCCTCTGTGTGTAGGATGCCTTCCCATTCTCCTGTTTATCCTCCCCAATCAATTATTTCTTTTCTTTTTTTCTATAATTACAGTGGTTCCTCACCTTACGAAATTAATTCGTTCCAGAAGTGGTTTCATAACGTGAATTTTTCGTAAGTTGAGTAGCTATTTCAATGGAAAAAAGCCTGATTCGTTCCAAGGCCCCGATCCAAGTTTTTTTTTTTTATAGTGTAACTTTTTTTATAGTGTAACATTGTGTTCTGCGTAGAGACTGTAGACCCAGGACTAAACGTGGACTATACCAGGTCTAGACCAAGGTCTAAACCTGGACTAAACCTGGACTAAACCAGGACTAGACCAGGTTTAGACTACCGCGGCTCTTGCATGCGTTCGTTCATGCGCTCAGACTGCGTGCGGTCCCCCTCGCTGCTCGCCTCAGCCGTGACTCGAAACGAAACCAGGAAATAGACCCGCGCGCGACGCTTTAATCCACCTGCTCTAGTCCTGGTTTAGTCCAGGTTTAGTCCTGGTCCAGTCCTGGTTTAGTCCAGGTTTAGTCCTGCTGGCAGCCCCGCGCCGGGTCATGCTGCGCTATCACACGTGTCCGCGCGCAGTTTTCTCCCCCCTCCCCCTTCCCCCCACACTTCACTATTAATAATTTTGTTGAAAATCTATGAAAGTTTGAGTGTTTAAACGAGAGACAAATGTGAGAAAAGTTTAAATCCAGTCTGAGAAAAGCGTATAATGTGTGTGGCTGAGCGCCCATTATTTGAATTTTTGAGATTTTGCATTTCGTAACTTGAATTTTCTTCCTATCTAGAGACCAAAATTTAACGTGAAGGCGTTTCGTAACTTGAAATTTGTTTGTTGGGTCTTTCGTAAGGTGAGGTACCACTGTAATTAGAGGAATCGCGATCATATTATCTGGCATGCAGCAGCGACCGTGTGCGTTCGCTCTACCTGTGAGCCTGTTCTTGGCTGCACTGAGCTCGGACAGCACCCTCTGCAGGTCCTCTCCTTTCTTGTTGGCCTCGGTCAGCTGCTCCTCCACCTTCTTCAGCTGAGAGTCTGACAGCATCTGAGACAGGAGACACATGAGATACGCCATTTCAGTCATATGAGGTGAGTCTCAACTGGCACTGCAGATTTACCTAATATCCACAAAAATGGTCAAAAAAGGACTTAGAATGGTAGATAATACTATTAAAAGACACAAAAGTTAGTGTTTAAAATCTAAATTTTACATGAACGTGCATCCTGCTAATGAAACTAGTGCACATCACATCAGGTTTGTCAAGTTGTGTACAGTTTTGTATCATGTTTTTGTATATTTATGGAGAATTGTTGTGTGGGAGTGTGGGGGATGTAGGCTTGTGGGCGGAGCATTGCACATAATCTTACAGCTAACCTTAAAGAGGGTTTGAATAGGGCCCAGCAGAGATCGCTAGATTATTCAAACATGCATGGGTAATATCTAAAACCTCTTCAGGCATGTTCTTGATGATGGAACAATGTTAACATGGTAGAAAAGTTTTAGAAAGTTTTACAAAATTGATTTAGCATAATGCTCCCTCTTTAATCCCAAACTTGCAAATTTACCTAATTTGAATTTAAGATCACCCAAAAATAGACTAGGAATAGATGACAGTGCTATTAAAACACAATGTAGTCAATTAAGTACCAAAATAGTTTTGTTTAATTCCACTTTAAAGGTCCTATTTTGCACAAAAATTGACTTTTGAGTCATGTCAGCCAAGCTGTTGCCTCATCAAAAACAGACCTGGAGTTGAGTTGAATTGTGTTTTGTTTCATTCCCACATCTTCATTCCCACATTCCTTTTATTCTTAATCTGTCTACATCTCCAAAACAGAAAACAGGGTTTGTGTGTTAAACGTGTGAATGAAACAAAACACAAGTCCTGGTCCGTTTATGATGATGAAACATTAGAACACAGATCAGAAAATAGTGTAATACGGGCCCTTTAAGACAAAAGTCAGTGTGTTTTTGCGTATGCCCTGTGGGACCTTGGTCTTGTGCAGTGTGTCCAGAGATGCTCCCAGCTCCTCCAGCTCATCCCTCAGGCTCAGTTTGTCCTTCTCCAGGCGGGCCCTGGTCCTCTGCAGGGCTGCACACTGCTCGCTCAGCTCAGACAGCGCCTCACTGTGGCGCTTCTTCACCGCCGCCAGCACCGCCTCTGATTGGACCGCGCTCTCCTCCAAGTCCCGCCTCACACGCACGAGCTCCACCTCCCGCTTCTTGTTCACCTCCATCTGTCACAAACAACAGTCCTTATGTAATTATTAAAGGACTTTTATTATAATTCCAACAAAGACCACTCTCAGGCAGTCTCATTCCAAACTGACTCAGACTTTTGACCGCTTTTTACTCAATCGCAGTAAGTTTTTATACTACTGGCTTGCTCAACTTCACTGTCTGCCTGTAGGGTTCAAAATGTTGTCAACAATAAACCATGACATGTTAGCTGGAAGACTGTACCTATGGTGTGTGTAGAATAGGTTGAGTGCCCAGAGGAAACCCACCCAGACACGGGAAGAACATGCAAACTCCACACAGAAAGACCCAAGTATCCCAGGGATTGAACCCAGCAACTTCTTGCTGTGGAGCGGGTGTGCTATCCACTCAGCCATTGTGTTGCAAAACACTAGCAGTTTCCTATTTTTCATAGTTTGATTTCAAAGGGGGAAAAACACAAACATGCATGAGGCTTATTACTGATAGTGTTTATTCTGTTAAAGGTCCCATGGCATGACATTTTCACTTTCTGAGGTTTTTGAACGTTAATGTGAGCTCCCCTACCCTGTTTAGGGCCCGCCCCCCATGGTTAAAAGTTGCGAAATGTCTAAACTGAGCATTTGCGATCCTTTTCTTCATTAGAAAAAAATCAGAGCTCAAACGGGCGATTTTGAACAAGGAAACTTATTGACGTCACCTCGAAAAAAGAAATGCAAATGCAGTTCCACGCCCGTCTGTCTGTACTCAGCGTCTTTGTAAATCACAGAGAGTTTGGACTGCGGAGGAGCTACGCAATGCGAAATACATTTTTTTTATTTGCCTGGAGGAACTTGCGAGTGTTTCTAGGCTCGGAAGTCCTTTATCTGAGCCTGTGGATATCTGAAACAGCAGTGGTTTAATTTTATTTTCTGTGGGAATGTGTTTATTTTTCAATGGAAGGCTTCTCATCTCTCCCCCCGTGCAAAAACACGGAAGTGGGTCACAGAGCGGAGCAGAGAGCTTGGCCACGCCCCCACCCCCTACTATAGGCCATCTCTGTCCTCCTCATTTGCATTCAAGCAACAACGCCCATAATGGAGTTTTCCAGAGTGACATTTATGACTCTTTCTCATCTTATCTCTCTTTCTCATGCACTGAGTGTTGATTTTGAAGAAGGATTCATTTACAGTATTAGGGAACCATTAAGGAGCCATATAAAAGCATCAAGAAGTACCATGTCATTCTTGGAGAGTCACTTCTTTAAACAGCGCATAATTCACAAATCACATGCTGCCACTAGATGGAGCGCTAGTATTGCGCTGTTGTGTCTTTTGACCTTGTAGAATATTCAAAATAAATAGCACATTTCTACCAGTAGAGGGCACTCACTGCCCCACTATTGTTTCTTTGTGTAGTTTAAAAGAAAAAAAAAAAAGGGTGAAATAAACAATTCAAGGAGAGACACTGAAGGGGACGCAAAGAAACCAACCCCAGAACAGGAATGATGTAGGCTCAGCTAGATTTGAACCACCAATCCCCAGGCATTAGAAAACCGAATCTATCTACACTAGCCAGAGGTGGTAGAGTATCCAAAAGTTGTACTCAAGTAAGAGTAACATTACTTTAAAATATTTCTCAAGTCCATACAATTTCAAGTAACTGCATTGCAACTGTCTATGTGATTTAATAGTAAAGACAAAACAATAAATAATGCAAAAAATCTGGTATTTTCAAGAAACACAATTGTTCAAATCATGTCATATTTTAGTACAGTCTCCGTAGTACCAGTATGAATGATATGGAGATTCATACTTGTGAGATACTGACTCCTCCGGCCTCCTCCAGTCTGTCAGTGAGCTCCTCCAGCTCTCTGCTCAGCTCAGCCCTCTGCTTCTCCACCTGCACAACACAAAACACTTCTCACAATCATATGCAAAAAAGTGACCTCCATGAAATTACGAATAAATAAAAACTCAAATGAATTGTCAGTTTCAGTGTACCTTGAATAAATAGATCAACATTTCAAGCCAACATTTAGTTCACATAACCACAGCAAGATGGATTCTTTTGATGTACAAACTCACATGAATACAGGTTGGCATGCGCCCGCTGGTATGATAGGGCCCGGCCACAGCACAGAAGCCAAAGGCAAAGTGACTAAGAGAACCAAAACAAACATGGCGACGCAAACAGATGTACTTCAGACTATTTTAGTGTCAATACAGACTACTGACTTTTTGAAAATCATGCAGAGGGAAGAACTTTATGCATTTGTGGACAGGGAAGATGTATGTGCTTTTCTCTCAACTGGATTTAACTAAAGTTTGATTTTTCGGCTTGTTCTCCTGTTGTGATGCTTCAACCAATCAGATTCAAGACTTCACGATGACGTTCTGTCTTTTCCTGAGCACTTTAGTGAGTGTGAAACTCAGTCCTATATATATGAATCTTGCAAGAGCCAGGTTACCATCTACAATGTTTCATAGTAAAACATGAGGAAATTATAACAACACACAGATTTCCCATTAGTCCAACTGAAGTTTTAAATATGCAGGGAAAGCCTTTCTGTGTGTGTTCTGCGTGGAGTTTGCATGCATGGTCTGGGTTCGATCCCCGGGTCGCCTGGGCCTTTCTGTGTGGGGTTTGCATGTTCTACCCGTGTCTGGGTGGGTTTCCTCCGGGCACTCTGGTTTCCTCCACCAACCCAAAACATGCACCATAGGTAAAATCCTCCAGCTTAGGTCCTGACCAAGCCGAAGCAAGAAGATCATGGAGATGGTCCCCGGGCGCAGTAATGTGCTGCTCACTGCTCCTAATAACAGGATGGGTTAAATGCAGAACTGGAATTTCCCCACTGTGGGACTAATAAAGGCATAGCTTTCTTTCTTTCTTTCTTTCTTTCTTCACGCTACCTCCTTGTCTCCATGGAGACGATACTGTTTTGCTTTTAATGTTCCACAGTATGATATAAAAATCATCTGTCTCCATGTAGACAAGCAGGTGAAGCTTACAGGTTACAGGTGGAAAGGCATGCCAGATCACAGTAAAAATGCATGTTTTCTTTGTTAAGAACCTGTAATTGAAAAATGCTAGTTAGACAAGTTTAATGCCATACTGTGGAACATTTTAGGCAAACCAATAACATCTCTATGAAAACAATCTTAAGAAATGACATAGTCCATATGTTTATATGATGCTTTTGAGTGTGCATAAAGTGTAATTACAGAGAAGCACCTCCATAAACCTCAGTTAAAAGGGGAGGAATGACAGAACATGTGCTGCAATGAGCCCGGGCTGGTGATAGCCCCTGCACATGGAGAAAGTGTTCTTCCATGCACGCACACACACACACACACGCACACACGCACACACACACGCAGAAACACACACACACACACTGACACACACACGCACACATACACTGTATGCAGCACGCAGCACTGTCTGATTCCACCCAGGACACGGCTAAAGACCATGGGTGACAGGGCCTTTCAAGCCGCAGCTCCCCGTCTCTGGAATACCCTTCCCGACCACCTTAGGGCCCCACAGTCGGTGGATGCTTTTAAAAGCGCACTAAAGACTCACTTGTTCACAAGAGCCTATGGCTAATTGGCCCATAATATGTTGTGCTTTTATCTTGCTATGTTTGTATTTATTCTGTCTGTGTTTTTACCCTGTTTTTAAATGCTCTGTAGCACTTTGAGATTGTTTTTCAATGTAAAGTGCTTTATAAATAAAATCTATTATTATTATTATTATTATTATTACACACACACGCACACATACACACACACACGCACACACACATGCACACACACACACGCACACACCCACACACACGCACACATACACACACACACACACATACACACTGACACACACATTGTTTTCACACCATTCTTTGAGTATGTAAAAATGGACATATGTTGTGAACATGTTTATCCCTGACTCTAGGGTTTGATCTGATTGTAAAGTTCTACATCCAGAATGTGTTTGACTTTATGGACATCATGCTAATTTAGGCTGTAATGAGCTACATTGACCAAACCTTAAATACATCTGTACTTACAAAAAACATTGGACATTATGTCCCATTTGTTTATGTTTTTTGGTGTTTTGGTTCTAAAGATGATTAAACTAAAATGTGCCTAAATGACATGACATGTTAGCTGGAAGACTGTACCTATGGTGTGTGTAGAATAGGTTGATGGGGGAAACCAGAGTGCCCAGAGGAAACCCACCCAGACACGGGGAGAACATGCAAACTCCACACAGAAAGTCCCAAGTATCTCAGGGATTAAACCCAGCAACTTCTTGCTGTGGAGCGGGTGTGCTATCCACTCAGCCATTGTGTTGCGAAACACTTTAGCAGTTTCCTATTTTTCATAGTTTGATTTCAAAGGGGGAAAAACACAGACATGCATGAGGCTTATTACTGATAGTGTTTATTCTGTTAAGAACTATTCTTGGAGAGTCACCTCTTTAAACAGTGCATAACAGTGCATAATTTAGCAGTTTCTCACACCTCTCATTTGAATGGTCAGTTACTATGTCTAAATCTAGTTGGTTTAAACCTAAATGCCTTTCTCTGGTCTGATTGGTCACTCCCTAAAGCCCAGCTCCTGCAGCCATTCCTGAGTCAGTGCTAGTGCAGCCTCTGCAGCTCAGGGAGGAAATTCTGGAGGTTCTGAACTTTCACATGAGACATGACCTGTCCATATACTGAGAATGAGACAATTTTTTTTTTTTTTTTTTTTTTTTGCACAGGATGCATACAGTTTTTTTTTTTACATACTGTATATTTAAAAGTGACAGTGTGTAAGATTTTTACCCGTTAATTACTGAAATTGAAGATACCCATTCAAAAATACACTGTTTTCCAAGCATTTTCACTTCCATCATGAAATCAAAGTATTCTTTTGGACTTAGATATAGTCACATAAAAGGGGGATCTTCCCCATACAGAGGCAGCCATTTTGAATACGAGAGCCGCAGAAGGACATTTGGGCTCCGCCTTCGGCAAGGCTCGTGGTTTTGGGTAAACAACGACAAGCATGTCCCGGATCACACATCGTAATGGATCTAACACGTGTTTTGGACTAAATTGTTTTACTGGATTATATTCGCTGGATCCTTATGGACAGATTGAGACCAAGTTTATGGTGAAATACAGAGTTTGACCTGTACAGAGCCTTCAAAGGTAAGCTAAGTAACAAACCTTGTTTTGTGCTTTTCCGTATAAAAGCCCCATGTGCTCGGGGAGTGATTTTTGTGCCGGGAAATGAATAGTCAAAAAGAGGAGACTGTAAGGTTTGATTTGATGTGTAGATTGTCATGGTACATGATCGGGAATGTGTGTTTTCATGCGAAAAGAAAAAAAAAAACAGTGAACGGGACCGTTCACGGGCGGGTACGCGAGCTGTCCGCGTTACGGCGCGCACGGGTGACCCTCGAGGTCTGCCGTAGCCAAAAGAGGAAGTGCATGGTACCTACACCACCTATGCGCCACAAATCCTACACACTGTACCTTTAAGATCAGACATTGAAAGTAGCCTTGCATTGCTCTTCAGCTGTAAAGAGATGGACTACTCCTCATAACTGCACTTGTTGTAAATGACCATATAGCTCTTCATGGTTCCACATTCCTCTGGGGAGAAGATCCGTATCTGTCAGTGGGGCCTGATAACATCTACACCACAGAACAATGGACCCCTGTACCTGTGCTCCTGATAAAACCATACAGGCCCAGACGTGTGGGAGGGGGGAGGGGTTGGGGGTGATCCTGGGGGAAGAGGTGAGACATGTGGGGGTAGGGCTGGAGCTCCGGATACCACCCAGAGAGAAGAGGAGAGAGTGAGAGGAGAGAGGAAACAGCCCTGGGCTAAATGTCACTGCGATAGACAGCAGAGGAAAGTATGCATCCACATCACAGAGCTGACAAGTGGCCTTCAAGTGGATCTGAAGAGGATTTCAGGTGGAAAAACAAAAACCTGTGATAAATATTTCTGTTGTCGGTAATGTACAGGTGATGTCATTCTTTCACTTGCACTGTTTCTTCTCAAAGTCATGAACTGGAGTCATCACAAAGCAGATAATCCTGCAGTCTGATTGGATAGGCCATTTGAGAGCCAAAACATAAACTTTTACAGTAACCTTTACTTTCTGGACCCGAATGATTCCACGGATAGGAATTAAAACCATACTTTGAACATTCTTGGATAAGATAGATTTTAGATAGGCGTCTTATATCTTACTGTGGAATATTACAGCCAAAGGACCATGGAAACAAGCAGGAAGAGGCCTGTGCAAATATGAGTGCAATAAACAATCATGGTTTTATTTGAACTATTGTTTGCAAAAAAGTTTACATAATATGGCTTTAAAGTGCTCATGCCAAGATGGACTACTCATTTTACTAAAACATAGTTAAGATAATTATTTTTAAGGTTATACTAAAAAAAATAATTTAAAAAAATGCCCAGTTTGGCCATTTTTTAGGTTATAAATTTAACTTCCTTGTTGGAAAATATATCACACTAGAGAATTCCATAACAGTTAACTGGGCCAAAACTACACTAATCTACACAGAAATTATTATCTGACACATAAAATAACAAGAAAACACCTTTATTTTTGTTGAAATCATGTTAAAAATATCAGAAGAAAATGTGTTTCTTGTGTAAATTGTGCTTAACATTTGGGTGGAATCTTGTCATCAATATAGAACTCCCTACTTCCTGTAATTTTCAGCATATTTTTCAACATTGCTTCTCAAATATCTTTTGGATTGATGTAAAACTATAATTTAAATTTGCAACATTTACATTATTATTACCACTAACTTTTACTAAAGTTTACTGCAGTTGTTTTCATTAAAATAACTTTGTGATTTGAGCACTGACTTTGAGTATTGTTTACAAAATACTGAAAACCATTAAAGGTGCACTACTTGTTACCATGGAAATGCTTTTGTTTTGCCTAGAATGTTCCATAGTATTGCATTAGATGAGCAGGTGGCAGACCCTTCACGAGATCCTAACTGGTATTCTCACCAATTACAGCATCAATCTCTACATAATAAACAAAAAAAGCTTTCATTTCATCAATCATACCTAACGCTACACACACACACTGGGAAAGAAGAGATTGGGTGGAGTGTCTTGCTAAAGCACAGAACAAGTCTAGATTGGATTCAAACCATAGACTGTACAAAGAAGTGGACTAAGTGAGTGTGATGACACCCATAGCGTCCGGCTCCAGTCAAATGAGGCTCAGTGAGGTTACAGGTTACAGGGGTGAATTTGGAATCCAACCCAAATATCATAGCAACCAAAGAGCCAATCCAGAGTGAGGCTGTGTTTAGCAGGGAGTGAGCGCTTAGCAATGCTGTCAATCAGACGCTTGGTCTGATTGACAGCATTGCTAAGCGCCCTACAAAATGATGGCACCAGATTTGTCTGTTATTAATGTTCATATCTTAATTTATGGACAAAATTGTGAAATAAAAAGACCAGAATCATGTAGAGCAGGTTAGTACGAATGTTTTTAAGACAGACAACAGAGTTAAAGAGAGAGGAGAGACAATTGTTCAATACAAAGTGAATTGGGGCCAAAGTCGATGGAGCCGGAAGCACGGCCATGCTAGTAGGTTAGATATGTTCATTTATATATTGATTCTACGGCAAAAGGAGAAATTCAATTTGTCAACTGGACAAAAGTTTATTTGGTCGAATATGTTTCGTAGCTCATCCAAACTGTTCTTCAGTTCTGGTCAGACGCTGGTGGACACTGCCTATATCTGCCTGAAGGGGGAAGGGGGGGGGCTAACTACAATGAAATAACTCTGAGACTACCACACCTGTGTGTTTACAGTTTCTGTTAGTTAGGAGGGCCTATTAGAGGGCAGAGGGAGTGGAGTGTGGGGTCTTGTTAGCAGAACCATTCAGGGCCATAATGGGTGTTTTCACCCTTCTGGACCTGACCTGCTGCCCTATTGTTTTCTTTGTTTGTTTTGATTTAGGTTGGAGGATAAAGTTATAAATGGGAGACAGATGGTGTCTGACACCTCCATTTCTGTTCAAGGAAGGATTCACTTTCTTGACAAAAATAGCCTCTTTAACTCCCCTCTCAAACCAAATAAACTTTTGTCTAGTGACAAATTGAATTTCTCCTTTTGCCATGGATTCTACCTGGACGACTGAGGGATTCCACACATACTGAGTCTATTCTTAAAGCACCAAATAAGCACATGTCATTTGTAGGATGTGTCCTTGTGTGTGGTATGTATACAGTATTTGAGCTCACCTTGGATCTCATGGTGCGCTCAGTCTCCAGCTCCTCCTCTAGCTCCTCAATCCGTGCCTGCAACGCAACACTGCACGTTTATCATATGGAAAGAGGACTTATGGGTAATATTTGTAACACATGCTCCTATTGGTTTAAAACAGCATTACAATCAGAACTGAACTTGATGCCATTCTATCATTATATCACTGAGAGCCCTTTTGGGTTTATTACAAACTGTTTTTAGCTGTAGGATCTGGCAACATACAGTGTAAGTCCCTGGTTCACTTACAGTAGAAGCTGTGATAGTGGTCTGGAGCAGTGGTTAGCCTAGCCTGCATAGCCTGGCTACAGACCACAGCACAACACTTCCTGGACTTTAGAGGAATTTCAGTTGTTTGGGTTTTTCCCAGTTTAGCCCAGAGCAGTGCATGAACTCCAGGTCAGAATGTCAGAACAGAGGAACACAATAGGCTGATCTGACCTTCTACCACCTTCTACTGAGAGTTAATACTGCGTTAATACTGCATAACGCATGAATTACTGATTTTCATACAGACAATTGAAAACTTGCTGCACACATTGAAAGCTCAGGTCTTTCAATGTGTGCAGCAAGTTACCAGTCTGTGGTGGCCAGCACCCTGCGCTTCGCTGTGGTCTGCTGGGGGAGCGGCACCAGTAAAAGGGACATTGAACGGATTGACAAACTGATCCGTAAAGCTGTTCATGTAATCGACTGTGAGCTAGAGACATTTGTCACAGGGAGAGACAGGAGGACACTGGACAAACTGCTCTCCATCATGGACACTCCTCCTAACCCACTGCACCAGACCATAGAGGGACAGCGGAGCTCATTCTCCAACAGGCTCCTGCAGCTCCGCTCAAACAGTTAGACATACAGGACTACATTCATACCATACTCCATACAACTGTACAACAACTCACCCTTATGTAACAGTTAATACTCCTTACAACTGTATATAGCTGTAATTTGATGTTTTATTTTATATTTTATTACATATTTTTCTATTTTATTCTGATTTATACATATACTTTTATTATCATTTTTTATTTTTATAATTACGTCTCATTTGACGCCGGTCTATTGCTATCTTTTTTTGCTCTTCCATCTATTTTTTTTTACCCTGTTATGTTATATATCATATTTGATGAGTGAGCTACTGTACCAAAATAATTTCCCTTGTTAATCAATAAAGTCTATCTAAGTCTAAGTCTAAGTAAGTCTAAAAATGCGTGAAAAGTCCCTCAGTCGTCCAGGTAGAATCCATGATAAAAGGAGAAGTTCAATTTCTCAACTGGACAAAGTTTGTTTGGTTGAAGACGTTTCGCCGCTCATCCGAGTGGCTTCTTCAGTTCTGGTTCTAGTTCAGTTCTGAAACTATCCCAACTAATTTGTATCTTTTGTTTCCCTGACGCCAGGGAAATAAAAGATACAAATTAGTTGGGATAGTTTCAGAATGATTCCAGGATAGTGAGCTCCTCCCTGCAGCTGGATATAAACAGGGACTAACCAGCACTAGAACCAGAACTGAAGAAGTCTCTCGGATGAGCGGCGAAACGTCTTCAACCAAACAAACTTTGTCCAGTTGACAAATTGAACTTCTCCTTTTATCATAAGTCTAAAAATGTCTTTGCAATACTCCCATACTCTGGGTCTAAAAAGATATTGTTCAGTTTTAATGCACTCCTTCACCAACAGACATCTCTCTAGAGCCCGTAAACATGCTGTCCCTGTGTGTGTTGGACGTCGTAAAGTTTAGCTGTTCATATAAAAGTCTAAGCAACTACACCGTAAAAGAGTCATAAATGAGGCTTGTAATACAGTGTAATGGGCTGCACCACTACATCATGTGGATCTACGTCTATGGAAGATCATTTGTTCCATCAGATTTTGAATTTTAAATACTGCCGAATATCTCACTTTGAATTTTTTTTTTAACTCTGAAAAAAACATGTTTGAATTATTTTTATTCAGAATTTTAGTTGCTGAAATTTTAAGTATACTTTTTTTTTTTTTTTTTTTTTGGGGGGGGGGGGGGGGCTGTAAGCAATTTACATTCTTTCAAAACAATAAATAAGAACAACATAACAATAAAACAAAACAAAACATTTGCCCAAGAAAGAGCAGGAAGAAGAAAACGTATTTAATCCCACCCCCTCTTCTAATTTCACCTTTTAAATATTCAGCGCAAATATTTTCAAGCCCTCAAATTCAAGAGTCAAAATTCAGAGAGTAAAATTCGCAGTGAAAAATTTCGCAGCAAAGATCCAAGATGCCAAGGCAGAAGCAATTGATCATGTGAGTGAGGAGGACAGAGGCTGTTTCTTATTGGCCATTAAAGATCCCATGACATGGTACTTCTTGATGCTTTTATATGGCTCCTTAATGGTTCCCTAATACTGTAAATGAATCCTTCTTCAAAATCAACACTCAGTGCATGAGAAACAGAGATAAGATGAGACAGAGTAATTTTTCTTTCTCTGAACACTCCATAATGGGTGTTGTTGCTCTGAGCTCTGAGCTCTCAGCTGATCCATTTCCGTATTTTTGCACGGGGGGAGAGATTTGAAGCATTCCATTGAAAAATAAACACATTTCCACAGAAAATAAAATTAAACCACTGCTGTTCAAAGGTCCAGAGGCTCAGATAAAGGACTTCCGGGCCTAAAAACACTGGGACGTGCCTCCAGGCAAATAAAAAAAAACGCATTTCGCATTGCCTAGCGCATTCGTAGTCCAAACTCTCTGGGCGTGATTTACAGAGACGCTGAGTACAGACAGACGGGGGTGGAACTGCATTTGCATTTCTTTTTTCGATCTGACGTCAATAAGGTGCCTTGTTCAAAATCACCCGTTTGAGCTCCGATTTTTTTTTTGGGGGGGGGGGGGGGGGCCTAAACAGGGTAGGGAAGCTCACATTAACGTTCAAAAACCTCAGAAAGTGAAAATTTCATGCCATGGGACCTTTAAAGAGATGAGGTTTTGATGAGGAAAATTCTGACCAATCAGATTGCTGCACTGCACCATTTCCTGTTTGTTACTAAATTAGATCGGATCACTTTGGATCGATTGCTTCTGCCGTGGCATCTTTGATCTTTCCTGCAATAATTCAAACACGAGTTAAAAATTCAAAGTGAGAAATTCAACGACATTTAAAATTTTAAATCTGATTAAACCGATTATCTTCCATATACATCTGTGTGAAGCAGTTTGTGTGCTGTTTCATTCATTCATTCATTCATTCATTTTCTTCAGTTTTTTCCGAGTCTTCGATTCACGGAGGCAACAGTCCAAACAGATCTGCCGCCCAGATCTCAGTGCATCAGCCCCCATAGATCCTCCTGTGGGTGGTGGGTCCATGGGAGGACGGCTCCACGTCGCTTGACGTGGCCTTGATGTATCTTCTGTCATGGGGGCTACCAGTGTACGCAGACACTGGGGGCGAGGTGGGGTTAAGTGTCTTGCCCAAGGACACAATGGCAGCATTCATCTGTGGGAGCTGGAATCGTACAGCCAACCTGCTGGATCTGACCGCTCAACCGATGATGTTATGTCGATATAGTATAAAGTATAGTTCAGTAAAGATTTTGATTTCATTTATTAAAGGTTCATGGTGTAACTTTTTGGTTGGGGCTCCATCACCTGCTTGTTTCTATGGATATGTCATTGCTCTGCCTGGAATGCTCCACAGTGTGACATTAAACAGCTCTTCTTTACATTTATTCAATTACAGGTGGTTTTGCTGCTCAAAGATACTTAGAGAAAAACAAACAAACAAAAAATTCTGATAGTGAGCGGGGTTGTCTCTCCACTAAGCTGACCTGTAATCTAGTCTGGTTTGGGCTCGATGAAGATAGAAAGGTTTAATGCCATACTGTGAAACATTCCAGACAAAGCAATAACATCTCCATGGAGAAAAGCATTTGGCGGGCCCTCCAGAAGAAAAGTGACACAATGCACTTTTCAGCTAATATTAGTTTGGGTGACATTGGTGCAGCTCTGCCCCTGGACCTGGACGCTGGAGAGAGGCACCGATGTGAAACACAACTGGGCTGGAGGGAGTCACACCAAACAGATACACGCCAAAGCCCAAAGAGAACCAATGCTTTTCTCTTCACTCTTATATCTGTTTCTCTCACGCCTTCTCTGTCCTCTTTCCTTTTCTCTGCATACGTCACAGTGGTGGTGGCGAAATCAGGGCTAGATCAGAGCAATGACGTCTTGAATAGAGGAGAATAAAGATGACACAAACATGCACAAATCACTTTCAATACAACTTCGAGAGCATCAAGGAGAAGGGGAACACAGTAGGTCTCCTCTAATAATAGGGACGTGCCAAAGGGTTTGTGAGAACAAGTAATGCAGGTGTAAAAACCTACGTCCTCCAGCTTTAAATAGGTGAGGAGGAAGCTACAGGAAGGTACATCTTACATAACATGATAAAATCTATAAGACTCACATGCCATTTGAGAGCGTCTGCAGACAGAACAGCCATGGTGGACAAACTTGCACTAACTGCCCCCTTCCCACTCTCCTTCTGTGTCTCCTTTCTCTGTTCCCTCCTCCAAAGCTCCAGGTTGGGAAGCCGCACCCACATACCCCCACTCCACCATCAACACTGCACCCCTCAGGCCCAGATGTGATTTGAGTTAGACCCCTCCCCGATCTCCCTAAATGCAGTTTGTAGCACTTTCACAAATGTAGTTTAGATTAAGGACAGGTCAACAAACAATATCTGTGTTAGAATTTGTTTTGACAGGTTCATATGTGTAATTGTTACGAAGTACAACATCTTATCTAATATTAATGTAAGCTTGTAGTAATGAATGAAAGCGTTTTGGTGTCAGAAATGCTTTGAATGTGTCTAGTGATGATTTATGGACTTGTTATGCAGGATTTCTTAGACTTAGACTTAGAGAAACTTTATTGATCCACAAGGGAAATTATTTGGGAACAGTAGTCACTCATCAAATATAATATATAACAGAGGGTAACAAAAAATATATATGGAATAGCAAAAAAAGAGCAACAGACTGGTGTCCAATGAGACACAATTGTAAAAAAAAATAAAATAAAATAAATAAATAAATAAATTAATTAATTAATTAATAATAATAATAATAATAATAATAATAATAATAATAATAATAATAATAATAATAATAAATGTATATGTACAAATCAGAATAAAATAGAAAAATAAGTAATAAAATATAAATTACAATATCAAATTAAAGCTGCAAGCGGCGTTGTCGGGCCCTCGCACCTGCGGCCTACGGGGGGTGGGGGTGGGGGCATGCTCCATGCCAGCAATACAAAGTATTTTCAGCCGCACAAGATGTCATGTCAATCTAAAGCACAGTAGCAGCTTCAGTGCATTTTTTTTTACAGTTCTCTTTTCTACCACATGGTGGCGCTATGACATACGGGCAGTTCATTTGCATAAAAATGTTTCTCTTCATCATATACAAGGCTATGCCAAATTTCGTGTGGTTGCGTTTAGGGGGCTAAGCTACTGTATTTTCTTGCAGTTCACTTGCCTACCTTATGGTGGCGCTATGCCAAACTACCATTTAATTTGCTTGAAAATGTTCATAGTCATGGGGTTCCAGGCTTTTAAACCCCTGCTAAATGAAGTGGTGACACACCTCATATCCAAACACAGCTACAGTAGGGAGTATTATCTGTTACATAAGGGTGAGTTGTTTCTACCTATGATGCAACAATACTGAATTCAAATTCAAACATCACATTATCTGAGGCTCAGAGGTGAAGGAATTTTTAACAGAGCATTACTTAGTCCAGCGTGAAATGACCTAAAAACAACTCCAGGTATGTTTTTTTTTTTTTTTTTAATGAGGAGACAATGTAATACTGTGATTAAAAGCTCAGAAAAGTCGAATTTGCCTGATGTGGGTCCTTAAGGACTCACATTATGAAATTACACGTTAAACTCAGATGTAAAATATGTTTTGATTAATGAGTATAATGTTTTCTTCATAAAGTATATCAGATTTGGAACTATAGTAACCGCAAACACCTTTGTTTTGTTTAATTAATGTTTAAACTGAAAAAAAATCCCCTTCCTTGCTTGTAAACATTTGCATTTTGGATGGCTTCTTCGAGGATTCTGTTTTCAACCTCTGCACTACCACATGTGTTTTTGTACTTTTCTTTTCAACTTTGTTCCACAAACTTCCACAACTAATATCAAAATTTATTTTGTAACATAGTCTGATACATTGTCTAATCAGAGTATGTATTCTGAATACTTAGACTAATTTTACATAGAGTTGCATTTAAATTATAGAGTAAAGATGCAGCATAGCATTAAAAACAGCTTCATTTTTGTTTCATCATTTGTTATGTATTTCCTATCACTATCTGGAGAAGGACAACTCACACATAAACTCACCACAAGAACAAGAAGTGTTGCATAGTTTTCTCATTAGTTCTGTGCAGTTTGAAGCCTAAATTGTGAGGTCAAGTACTGGCCTGTATTCCTTTAATTTTAGGAAACCAAATGAAAGAGTAACTCAAAATTAGTACTTGTACGTATTCTCAGTTACTTCCCAACATTGACTATGATAAATATTTAGCACAGGTGCTTTGCTCTGTTTGAGTGCAGACTACATGAAGAAATATCTGTTAATAACCTTTTTTCAGTGTTACTTCTTTGGATGATGACAGAACAAAAGTCTTGTGAGGGCAATACAAAAGAAAAGGTAGCATATTCACTATTTTGTTACCCTCAACAAAATATCACAATTATCGTTCCGTGAGATGCATATCATGAAAATATAATACAGAGACATTTGTATATTGTTACATTCCTGAACAATATATCAATATATTGTATAGTATGGCTGTTAAGCCTATGGTTATGATTATATCAGTGGTATGTCTGGGTCTGTCTACTCCAATCATACAGCACATCCCGGCAGCACTGACGACAGGCTGGAATGCTCCTGTGTCAGCCCTTAATGAAAGGCTCTCCTTATGGGTGCTCACCAGAACCTCCAAGCTCTCACCTGAATAAAACATCTTTACACTTACATTTGCTGGACCCTTACCTTATGCACCCTAATTATTCACCGCAATGATTTATAAGTTAATAAGCGATTTTCACAACTTTTAAGGCCAGAGAGTTTTGCCATCACAGTAGTGCTATAACAACAATAACAACTAGCATGCTAACATGCACTTCCTGATTATACTTTCTAATTACAGTATATGCAGACACAGTATATCAGTACTAGGACAAATTTTGCTCAAATACCTGTAAAAAAAATCTGATACACTGACTTCTTTCTGCTCGTCCACTTATAGCGGTGGAGTACTTACTGTAAATAGGCTAGCCCACATCATACAGTCAAAAAACTGGATGAGCATGTTGTGTTGTTAAAATTTGTCTCTTATTTGGTACATAAGGCACATCTGTTTGAGCGAGAAGAGAGTCAGACTTGTTCATAATTGCAGGCTGCAGACAGATGTCCCTCAGTAGTGATTCATATAGGGTGCAGTGAGCTCTGGGATATGTGCTAACATGGTCCTGTGTGTAGCATCCAGGTGCTCCTCAAGCCACTATATGCCATTCATTATTTTTTCATTCTAGAATTTAATGAAAACTGGAGGGCAAGTGGATAGAGAAAGGGTTCAGACGATAGATCTTGTTGAATATCATAGATCATTGTTGAATAAAAAAAGAATAATAAAATATAGCCACAAGTGGCAGTGATTGACCCTCGCGCCCCGCAAATGCTGCAACCCACAAATGCAAATTTTTACTGAAATTGAAGTTTGTCTGTGTAAAAGGGAACCATTTATATAGATGCAAAATGTCATACATTTTGTACAATTTTTGCAGCGTCCCTGCACAGAAACAGTAAGACATGTGTCAAAAATGTGGGTGACTTGATGTCCCATTTTTAAGATAATGTGTACTAAATTTGAGCCCATGAATGCCCTAGAAGGAGTTCATGAAAGTACAATGTTTACAGAAAATGCTTTGCAAAATGTAATACAATATTGCTGACCGCTGGTGGAGTGGAAGGTGTTGGCGTAATAATATTTTTACTTGTCTTGTCAGCACCGGGGCTCCCCAGGGAACTGTCCTCTCACCCTTCCTCTTCACCATCTACACCTCGGACTTCATATACAACACGGACAGCTGCCATCTCCAGAAGTTCTCTGATGACTCGGCCATTGTGGGCTGTGTGTAGGAGGGGAACGAGTTGGAGTACCGCTCGGTCATCAGTGACTTTGTGGACTGGTGTGGGCGCAACCACCTGTGCCTTAACACCAGTAAGACAAAGGAGCTGGTGATCGACCTCAGGAGGAGACCACTACCTCACTCACCGGTGAACATCCATGGGCAGGACATAGAGACTGTGGACAGTTTCAAGTACCTGGGTGTTCACCTCAACAATAAACTGGACTGGTCCCACAACACCGACGCCCTGTACAAGAAGGGCCAAAGTCGCCTCCACCTCCTGAGGAGACTGAGGTCCTTTGGAGTGTGCAGGCCTCTGCTCAAGACTTTTTATGACTCTGTGGTGGCCTCTGCTCTCCTCTACGCTGTCGTCTGCTGGGCCCCAAGCAGCACAGAACGGGATAGAAAAAGACTTAATAAGCTGGTCAGGAGGGCCAGCTCTGTCCTGGGCTGTCCTCTGGACTCTGTAGAGGAGGTGGCTGAGAGGAGGGTACTGGCCAAATTCATGTCCATCATGGACGACACCTCTCACCCTCTGCACCGGACTGTAGAGGAGCTGAGCAGCTCCTTCAGTAGCCGACTAAGACACCCCCAGTGCAAGAAGGAGCACTACCGCAGATCCTTCATCCCCACCGCCATCAGACTGTATAATTCTAACATAGAGGCCAGACGTGCAATATCCTCTTTTCCATGTTGATGCTTGTTGTTACTATTTTTATTATTACTATTTCCATTATTATTATTATTACTTATTACTATTTTTATTATTACTTACTTTATCCCATTCCTGCCTGCATGCACTTTCTTTCTTGTCCAAATGTCCTGGAGCTACTGTGGCAAGTAAATTTCTCCTGTGTGAGATCAATAAAGTCTTATCTTATCTCTTATCTTATTTTCTTCTGTGTCAAATTTCATGATTCTACATGCAATTTTTTTGCGACCATTGTTATATCATAGCGATGTTATTGCAATATCATTGTGATGTCATAGCAATGTTATTGCAATGTCACTGTGATATCACACTTTTGACATGACTATGATGGGTGGTTACCTGCTGTTCCTGGCTCTTCCTCTGCAGGCCATGGTTCAGGGCCTCCTCAGCCTGAAGTCTGGAGCTGGTGCTGCTAATCTCCTGCTCCCTCCTGCACAGACACAGCACACAGTTGTTTTTTTTTTATTTTTTATTTATTTTTATTTTTTTCTTTGGCAGCAGATATGACATAGAAGTAATTGCATTAGTGTTCCCTAGCAACCACACTGTCCACAAGGCCAAACCTGTCTAAATTACACAATGGTTAAGATTAGACCATAGACTGTATGAAGATGTGGACTAAGGGAGTGTCATGTCACCCACAACATTCAGCTTCAGTCAAATGAAGCTTGCGATGTTAGTTATAGGGTTATGGGGCAAATTTGGAGCCAATCTCCATATTAGGAATAGGAATTTATTTACGGACAAAATAGTGAACTAAAAACACCTGGATCATGTAGAGTGTGTTAATATAAACATTTTAAGATCAAAATGATGAAGCTTGCAGCAGCAGCTACAGAGAAAGGGGCGACAACTCTTCAATGCAAAGTCAACTGAAAACAGAACACTTCCTATTTTGAAAGTGGTTCTCAAAGCAACCTACCTCACATTTATGCAATTAGAGTTGGTTTTATAGCTCAAGAATACCAAAAATCCACAGCTCTCACCTGTAACTTCGTCTGGTTTGGTCTCCATGCAGATAAAAAGGTTTAATATCATACAGTAAAACATTCCATACAAAGCAATAACATCTCCATGGAGAAAAGTATTTCACAGACCCTCCACCAGTAAAGTTACACAATGCACATTTAACTTAACTCTGTGCAATAACAAAATGAAATATATTGAAATAAACTGAAAATGCACAATATCCATTTATATCCTGCTTTACAAAGAGTCCCTGAGTTGACTTGCTCTGATAGACATTTGTCTAATTTCTCTCATTGTCCCAATCCATCAGCAGTGCATCCAGGCATGTACTTTTAATTTATTGCTGTCAATTTAACTAATGTACCTGCCAAACATAACATGCCCGGACCTCATCTGTACCATGTTCACAAAGCCTGTGCACCAAAGACCTCCTCGAGTTACTGTAAAGGCATTGAGACATGTCGGTATGGGAGCCTCCAGGGACAAACTTCAAAGCTTGGGAACCATAGTGCGGAGGAGTATCATAACCTCTAGATTCACATGGGCCTGGGGCAGAGGTATCATGTCCAACTGTCAGCCATGTTTGAAGCTTTATATCGTGGTTTGTAAAAAATGAGTAACTTTTTGCCCTGTGTGTGAGCTGTTGTAACATTTATGATTGATTTTATGGAATGCCTCATATTTGGCTCTGATTTGTGATATAGTGCATATGTATTTCTTTCATTTCTTTCGGACGGAGGATTACAAGTTTTTGATGAACAGTTGAAGCCGGGTTCAGAAAAGAAAGGTCTGACATGAGGTTGACAAATTGAGCATAATGCGCACATGTGTACAAGACACATCTGGAGTCTGTTAGCTTAAACAAGATGAAGGTTTTGGTGTTAGAGAGTTTTGAAAAAACGTGGTCTAATAATTTTGTGAAGCAACTTAGATCTAAATCTAGATGAATGTGTGATTGCAATAACAACAATAATACATTAGTCATTATACATAGTCGCACATACTTTTTCTACAGGTATATATGATGTTTTAGTCATTGTGTTTATTGTCCTATTTATAAGATGTTTTATGTTCACTGTGGGCCTAGGGAGCGCTGCAATTTCAAATCTTGTGTGTACAACCTGTACATATGGTTTTTAACAATAAAGCTGACTTTGACTTTGAACATATAGCACTTTACAATTTTATGAATTCTCCATTCACCCCACATTTGATGGTGGTAAACTGCTATTGCAGCCACAGTTAGGCCTGTTCGACCATCAGCAGTCACTCACCATTTTCATACTTGGCAATGCAGGGGAAGTGCCCTGCTTATTGCTTAGGGACATAATGACAGTTTGCACTAGACCCACTGCCCCCATTGTGGCACCTGGTATTACAGTCGGTTTAACGTTCAAGAACTAATCGGGCTGAACCCTGCTCAGCTTCAGAGATCAGATGAGATTGAGCATTGGCAAGATGGTAGTTGATGTGTTGAGGTAATAACCAGAGAAACCATGGGTACAGAATGGACGCCTCTTGGTGTAAATCCATACAAAGATTATAAGGTTAAAGGTGTTTTTCATTGCCTTAAAAACATGAAAAACAGAACTAGTTCATTTTAAACTGTTTGCCTAATGCAAACCTACTAATGTCTGAGCATTTAAATTATGCAATGAGTTTAAAAGTGCTTTTAACATCTCTCACAGACCAAAAGAGGGTTTACTGTCACAAGAACGCTAACAAACATTAGTATACTAATGGCGCACTTCTTGTTTCCTTCTAGCTGTGAAATATGAGCGCTAGCTACTCAGCCTGTGTGGTACAGGTCCTCAAATATATATATAAAAAAATACATTGATTTTGATTTATTATTGACAATATCATCAGTAAATGTGTGGCAATGAGTTTGACCGAAAGGACAAGATCGCTGATACAAGCGACCGAAATGAGTATCCTCTGCAGAGTGGCTGGGCGCACCCTTAGAGATAAGGTAAGAGCTCGTTCACACGGGAGGGGCTCGGAGTAGAGCCGCTGCTCCTCCACGTCGAGAGGAGCAGCTGAGGTGGCTCAGGCGTCTGTTCTGGATGCATCCTGGATGCCTCCCTCGGGAGGACGCCCCGGGGAAGACCCAGGACACATTGGAGGGACTATGTCCCCCAGCTGGCCTGGGAACGCCTTGGGGTCCCCCCGGAGGAACTGAAGGAAGTGTCCGTGGTGAAAAAAGTCTGGGAGTCCCTGTTTAAACTGTTGCCCCCGCGACTCGGCCCCGTATAAGCGGAAGAAAATGGATGGATGGAGTTTATGCAATAATTATATAAAACGAATACCACAATAGGACTGACATTGATGAAACAGTCATGTGACAGAAAGTGCTGGTATAAGCGCAGCATGATGGGTAGGGCCGTGTTTTGGTCATCGGTCCATTGTATGGTCTGTTGTGGCATCTCACCTACTGTATGTAATCATCCACTTACACTGCCTAACAAAAGTATTAGGACGATTGTGTATTTCCGAACTTTCATAAATAATGATAACAAGACGTATTGGTAATGACAACAAATGAATTTATTGATATATTAAAGCAAATTTCATCATGTGTAAAGGCATATTATTGCAAAAATGGGGACTCATCGCAGTGTAGGTCTAAACCAGGACTAGACTAGGACTATCATCCTAATACTTTTGTCAGGCAGTGTACTTTGCAGTTCCTTTGCACTGAAAATACCATATCTTTGGCAACACAAAACAAGATGGCACAAAGCCTATAGTCTAAGTTCTGTGAGTTGCATGCTAGTCCAACCATTTGATGCGTTCCTCCAGCCCGTTCCTCTGCTCCATGGTTCCTGGTCCATTTTGAGTCTGAGGTCTGCAGTTCTTCTCCATCTCTGAACGTAGCTGACGCTCTTCATCCAACTGGTACTCCAACTACGCCCCCCCAAAAAACAAAGAAATCGTAAAACATCTGGTCATAAAAGGAACACTCGAGGCTACAATTCACTTTACTACAAAAGCCAAGTGCTAGAGTTGCGCTGGTGATCAATCATCTTTAGACGTTTATGAGCTCAGGGCTTGAAACACAGCAATGTACAGGGCTTAGAGGGGAGCAATACAATGAAGGGTAATGAACCAGAGAGCTCCTTTTACTGTATAGAACTGCTCTGGCTGTTACAACATTTTAATGAGGGTATTATTCTAAATCTACTGGTAGATTTGTGTAGACATGTTATGTGAAATGACTTTGTTAATTGGATAATGAATTGTAGGGCTATGGTTATTTTTTTTAAATAATAACACTGATTGTTGTTGTTCTGAGTGTCCATAGGCTACTTTCATTTTCGTTTTCAAACCGTGAAAAGAGGAAGTATAGGTTAAATGGGTTATTCATGGTCTTAATGAAATATAGAAATCTGTGGCAGTAATCTCAGTTATAGTTTTTTTTGTTTTTTGTTTTCTTAAAAATGTGAAAAACAGAACTAGTTCATTTTAAACACTTTCTTCACAACTTTCAGAGTCCTGGTAAAGCTAACAAAGCTAATTTGTTTTTGTTTTTTTGCAGAGAGTAATACATTGTAATTTGATGCAGACAGCAGACACTGGTCTAATTTTGATCTTAAGAGCTATACTGGGATAAAACACATTTAAGTTAATCCCTATAAAAATAAATTAATCATACACCTGTTAAAGTGGCACTAAATAACTTTTTTTAGTGAAGGGTCTGCCACATGCTTGTTATGGGAATATTATACTGCTTTGTGTAGCATGTTCCACAGTACTGAACTTTTCTACTAATGTTGGACAGACCCTCTCATTCTAAGACATAGACTTATACAAATTTTACTGATCCACAAGGGAAATTATTTGGGTACAGTAGCTCACTCATCACATATAATATATAACAGAGGGTAACAAAAAATAGATGGAATAGCAAAAAAGATAGCAAGACTTATGTCAAATGAGACATAATTATACAAATAAAAATAATAAATATGTATGTACAAGTCAAAATAAAATTGAAAAATACGTAATAAACAAGAGACAAGAACGAGTAGTATACACAAATAGTGCAATAATAATATACTGATTGACAGAGCATAAGGTTATCTGTTACATAAGGGTGAGTTGTTGTACAGTTGTATGGCGTATGGTATGAATGTAGTCCTGTATCTCTCACTGTTTGAGCAGAGCTGTAGGAGCCTGTTGGAGAATAAGCTCCTCTGCCCCTCATTCAATGTTTTTTTTTTCTTTGTTTACTACTTTCTACATTTTAAATGTATACAGGAGACATTCAGCAAATGATACAGGATATACTGTAAGGAATTATGTAGTAAAGGAAGTAAGTTAAATAACTGAACTAAATAGTTTCTATATTAAAGTATCCGCCCTTTACTTTGTCGACGGCGCTGCAAACCCTTGTCCTGCTCTCAGTGAGCTTCATGATGAAGACTCCTGAAATGGTTTTCACTTCACAGCTGTGCCGCATCAGGGTCAAGAAATGCCAAATGCAAAGCAGTGATCAAAGCAAAGGGTAAAGTGTATTTACAAATGTTTAATTTAAAACAAGTTTGGAGTTATATTGAGTGTATTTTTTTTGTTTACTACATTCCATGTGTCATTCATTGTTTTAATGGAATCTACTGTGTCATGGAATCATGAAAAGAAGAACAGAAATATGAAAAAAACAGAACTCTGCTCACTTAATGGAGTTTTTTATGTTTTTCATTATTAATTAATTTATGTAATTAATAAAAAAATTATAAAAACTGAATAAATGCAAAATAGATACATTTAATGATATACTATATAACATTCCAGAGAGTAACCCTCCTCCCACCACCACCACTACCGCCACCACTAGTATAACTGATGTAAATGACTACTAAAATAAGTCTTTATTACAGTACAGTACAGTGTGAGTATGTCGGGTGTGTACTTGTGGTGCACCTAAATATCACCACATAGTCTTTTGTTGTTTTACTATTTGGTAATAATTTTATTGTCATTGAAAATAAGTTTTATTCCTGGTGAACTAATGCCAAGTACAAATTTACACACAGTAACGTGTTATTAACGAGTACTTTTCCTGTTTAGTGAGGGATTAGAAATTTAAGGGTAGTGGGAACCTTTGTGCTGGGGGCGTTGCATCAGGTTGGATTTGGCGGCGGACTTCCTGTTTAGCCAAATGCGATCTGGATGTAAAGAGGAGCGCTCCGTGTTTTCTGTCCTCTCACTACTATTGTGTTCACAGATCGCAACACTACTGTTATGTTCGCCCCGGTGCTTGGGGCCCGTAACAGATCATGGGGGCTCGTCCGGGATCAGCATGCCATCCATCCATCCATAGGCCACTGCTGATCCAGTGATAGTGAACGTTGGGGCCACGAGGACTGCATGTTCCGGTGCCAGGGGTGATCCAGTGTGCAGCAAAGAGGCCAGTGACCAGGGAAGAGGGCGCACAAGCCTACAGAGTGCAGCACTGCGAACCCAAGCACCTAAGACCAGCAAAATGTCGGCCAACGAGAGGAAACAACTTGTTTGGAGCATCAAGAAAAAGCTTCACCAGCTGACAGCTACTGAAGCCCACCTCATCGCCACCTCTTTAGGTGATGTTGAAGGACTTGATGCCACACAAATAAGTCAAGATGATGAAGAAAGCTGTATTGAGTACCTTACATTGTATTTGACATGCCAAGCCACCCTGGGACGGGAGGACCAGGGCTTGCCGCTTTTAAAGAGACTTGAATGCATCATAGATGGGGCCATTGTAAATCGCAGCCAAGGTCCTGTGCCACTAGAAATGGCGGAGAGCGGTAGTGTTCCCGCTGATCAGCAAGAAGCAAGTACTAGTGATGCAGACTTCCAGACATTACTTGCCCGTTATGATACTATTCAAAGTCAGATGAACCAAGTCCTGTCTGCTACAGCTTCTCCAGACCGGGAGAGATCCAACCTGCACCCAGCAAGCAGCAATCATTCCCTAAGCCAACAGACAACACAGACACCTGCCCGACAAGCCAAAGGTGGGCCATCACTCCCACTTTGTGAGCTCAGCCAGCGCTTGTCTCCATCTGAACACTCTTCAGGCCATTCTGGTGAAAGCATGATAGCCATGAGGGACTTGCCACTACTGTCCCGCAAAGAGTTTAAAATACATGGGGGAATGATAAGTGACACAACATCCGAACTGAGTTACAACAGCATCTGTAAACAGATTGATGAGGGTCTCAAAGAAAACCACACACAAAATGAAGTCATCAGGGAGTTCTCCGCGCGATTAAGCCAGGTAACTTTCGTGACATGCTGACAATCAAGGATGATCTAACTGTTACAGAGCTTAAAAGCTTCCTGCAGTCTCACCTAGGTGAAAAGAGTAGTACAGAACTATTCCAAGATTTGATGTGTGCCAAACAACATGAAAACGAGACACCTCAACAGTTCTTGTACAGAATGATTGGACTGAAACAAAAGATCCTGTTCTCACTCAAGCAGCCAGACACAGTAGTTAAGTATGATATGTCCACAATCCAGTGCATCTTTCTTAACACTATCTGTCAGGGCATAGGTGAGAAGTATGAAGGTGTTCGCAGAGACCTGAAGACACTTTTAGGTGATCCCGCTGTTAGTGATGAGGCCCTGCTCCGACAAGTGATAAAAACCACAACAGAGGAGGGTGAGAGGAAGCGCAGACTCGGACGTAGCGGTGTTCCTAGGGTCACACAGGCTCATGCTGCTAACAGTGAACACAAAGAGAAAACCAAGGACAATGTTGGTGTGAATCACATTGACAAAGACTCGACACTACAGAGACTTAGCGCCCAAGTTGAAGCACTCACTCAAGCTATGGAAAATCTAAAATCGATAACAGCATTAGTCCCAACTCCTGGAAAGACAGAAACTATGCCGAATTCCCAACCTGAGAGAAAGATGCAAAGACCCAAGACCTGTCAACAATGTGCTGCTCAGAGCAACCCAAATTGCCGCCATTGTTTTGTTTGTGGAGAAGAAGGACATCGGGCGGTGGGGTGCCTGAAGAGGACCAAGCCGGTGGGAAACTGGAGACGGTCAGGGCAGAGGGACCACCCCTGATCGACACCACCCAGCTGTCCCACCCAAAGAAAAAGTCAAAACCTAAGTCAAAAGGAGGAAGAGGTAATGCTAGTTCACAAGAATCTGTCGAGAATGAAAACCCACGTGGCTTAGTAGCCCCATTAGTTGGCCAACAATCCCATCTGAAAGTCATGATGGCTGGTTATCTTGTAACTGTAGTGCTAGACACGGGGGCTGGGGTGAGTCTTTTAGATCATGCATGGCTAAAGAAATATCTACCAGGTCAGCAGGTCAGGCCGTTAAGTGAACTGATGGACGATGATCTTAATGTGAAGGCAGTCACAGGGGACTCTATACCTTATGATGGGTGGGTAGAGGTAGTAGTCAACCTAGAGGGTAACAATGACCCAGACCTTTCGATACGCGCACCTTTCCTTGTGAGCCGGCTCAAGATTGAAAAACCTATTGTAGGCTTTAATGTCATATATGAGTTCATCAAAGACAATGGGGGAACTACAAGCTTATAGAACTTATTGGTAGAGCTATGGGAATCGAGATTACCGCGCTAAGTGCCTTGGTAAACTTTATTCAGACACAAAAGCGTCTAGTGAACGAGCCAACCACTGTAAAAGTGGGCTTTAAAGGTGTAACTGTGTACCCTAGCCAAGTCGCTTACATTAAATGCAGAGTCCCAGAGAGTATTAGCTCTACAGAGTCACTTGTATTATTCGAGCCAGTGCTTGACAATGTACACCTTGAGGCACTTAGTATTGGAGCAGGACTGTTGCAAATTCAAAAGACAGACAGGCCCTATGTCAAAATACCGGTGTCAAACTATTCGATGCGAAGTGTGACCCTGCCCGGCTCAGCAGTTCTCGGGTCCATTGAGCCTATAGCCAAAATAGTTGAAACAGACAATCCAAGAGGTATTTGTGGGACTGCATCAGCCTCTGTCCAAACTGTTCTCTCAGTTCCCAAGCCCAGCCAAGACCAGGAGCCACCAAATGCAGCTCGCTGGCACCCTCCAGTGGACATTAGCCACTTAACGCCAGAACAGCAGAGTGAGGTAAAACAGATGTTATTTGAGGAATCGGGTGCTTTCGCTCGAGAAGATGGTGACATTGGAAATATTCCTAGTTTACAAATGACTCTCAATCTGAAAGATGACATTCCAGTGCAGCGCTCATACACAGCTATCCCTAAGCCACTATACAAAGAGGTCAAAGAGTATATTCAGGACCTACTCGCTAAGGGCTGGATAGTGAAATCAAAGTCACCTTTTGCTGCACCTGTAGTATGTGTGCGAAAACGAGATGGCACGTTAAGACTTTGTATTGATTACAGACTATTAAACCAAAAAACAGTGCCAGACCGCCACCCACTTCCACGTATCCAGGATCTCTTAGACACGCTGGGGGGCCACAGTTGGTTTAGCATTCTCGACCAAGGTAAAGCTTACCATCAGGGGTACATGGCTGAGGGGTCCCGTCACATGACCGCATTCATCTCACCCTGGGGACTGTACGAGTGGGTGAGGATCCCCTTCGGCCTCAGTAATGCGCCTGCAGCGTTCCAGCGCAGTATGGAAGAAATGCTAAACACACTGCGTGATGACTGCTGTATCCCGTATCTGGACGATATCCTTTGCTACTCAAAAAGTTTTGTACAACATGTTGAAGCTGTGCGCAAGGTCCTCAGAGCCCTGCAGCAGCACGGAGTCAAGCTCCGCCCAACAAAATGTGAGCTGTTTAAAGCGGAGGTCAGGTATGTGGGTAGGCTGGTCTCAGCGAATGGGGTTAGGATTGATCCCAAGGACATTGATGCGGTTAAGTCACTTGGCCAAAAGAAACCAACCAACGTGGGTGAGTTAAGAAAGCTCCTTGGCTTTTTGAGTTATTACCGTGTCTATATTCAAGATTTTTCTAGAATCGCAAAGCCACTGTATAGCCTACTGCAAGTCAAGGGCTGCTCTGAGAACATACAGCTGAAAACCAAGAAGGGAAAAGGTGCTCAGCTACCTTCAAAGACTCCTATTAGCTGGACAGGTGAGCATGACCACACCCTCAAGCAGCTCATTGACATTTTAGCAAACCCACCAGTCCTTGCCTATCCCAACTTTGAAATGCCTTTTGTCCTGCACACTGATGCCTGTGAAAAAGGGCTAGGGGCCGTGCTGTATCAAAGGCAAAGTGGTAAACTGAAGGTCATTGCATACGGCTCACGAACTTTGACCCCAGCCGAAAAGAACTATTGTTTACACTCAGGTAAACTGGAGTTTTTAGCCCTTAAGTGGGCAGTTTGTGAAAAGTTTAGGGATTACTTGTTCTATGCTCCGGAGTTCACAGTATACACAGACAATAACCCGTTGACATATGTAATGAGCACTGCAAAGTTAAATGCCGCAGGACATAGGTGGGTGGGTGAACTCGCAGATTTCAGATTTAACATCAAATACAGGCCTGGTAAAACTAATGTGGATGCAGACACTCTATCGCGCCTCCCCCTGGACATTGACAGTTATGTTGGGGAGTGTACAGAGGAGTTTAGCAGAGATATTGTTTGTGCCACTTGGGAAGGTAGTGAGGCAGCCAGGAAGGGTGACATTGCTTATGTAGCTGTCCTAAATCTGACCCAGAACACTGAACAGGTCAAGTCGGCCTTGCCCAGCATTAGCCATCAGGAGCTAGTGAGAGCACAAAGGCAAGATGCCGCAATCAATGAGCTTTTAAAGCTAAAAGAGACAAAAGCTGCGCTAACAGACAGAGACAGACAAAGTGCAGATGGTTTAGTGAAAAGACTAATGCGTGAGTGGGGAAAACTAGTGATACAGGATGACTTGTTGTACAGGGAGGCTGGGGGTAGACACCAGTTGGTCTTACCTGCAGAGTACAGGCCACTGGTGCTGAAACACCTTCACAACCATATGGGTCACCTCGGGGCCGAAAGAGTTATCAGCCTAGCCCGAGACCGTTTCTATTGGCCCTTTATGAAAAAGGACATCGAGGCCTATGTAACCAGAAAGTGTCCCTGTATAAAACAAAAGAAACCTGCCACACATGTAAGAGCACCGATGGGCAGTATCAGCACCAGTGCACCCATGGAGTTAGTGTCCATTGATTACATGCACTTAGAAAAGAGCAGAGGTGGCTATGAATATATTCTAGTTGCAGTAGACCACTTTACACGCTTTGCTCAAGTGTACCCAACCCGAAATAAATCTGCAAAAACGGCTGCTGAAAAACTTTTCAATGATTTTATCCCTCGGTTCGGTTACCCCGCCAAGCTGCACCATGACCAAGGCCGTGAGTTTGAGAACGCGCTGTTCAGGGGCCTTCAGCAGTTGTCAGGTGTCGGCTCCTCTCGCACAACACCGTACCACCCACAGGGTAACCCAGCTGAACGATTTAATCGTACTCTGCTGCAAATGTTGAGAACACTGGGGGAGAAGGAGAAAGACAATTGGAAAGACTTTTTGCCCCAGGTCGTTCATGCATATAACTGCACAAAACATGAGGCCACCGGGTTTTCGCCACACTTTTTAATGTTTGGGCGCCACCCCCGCCTACCCGTGGATCTCTTGTTTGATCTTAAAACTGAAAAGGGGAATGAGACGCCACAAGGATACGCACAAAAGTGGTCAAAGAGGATGAGGGAGGCTTATCAAATCGCCTCCGCTAACAGCCAACACTCTAGCGCCCGGGGTAAGAAGTATTATGACCAACATGTGAAGGGAGTTGTCTTGGAGCCTGGTGACAGGGTCTTGGTGCGCAACTTAAGTGAAAGGGGAGGTCCAGGAAAGCTCAGGTCATATTGGGATCAAACTGTGTACATTGTCAAAGAACAAATCAAAAACGGTCCCATTTATAAGGTGTTTCCTGAAAACAATGAGCAGAAAACTAGAGTGCTCCACAGAAACCTCCTTCACCTTGTTAATGACTTACCGGTGAGCATTGCCCAGGAAAACTACAAAAAGACTGTTAAAAAGAGAGCTAAAACTTGCGATACTAACCAAAACCAAAGTAACCGGGACAGCAGCAGTGACACGTCAGACTCTGAAAGTGAATCCAGGACCCGCTATTGGCTCAGGGTTCCAGTTAGAACAAGACCACAAGGGGTCCTACAAACTTTTCCAGCACCATCTCAAGTGTTTGTGCCAAGAGAACAAATGAGACACCCACAGACTGATATCCAAAACAGAGACACTCTGATAGAGGATCAGTATCCAAATGGAAATGAACTTGTCCAAAACACTGAAACTGACAATGAACAAGGAGGACAACTTGGACCAGAACTTGAAAGAGACAGTGAACAAGTTACACCTGAAATGGATTCGGAACATGAGGAGCACGTTGCGGCACAGGATTTGTCCCTCAGGAGATCAACACGAGAAAGGAGACCACCACAGACTCTCACCTACAGTTCCCTGGGTCAGCCTTCATACCAGCCACAGGGAGTAGTGAGTCATGTTGGACTGAATGGAATACAAGTTTTGCCAGTGTGGTGTATACAACCATTCCAGATAAATTCCTGCATTCCATACCAGACTATGCCTTATACAGTAACTGTACCTTATGCAATGCCAAATTCTTGTGTACTGAAGGGTTAAAGTAGTGAGATTACTGTGGAATGTTGTTACTTTTCCATGAATGGGAATATGATTGATGTTTTAAGTGTCAGGGGCCATCTTTTATGTTGGGGAGCGTGTGGTGCACCTAAATATCACCACATAGTCTTTTGTTGTTTTACTATTTGGTAATAATTTTATTGTCATTGAAAATAAGTTTTATTCCTGGTGAACTAATGCCAAGTACAAATTTACACACAGTAACGTGTTATTAACGAGTACTTTTCCTGTTTAGTGAGGGATTAGAAATTTAAGGGTAGTGGGAACCTTTGTGCTGGGGGCGTTGCATCAGGTTGGATTTGGCGGCGGACTTCCTGTTTAGCCAAATGCGATCTGGATGTAAAGAGGAGCGCTCCGTGTTTTCTGTCCTCTCACTACTATTGTGTTCACAGATCGCAACACTACTGTTATGTTCGCCCCGGTGCTTGGGGCCCGTAACATACTCACGTTCTGAGCGTGCATCTGCAGCTGGCTCCTCTGCTTGGTGAGGCTCTCCACCTTCTCCTCCTCGCTCTGAAGGTCCTCGATGGCCTGCTGGAGGAGGAACAAGTCATGAGACCATGCCTGGAGAGCACATGTCCATCTTCTGATCAAACATTTGAAAAGCCTGTCATGACTGTTGCGCATTAGAGCTGCAACAGATTTGGTCACTCCCAAAACATCAGTGGTCTGTCATATGGCACTGATAAGGCTATTCTACATCTACTGTGTCAATGTTATTCGACGTCACCCATAACATTTGGCTCCAGTCCAAATGAAGCTCACCGAGGCTAGTGGTGAGAGAGACACATTTATAGAATGACCAGGATCATGTAGAGCAGGTTAATATGAGCATTTTAACACCAAAATGACACAGCAGCAGTTACAAAGAGAGTGTGCCAATTTTTCAGTGTAAAGTCCAAGTAAAGGAGTACTCAGTGGAGCTGGAAGCGCACCCATGAACACTTCCTATTTGGAACGTGGCGATAGCGGGTTAGCTATGTCCATTTATACAGTATATACAGTCTATAGTGCTAGTGCAGCCTCTGCAGCTCAGTGAGTGAACTCCCGAGAGCTTTCACATGAGGCATGGCCTGTCCATATACTGAAAAAAACTTGGATGTGTCATGTATTTGCAGGTTAAGGCACTGACCCAGGTACAGCTGTGATTGTAGGAGGTTTTTTTAAAAATTGTAAGAGCACAGAACACATAACCCAAGCTGAACATTAGGTTAATGATGCAAAATAATTAGATGTCAGTGCTAATAGATGTACCTTAATTGCATAGCCCTAACCTTCATTGTGCAAAACCAGGGTTCTTTACAAAATAGTGATCCAGTTTGGTGTTGCTGAATTACCATTAGTCTGTAATGTAAAGTGGTTAGACGGAGACTTAGACAAACTTTATTGATCCACCAAAGGACATTATTTGGGTACAGTCGCTCACTCATCAAATATAATATATAACAGAGTAACCAAAAATACATGGAATTGCCAAAAAATGTAGCAATAGGCCGGTGTCAAATGAGACATAATTATAAAAATAAAAAAACATAATAAGTGTATATGTACAAATCAGAATAAAATAGAAAAATAAGGAATAAAATATAAAATAAAATATTGTGGCAGGAGTTAGCCTTGTAATTCCCGTCATTTGCAGAATTTGCCTCAGTCATGCTCGGTGTTAGCTTGACTACTATATTTTCAATATTTTACCCACTTGAAATGTTTCTCTGCAACTAATTTCAGTAAAAAAAAAAGCTTGTAGTTACAAAACATTTATTTTTAGAGAGTCACCATATCATGTGCGTTGCAACACTGGAATTTCCCCACTGAGGGACTAATAAAGGCATATCTTATCTTATCTTATCTTATTACATATTACACTAATATCAATCAGCGTTTCTCAGGTTAAAGAGCAGTTAGACTGTACACATTATATAAATGGACGTAGCTAATGCGCTAGCCACCGTGTTCCAAACAGGAAGTTTGCATGTGGCTCTTCCGGCTCCTTCTGACTCTGGCTCCCATTGACAATGGAATATTGTGGCCCCTCTCTCTGTAACTGCTGCTGTGAGCCTTGTCAATTTAGTCATAAAATGCACTCATTAATCCATTAAAAAAAATTATACTCATAATCTAGAGCCTAGCTCCAAATTCGCCAGAGTAACACCCTTATTCCAATCCAAACATTCCAACATGCCTCCATTCCGGGGCATCCCGGGCCTTTCTGTGTTGAGTTTGCATGTTCTCCCCGTGTCTGGATGGGTTTCCTCTGGGCACTCCAGTTTCCCCCATCAACCCAAAAAACATGCTTCAGGTAAAATCCTCCAGGTAAAATCCTCCAGCTTAGGTCCTGACCAAGCCGAGCAATAAGATCATGGAGATGGGTTCCTGGGCACCTGAAAGATGAGGTGCCCACTCCTCCTTAAGGTTGGGTCAAATGCAGAGAAATAATTTCCCTACAGGGATGAATAAAGCATGTCTTCTTCTTCTTCTTCTTCTTCTGACACTTTTTGATGCCGCCATCCCGACAACTTACTCATAGTTTGGAGCATCACCTTTTTTGCCTGACTAAACCAGGACTAAACCAGGACTAAACCAGGACTAAACCAAGACTAAATCAGGACTACACCTGGACTAAACCAGGTCTAAACCGGGATTACACCAGGACTAAACCAGGTCTAAACCGGGACTAAACCAGTTCGAAATCAGGACTAAACCAGGATTAAACCAAGTTTAAGCTAGGACCGGAGGTGCGCCAGTGGAGTGCGAGTGACTTTTTTTCGTTGAAAACGCGCGGTGCCTGCATTAACTAACCAATTTTCTGGGCACAGAAGTGCTGTGCGCTGCACTTGAATTGCGTAACTAAATTTCAGCGTGAGAAATACTATGTGTGGCGAATTGCGTGTGTCACACTCTCAAAGCGTGAGACTTGAGAGCCCTGTTAGATGTAGTTTGTCTGTGTGTATGTTGGCGTAGTAAAGCTACTAACTTATAACTTATGTTAAAGCAGTGCTTCTCAATTATTTTCTGTGACGCCCCCCCTAGGAAGAAGAAAATATTTCACGCCCCCCTTCCTGCGCGCGACTATAAATGGTATTATTTGTCTAGAAAATTGTTATTAGAACACCATTGTATCCTTTTATTAACATTATAAACAAAAAAAAAGAAAGAAACTTACAACAAAGACTGCACTGAGGACTCAAATATTAATGTGTTTTTAATGCAGCTTTGCGCACATTTGTTTACGTTTTACAGAAATGAAACTTAAAACCACCTCATTTGCATAAGCTAAAAGCATTGAAAAAAAACGCTCTCTCCTTGTGCCACTGATGCGTCAGCTTCTGTCGGACTAAAGGACACGACTCAGTGGAATATACGTGTTTTTTTCTGTGACAGAGGATGTTCTGTTAATGGTGAGACTGTGCGTAAATCGCATGTGAGAACGCCACTGCCAACTACTGTTGTTGATGTGCAATTACACTTAGTTCTAGTACAGTACAGCAAAAAAACATGTTTCCCAGGGTCATACGCCCCCCCAGGGGGGCCCGCCCCACTATTTGAGAACCACTGTGTTAAAGTGTGTGTGCATATCGAATTTTAACACAAATTCAGATCTGACTCAAATTGAGTAATCAGAAGTATGGTATTGATTGGTAATGCTAAATGTGTGCTACGTTTGCCTAGTTTGGACTTGTCAGTATTAGAAGCACGTGCTATAGATTAGCGGGTAGTGTTAGCTGACAGATGCTTATTCATCACACTGGTTCTTTAGCTCCCTCAGACATGTGCTTCTGTTTAGGGCCCGACAGTTCTACTACTCCATCAGGCAGTGGCTAAGTGCTACCCGCAGAGACAGCACTATCAGTTACAGCTCCAATTAACATCATCATTAACTAAAGTGACATGAGTATTGCTTTTAGACCTTTTTAGAGGTATACTGAAACAAAAGAAGTAGGAGAGATGTGCAGGGTTCAGTAGGGACTCCTCTAAATATCTGAGCTGGGATTCTGGTCAGCAGTAATGGGGCGTCTCCCAAAAATGTATGGCAAAATTTTGTAGTACTAAATGAGGTAGTACTGAGGTTTTTGAGCGTTAATGTGAGCTCCCCTACCCTGTTTGCCCCCCCCATGGCTAAAAGTTGCAAAATGTCTAAACTGAGCATTTGCGATCCTTTTCCGTGTTTGAAAAAAAGACAGCCCAAACGGGTGATTTTGAACAAGGGAACTTTCTGACGTCACATTCGCGGAAAGGTTTCCACCCCCCGTCTGGATGTCTACCCCATCTCTGGAAATCACGCCCAGAGAAACAGGACCGCAAACGAGCTACGAAATGCGAGATGCGTTTTTTTATTTGCCTGGAGACACGTGAGAGTGTTTCCAGGCTTGAAACCTCCGAACCTTTGAAACAGCAGTGGTTTAATTTTATTTTCTGTGGAAATGTGTTTTTTTTTTTTTTATGGAAAGCGTCTCATATCTTCCTCCACGCTTAAAACACAGAAGTGGGGCCAGCGCACATTGCACCGCTAATCCATGAAACAGTAGAGCATTTGGCCACAACCCAAGTGCTGCACTGGCTTGTCTCTGTCCTCCTCATTTGCATTCAAGCAACAACACCCAGAATAAAGTGTTTCAGAGACATATTTATGACTCTGACTGTCTTCATGAGGCTTTCTCATGCACTGAGGCTTGATTTTGAAGAAGGATTCATTTACAGTATTAGGGAACCATTAAGGCGCCATATAAAAGCATCAAGAAGTACCATCTCATGGGATCTTTAAACACCAAATTGTATTCAAAACATTTAAATGAAAAGTATTTTCTGATTTACTTCTATGTAACCTAATAAAAATGCTACCTTAAAACTTGAAAAACAGTTTCATTTGCAAGCCCAAAGTTACTCTTCACTTACCCTGATGGATCAGTTAAAGCGCTTTCTTGGACACTCAGAGATGCTTTACAGTTCTTTGTTCATTCACTCCACACTCGGTGGTGGTAAGCTATTATAGCGACAGCTACCCTGGGGCAGATGGAAGTGAGACTGCCAATTTGCACCATCAACCCCTCAGACGAACACTCATCCACACACCACTTGGGAGAAGGTGGGCCAAAGCACGGCACGGCCGCCCATGCACACGCACAACTTCACCACACGAACCCTACACGCACTGATGCCACCCACACGAGGAAAACACAAAACAAAGTACACTCCAAAACATACGGCGAATCCACGCCAACCCCCGACACACAGTGGACAGTGACAGAAGCCCCGCAGCCTCCCCGCCACCTCCACTTCCCCACGCCGCCACCACCTCTACAAACCCACAGAGGAGCGCGCACCGCAGCAGGAGCCACATCGGTCCCACCACTCAATAGAGTGGCATGCAGCATGCAGCTGGACCGACCCTCTCTACTAAAAGCGCCAGCTCCACCGTGCGACAAACCTCCTAGCAATCGTGCTTGAGCATGGCACGGTTCCAAAGTCCCAGTGCGAGTGTGCCCCAAGAACAGCAGGCATTGGAGCAGATAAACAGTCCTGCAAACTGGAGATTACTGGATGTCCCTACTACTGTGACTACTTCAGTGTCACAGCACATTATTTCAGCCACAGTGGGAACTTCAGTCACTTTGACTTTTTTGAAGACAGAAAAGAAGCACTTCACTCACACTGTTGCAGAGCACTTCATGAGAGTGGAATATCAAACACAAAGTTGTCTCACTGACAATTGTTATGGTTTGCAATAAAAACACATTTGCACAAAGTGGCGGGCCTATCAACTTTTCTATGTTGATAAGCTGACGAACATGAGCTGACGAAGCCTCTCGGATGAGCGGCGAAACGTTTTCGACCAAACAAACTTTGTCCAGTTGACAAATTGAATTTCTCCTTTTATTATGTTGATAAGAGTATTAAAATGATAATTCAAGAGACAAAAATCCATCCATCAATTTTCTTCCGGTTTTTTCTATAATTCGGGTTGCGGGGGGCAACACTCCAGACAGGTCTGCTGCCCAGATTTCAACGCATTGGTCCCGATGGATCCTCTTGCGGGAGGACGGCCCCACATTGCTTGACGCAACCGGCCTTGATGTAACTCTGTCATGGGGGCTCTCTACCAGTGTGCGCAGACACACTGGGGGTGAGATGGGGTTAAGTGTCTTGCCCAAGGACACAAGAGACAAAAATGCTTGTGATTAATCACAAATTAATCACAAGTTAACTATGACATTCATGAGATTAATTGTGATTATTTTAATAAATAATTAAATATTTAAATTGACTGACAGCACTAATAAAAATGTGACCATTTACCACTTTCATACTAGGCAATGTGGGTGAAGTGCCTTGGGACACAAGGACACAACCACTGTATTTTGCGACTGGCACCCCATTGTGATACGTGGAATTCTCAGTGGTCTCCCATTCACGTACTACCCAGCCCTGGCTCTGCTGAGCTTCTGAGATCTGACGGGATCAGGCTTTGACAAGCTGTTATTATGCACCTTATGCACTCCTGCCATTGAAATATTCACTACAATGAGTTTAGAAGCACATTTCATAACTTTCAGAAGCTGATAATGCTAGCAACAACTAGGATGCTAACAGCACAATTCCCGATTCTTAGAAGATAAAACTATTTAATTAGGTGCAGACAGCACATACAGTGGTTTCATTTCTACCTCAAGAGCTGCTTTCCTTATACAGTACAGTATCTGTATTGGATTTAAACACATCTTACTCAACTACATAGGTACAGCCATGAGGAGAGACTGGGATTGTCTCCCAAAAACATCAGTATCACTTTATTTGTCCAAGAGGAGCACTTTAAAAATCTTACAAAACTGAGTTAAAAATAGTTATAGATAACCCTTACAAATCACAAATCAAATGAAGTCCATTGGGCCCCACTTCCACATGTTGTCCTTGTTGATGTCTGTGTGTGCAGTGTTAAGAGTTCAGACCTGGCTGAGCTCCAGCAGATGTTCTCTCTCCTGCTGAAGTTTCCTCAGCTCCTCTTCTCTTTGCTCCAACGTCTGTAGCAGCCGCCGCACCTCACACTCACTCGTCTGAAACACACACACCAAGAACATCTTCAAACCATCGTTATGGAGGAGATGTGACCTCCACACACACACATCACTGGATCTGTCTCATTGTATAGTAGAAACATCTGAGTGACACATGAGGGCATGCTATGGCAGATTCAGAACAGTCAATAAACTTCAAAGCACTGTCCATTTGTTTTCATTGCAAAATAAAAGTATGTATTGGAGTTTGTGCAAAGTCTGTACTTAACCATAACCATGCGCATAGGGAGGGATAACATTGGCAAATCTCTATTACATCCCTAATCTCCCTCTAGTGGAAACAGTGATGACCGGAGCTTGTTGAATCAGCAAATTAGTAGTAAGGCTATTTGTAAAGTAATGAATTGTGTAATGAAAAGCGTGTAGAGAAGGATTAGAGGTGTACTCGCACATGTTTTTGAGGTGTAAAAATAAAAAAAAATTAAAACTCTTGATCAAACTTAAGACTAAACTAGATTATTTCACAAACTTGCAGCAACTCACCGGTGATTTCATTGTTGAACAAAAATATAGTAATTTCCAAAATGTGTTAGAAAATTAGAAAACATTTTTGGAGACATTTGGACACATGTACATTACCCTGCATATTCAACAATGATCAAAGATACAGTACGTATATATAAATAAATAGAAATTGTTCTCAGTAACAATATAGGTAGGCAGGTAGTTTATTGTCCTCGTCAGGAAACTGGTTTGGAGTCAAGAGGAAAAAATTCAAACATCAGCATCCAATCAGAAAGCAGAATGAGCCTCTCATGAGTCTCTCATTTTCAATGCTGAAATTCAGTTGGTTTAAAGGAAAAGTAAAGTGTTTTACAATTTGAGCCTTATTTCGGTAATAAAACAAGTTGTTTTACTCACCCATAGCACTTTGACGTCATATGGAGCATTTCCGGAGATGTTTTAGATTAGCGTTAGGCTAACGCCGTTAGCCTAGCGCGACTTATAGCCATAGCTCGGGGCATTCGGAGCATGTAATATGCCCCGTGCGGGCTCCAAATAACACAAACTTTAGCACTTTTCAAATCATAGAAGCTCGATGTCTTACTCTACGATTTCGTTTGAATCAAAAGTGGCCTGTAATCCGAGATTTATCCATAGTTTACAGCTTTGCGTTCCATGTTTGGGTCCCGGGAGCTGAGAGCACACTCCGTGCATGCGCACTGGCGTCCTCATCTACTCGAAACTATGGCTAAATCTCGGATTACAGGCCACTTTTGACCAAACGGAATCGTAGACTAAAGACATCGAGCTTCTATGATTTGAAAAGTGCTAAAGTTTGGAAATCCTCCATATGACACCAAAGTGCTATGGGTGAGTAAAACAACTTGTTTTATTACCGAAATAAGGCTCAAATTGTAAAAAACTTTACTTTTCCTTTAAAGGTTTAAAGGTTCTATATTATGCAGAGCTTTAAGCCATTAAATGCACAAAATCTGATGAGCATGTGGAAACAACATTATAACATAGATCAGAATACTATGAGATAATACAGATAATACTCCCTACAACTGTATAACTGTATACTGTTAATAGATAACCTTATGCTCTGTCAATCAGGACATTATTGCACTGCCGTTCTTGTCTCCTGTATATATTTGATATTTTGTTTGATATTTTATTACTTATTTTTCTATTTTATTTTGATTTGTACATATACACTTATAAGTTTTATTTTCATAATTATGTCTCATTTGATACCGGTCTCTTGCTATCTTTTTTTTTTTCTATATTTATCTATATTTTGTTACCCTCTGTTATATATTATTTTGATGAGTGAGTTACTGTATCCAAATAATTTCCCTTGTGGATCAATAAAGTTTGTCTAAGAAAATAGCGTAATATAGCCGCTTTAAATCTAGTTTTAAACCCCAGCTGCTGCAGCCAGTCATGAGTCAGTGCTAGTGCAGCCTCTGCAGTTCAGGGAGGGAATTCTGGAGGTTCTGAGCTTCACATGAGACATGGTCTGTCCATGTACTGAGAATGAGACAAACTTGGATGTGTCTCTATCTGCAGGTTCAGGCTCTGGCAACTCAGGTTCAGTTGGGATTGTAATACCACAGGCTACACACAGGTGACTCTTTAAAAATGACAAATGCAAAATGGATTTTAACTATATCATTAAAAAATATATATATATTTTTATGCATTGTCCTGCATTTGAGGCTTGAGAGCTCAGAAAATGTACTGTAGTTCCCCTTTACCCCCTACTCTGGTTTGTACTTGCATCCAATTATTAAAACCACTCCCATCGAAAATCTTTTTGAAGGTTTGTCACCATGTATGCATTGCACAAAAATGTTGACCCAAACTTCATAAGGGTCATATGAGGTCAAGTCTTCTTTTAGTAAATTTGTCAGGACTCACAAAGCATTCTCCGTTGACAAAGCAAGCATTTCCAGCTAATCTTTGCGACAAAAGAAGTACCCCACTCCTTCTCTCGCCAAATCCTTAAGTCAACGGAGCTCCCAGGCACGTCTCATCTTGCCTCCTCTGTTCTGGACATATTGGCAGAACTATTAACAGGGAACATTATCGGATAAGAACTGCATGTCTCAGAATGATGGGAGCTTTGTATCTGGTAGATAATTTCTCCAGTCATTCTCTCCACTTTTGGCGGCCAGCTTTTTACAGTGATGTGACGGCAGTGCATTCTTGTGGCATTCCAGAACCTTGATAGCATCTTAATCCTTTAATACAGAAGACAAAAGTTTGAGAGCGGAGCATATCTACAGAACAGAGAAGAGCTGCAGGTGTGGGACTGCCAATCCTCACTCCTGACAGCTTCTTTAGCCATTACTTCACAAAGAAAGATGGACGTTGTGTGTGGCATGAGGGATAGAGACAGAAAAAGTTTGTTTGATAAGTTCATTTCTGTGTGGGGTTTGCATGATTTCCCCGAGTCAGTGGGTGGCATTCTTCTGGTTTATCCCATCAGCCTAACCTCCTGCTGGGGATTTCTGACTACGTCCTTGTGGAGAACAGTCCATTGCCACTGGGGTTTTCGTTTTGACCTGATGCCAAGTACTACTAGGTCTAGTATTGCAATAACAATCCAATACCAATATCAATGTGTTTATATTCACCTTATTCTGGAAGTTGCCGTGGTTATTTTGTATGGGGCTGCGATCTCACAGCAAATTAGTTCAATAGGGACTATAAAGGCATTTTAAAGCCTCCAGAGACAAATCAACTAAATAGGTGGCAAAACTTTTCTCAATTCCACCACAAGAAAACGCCATTTAGTAGCATTTAGAGACAAAAGTGGGCGAGGCAGAATAAGGTGAAACTCCTCCTCTACTTTATGCTACAAATGACATGCTCCAGAGTGAGACTGTCTAATATCAGAATCAGAAGAAAAAAAAAAAAAAAGGAAGCTTACCTAGGTTCTGAAAGTAAAGCTCTCATTAATGAATGAATGAATGAATGAATGCTTTATTTGTCATTGTATTTCTATAACAAGATGAGACTGGAAATGGATGGGTCAGCATCTTCCCCCTGTCAGGACAAGATGGACCTTAAAGCAGCCGACATGGTGCTCTAATATCCCACCTCTCTCATCAGCGATAGAAGAACATGAACACAATAGAAAATGCAGATTCAATCAATAACAATACTGACAAACACATACGGCAAATACAGTGGAACGGTTTCACATGAGGCGTCTTTTTGTTTGGTTTACATTACAGGAGGATGGGGGGGAGGGGGCAAGAGTTGAAATACAGAGAATATTTAACAAAACTGAACTGAGGTGGAAGGCTATGTAAGGCAAGGGCAGAGTGTTTACAGATACGTGTCAGTGTGTTCTAGCCAATTGATATGATGCGGTTGCGGGGACGCGGTGGGCATTGTCGGGGCCGCCCAAATGCCAGACTGCCCAGTCCGTCACTGGTCGGGGGTTATCCACAGATTGGAGATGGTCCTCCATCTGTGTCACCTTCTGATGTAATACCTTCACCAGGTCAGCAACGGCTCTGCTGTGGTGTGAGATGATAGATGACAACTTCGGGGATTCTTTACTGGCTGCCAGTTTTCCAATTTTCCGATAGATCAGGAACATCCCCAGGCCAATCATCAGATGTCCTGCCATCAAAAATCCAAATAAGTCGACATCTTCAACGGTGTTCCACTTGTGCCAAGCGTCCATCGTGCATCCAGCAACATAAGTTCCGTCCAGACATATCGGCTCTCCTGAACCCACATTCCTTCGTGAAAAGGGACCAGCTTATCAATTCCATAATTTAGGATTTCGAAAATCGACATCAACAGGAAAAATAGAGACAAGATGTCGCATAGGGGCAAAAAAAAAATCTGATTTGGGTCACTTCAGGCTGCAGTGTGAACATAGCCCAAAATATGTGGTCCTAAATCCGATACATATCCGATCTTTTGGCATGCGACTTCAGTCTGAAAGGCCAGGTCGCATTCATCCGACCTGGGTGTGTTTCCTCCAATGAGAGTGGTACAAGTAGGCACTCACAAATGTACACAAACGTTCTTCTCGTCATGCGAAAATAGTATATGATCTCCATGTCAGTGAAGCGGCGAAGCACATAGCAATTGGCTGCGACTCCGCACCAACATGTTAATTTCTACGGACGTTGCTGCTACTGCCCCACAAAACACCGTGGCCAAAACCTTGTACTTCTCCTTCTCCGTCTCCTCCTTAAAACAAATAAGCTGTACATGTTTTGGCTCCGGTACGACAGCAACTTAAGGCTACTTCCGTAAACATTGAGCACGCTCACTGCACGTGTCCTCGTTGTGTCTTCCAAGGTGCATGCGGGACAACGCTTTTGGGGCGTTTAAAGTTCACACTGGAGATCACGTACAAGTCGCATTTAATTGGAAATGTGAACGACCTCGCAAAAAAATCTCATTTCACAAAAAAATCAGAATTGAGCATTAAGCTCAAAACTTACAGGACTCTATGTTTCTCCACATCTGTTATTACTGTTGTATCAATCTATCATCCCGTCTATTGTGTTGTATTGTTCTACCTGCTTTTTCAATATGTTCACTGTTAAAAACCGGTCGAAACTCACAAAGGTAACTGACACAGTTGCTAAAATTATAGGACTCCCCACACCCAACTTTGCAGATCTCAACAACAGGGCTATTGGACGCTTTGCACTTTCAATAGAACAGGACCCCACTCACCCACTACAGGAACACCTCACCCCTCTGCCCTCAGGACGGAGGTACAGGGCGATCAGGTGCAGGAGGGCCCGCTTTGGCAGAAGCCTGATCCCTTCAACCATCACATTTTTAAACAACAGTGTGCTGTAACGCTTATTGTATGTGTTTGTGTTGTTGCTGTGTGTGTGTCAAACAGGCTCTGTGTGCGTGAAAATGAATTTCCCCTTAGGGACAATAAAGTCTAAAGTCTAAAGTCTAAGCCCTGCAATCTGAATGTAGCCATAGAGACACGCGATCGACTGACACTCTGCACCCCTGTTTTAAAGTAACTATCAATGTTAATGTATAGTCTGGAAAAGGGGGCAGATAACATAAGATGACTCTTCTCCTCCTTTTCATTCATTTCTTGTATGTTTAACATTATGACACTGTTAATGACGTTTTATACTTTATGAATGAAATAAACAACCAAATAAACATCATACCTGTTAGCACAGTTAGCATAAAACAAGGCCCAAATGTGTTAAACATTCATACTAAAGTCAAAAAGAGTTACCCACAGTGGCCACCCTCTGCTCCAGTGTGGCGCTGTATCCGTCCCAGTCCAGCTCCTCGGGCTCAGCTTCACACTCGGCCTGCTTTACATTAGCTTCTTCAGATCCCCCATTACGACACGGCCGTTTCTCTTTAGTACATTTTACAGAAGTCATCTTAATCCTGTCCATCTCCTGTCTTCAATCAACGTGCAGCTGTTTGCTTCTTTCCAGGTGAGTTCCAGCACAGTAACTTAACAGATAACCTTAGCTACATTCCTCTTTCAGCACTTTTGCTCGAAATTTCCAGGGCTATTGCTTTTCACTCGACACTAGACGTTATTACGTGATGCTAAAACAAGCTAGGCCTATCAACACGATATGTTCAACTGTTACTGTCCTAGCCTAACCTGGCATGCAATGTAAAAAAAACAATATTAAGCGATACCAGTGTAGGGATGGAAAATAGCACCTTCTTTAAGGTGATCAGATGTCCCTATTTACCCAGGACAGTCCCAGCTTTGAGCCCTGTGTCCTCTGTCCCAGCAGATTTATCCAAAAACACTGATGTGTCCCAGTTTTATACAAGAAATGTCCCTGGTGTCCCTATATTGGACTAATTTGATCCCTGCCAACAGTAAAAAGAGGCATACATTGGCATTTATATAGAAAAGCTGCTTAAAAATGAACAAAACACAAAGAAAATGTGACTGTTCTAACCCACAGGTTAGTCATGAATGGGCGCAGTGCAGAACAATTCTGCTTAATTACGCACTCTTTTCACAATTGTATTATTTTACCAACCACGCCAAACCGGGGGTGCGAAATTCTCTAACCTTTGTTCTTAAAACACAGTTAACGTATTGCACAACAGATCCAGTTATGTTATGTAGCTGTTATTTATTCTTCAAAAAACTAAAGAACAGCTTCATATGTATACAAGTTCAAAAATTATGAGACATTCTAGGGCAAAGTCAGTCAGTAAAATAGTCTTAATACATACAGTACATACACGGCACAACCAGGATATCTGCTGAACCGATATCATGGAACCAATACTAATACTAATACTAATACTAATACTAATACTAATACTTTATTTTTATCAGTACCAATATTCTGTATCAGTTTTGACGCATCCCTTTTAGAAATGTCCAAGAAGATTTGCCAAGATCATTTAAAAAGTAAATCGAAAGAACCGTGGAACAACCTGATAACCTGTTCTCCACTGCTAAATACAATTATTATTAATAGCTATTCATTTTCAGAATACTTGAACGAGTATTTACTAAAAGAAGCTACTCAACTTCAGCCTGGTTAGAATTCTTCTCACAGCCAAATGGTCTTGCCTTCTTCCTTTTAAAAACTGTTGGTTGATCCTCTCCTTAAAAGAATAGCCGTTAGTGTAGTGTTGCAGATAAAGCATGTGCAGTCTCAGTTTAAAATGCCTTTCTCTCTTTCTGTCCACAGAGTTGTAATCACCATAAATTTCTTGGACGCCCACACCGCAGTGGAATGCGTCTGTCCAAGAACAAGAGACAGATTGTGTGACAGACACTGCATCTTTCCTGAATGAAACCATCGAAACTAGCAAAGGTCAGATTAGCATTTATCATAAAATAATCTCACGAGAGTTGACCGTTTTAGAGCAGGAATTGTCAAAGTTCGTCACTTCAGAAAATATTTGGGTTTACCACACCACTGGGGGAAAAACCTGGAAAATAGAATCAGTTCAAACAGTTTGCAGTGGTCCAAAGTTATTCCTCCCTTGCATTATGCATGCCGAGCATCCTAATTATTCACCATGATGAGTTTATAAGCTCTTTTTACAATGGAGCGATTATGGTAAATATAACAAAAACTATCATGCTAACCACGCACTTCCTGGTTTTTATTATAGACAATAAAACCCTTTAATTAGATGTTTACAGTACATGGTGGACTTCGTTTGACCTCAAAAGCTGCAAAGACACATTTTACTCACATACAATAAAAACAAATCTGGTACAGAGCCTTGTAATGTCCCTTTAAAGATTTGCTGAAAGCAGAGATAGGTAAAGTAGCCAAAAACTGTATTCAAGTAAGTAAAAAATAATATTACTCCAGTCAAGTGAAAGTAGAAAATAAAAGTAGTCTACTGAACTATTTGTGGAAACTTCAAGTAAGAGAAGGCTATAGTTATATGAATTACAGTGTGTAAAATGTAATTTGAAGGACAAACCATTAAATAATGCACAAATCTTACAGAAAGGATAGAGCACAAAAATAGACTAAATCATGTTTGAAAGAGTGGTATAAGAAATACAAATGTTCAAATCATTTAAAAGGGCTTGTATTACACTATGATCAGATCTATGTTATAATATCTCCTCATCACAAACATACCTACAGCTGTGTTTAATACACAAACCCTGCATATTTTTTCTCTCGAACGGAAAACAAGATGTCATGTGGTAATACAGGAAGTGCGCCACTTTGTTTTTAAACTCATCACACCTTCACTACAATAATTTTGATGATTTCAAGGGTAGCTGTTAACTTCATGACATCAAAAGGTGAAACAGAGGCATTCTGAGCTTTGGAGATGTAGACAGGCTAAAGGGTTGTTCAAACCTGTGTGCATGAAGCAAAACATATTTCCAGGTATGTTTTTGATGAAGTAACATTATATGGCTTAATTTAATAAATTTTATTTATTAAATTATTATTATTTATTAAATTATTTTTAATGTGTGGCCACACCTGCTTGTCAAAGCCTGATCCTGTCAGACCTCAGAAGCTAATCAAAGCAGGGCCTGGTTAGTACTCGGATGGGAGACCACTGGGAATTCCAGGTGCCACAGTGGGGCGCCAGTCACAAAAAACTGCCGTTGTGTCCTTAGGCAAGTGGTGTGAATTGGCAGCCTTGCTTCTGTCAGTCTGCCCCAGGGCAGCTGTGGCTACAGAAAGTAGCTTACCACCACCAAGTGTGGAGTGAATGAACAATGAACTGTAAAGTGCTTTGGGTGTCATGAAAGGTGCTGTATAAATGGTATGAATTATTATTATTAATTAAAGTAATTAATTTAATAAAGCATGGCTTAAATCTCACAAGAGTCAATTTTGTGTAATACAGAAACTTTAATATTGTCATAAATAATAAAGCATAAAGCTTTTGTCAGTTGTAGACAATACACTTCAGAAGAGTAACCACAATTTTAAATGTATTCTTACTGATACAACTACTGTTACTCACAAAGGAGTAAAAGCATGGTGTCTGAAAACCATAAGCACAGTGGAACCTCACCTTACCAAAGACCCTACAAACGAATAATCCAAGTTACGAAACACCTTCACGTTAAATTTTGGTCTCTAAATACGAAATAAAATTCAAGTTACGAAACGCGAAATCTCAAAAATTCAAATAATGCGTGCTCAGATGCATGCCCCGCTGTTATCCCCGCTCAAAGAGCACCTTTCTCGGCCTCTTAGCTCACAGGGTCAGCTCCCCGGCTCTGGAAGTCGGATAGAACCAGAGCCAGCCCCGGGGAAAACCCCGCGGTCGTGCCCGCTCAAAGAGCACCTTTCTCGGCCTCTTAGCTCTAGCGTCGAACACGCAAGGAGCGCAGAGACAGGAGCACCGCGAGCACGAGATAGAACCGCGGCGAACACACAGCCCAAGCCACAAACCGAACACGCACAAACGAACGCAAAAGCCGAACGAAACCAGCGAAGAGCCACACGGGGTGATTTAATCCTGGTCTAGTCCCGGTTTAGTCCAGGCCTAAACCTGGTCCAGTCCTGGTTTAGTCCAGGTCCAGTCCAGGTTTAGACCTGGTTTAGACCTGGTTTAGACCTGGTCTAGACCTGTTTTATTCCACGTTTAATCCTGGGTCTACAGTCTCTTAGACAATCAGGACGCAGAACACAATGTTACACTATTAAAAAAAAAAAGTTACACTATAAAAAGGGGCTTTGGAACGAATCAGGAGTTTTCCATTCACATAGCTACTCAACTTACAAAAAAATCACGCTACGAAACCACTTCTGGAACTAATTAATTTCGTAAGGTGAGGTTCCACTGTACAATTTTACTTGTGGGTTTCAGACAATTTTACTAAAAAACAAGCACCAGGGACTAGAGGTGGAATTTAGCTATAGTGCTGCAACCTGGCACAATGCATCTCTCCTGTTAAGGTTAAAGGGATAGTGCTTTTTTTATTTATTTTTTTTATGTGAATCCGTATCCATCCCCTTCAGCAGTGTCGTCCATTAACACTGACTTACCGCTGATCATGTCCTCTGAGCCCAGTTCTGCTCCGGAGACATTTAATAAAACTTGTTTTTCTTCTCAAAACAATATTAGTCCAAAAAGTGATATATGTGCGTCACAAACAGTTGTCCACGAAAAATTCAGCAGTCTAATTCGCATGGTGCTATTTTCTCTCGAATCGTATCACTGCGTACCTATTAGTATTATTAGCCTGTTCACTTGTAAACATCCACTTACAAGTGGATGTAAGTGGAAGTGGAAGTATAACTTACCAGGCCTACTTTCGTGAGCTACAGAACCGGAGCAGAACTCGGCTCAGAGGACACGGTCAGCGGTAAGTCAGTGTTACTGGACGACACAGCTGAAGGTGATGCCATACAGATTCACATAAAAACAAAAACAAAAACAGCACTATCCCTTTAATGTAGATTGTGCCCTGTCCATGTCTCATGAATAAACAAAATTAAAAATAAATAAATAAAATACTGATGATGAGTACTAAGCTCTTTTCTCTGGCTGAGAGATAGTCAATATTTGGTCAGCTGAGAAAGTCCAAAATGCTATTCATATCAGTGCATGAGAAGAGTTTATGCCCTGCAATCTGAACGTAGCCAGGGTATGAAACATCTGCTCCAAACCCAATAAGAATCACATTGAATTCCTGTGTTTCTCAAAATGGCCAAAACAAGTACCACAAGATGGGCCTCCTGGATCCAGATGGTTTAGTTTGGATTGGTCTGAAGTTGGACCCAGTTCTAGTCATGGACGCCCCACCAAACCTGACTGCTGCCACTCCAGTGTACCAATGTTAGCAAAACAGGGGTTCTCAAATTGGGATACAAGGTCTTGAGGTCAAAGTAACTCTGCTGTGTACTGTCTGTATTTAATTAGAACGCATTTTATTAGCAGTATATCAGCATATTATCTATGGTGTTAGATTTGCCGTCACGCAAAACTCACAATGACCAATTAGGAGGTTCTGAATGCATAAGGTAAGAGAAGAGTAACTTTGGACCACTGCAAATGGTTAAAACTTCTTTTTTTTTTTTTCACGTTTTTACAACAGCATTTGAAAGTATGAGTTTCGTCATTTACCCTGGCCTGGAGTTTGGACCAGTTTGGATATGGACCTTTTGTTAGTCCAAATGTAGTCATAATACGCTTACTCTCCTTTGAGGTGATCTTCCTCACATAATCTCACACAATTTAGACAAGGTAGCCTATGTACCTTGTAGCCTTTCATCAGTCTGGTTTCATGTTACAACCTCCGCTTGGCCTTTGTTGATGTTATGTATCTTATGTATTTATTGGTTTTCAATTCTGACAGTGTTGTTTTTAGCAAAACCGGTAGCTACCATGTAATTGTAAAGTGTGAGTTATACATAGATGATAGACTGTGGGGAGCGGAGGATGTGGGCTGAGCTGACAAACGTTTTTACAAGATTTTTATCCCAAGTTGTTCAAGAGATGCAGCTGTGGGTTCTATAAGGTAAGGAATATAGTACTGGGATGAACCCTGAAGATATGTGATGCATCTGACCAAATTTATTATTCTGCACCTAGTTATTATAGTTAGCTTTATTGTCGAATTATGCCATATGTACATGACATACAGTGAATCGAAATGTCGTTCCCCCTGGCCAAACGGCCTATACAAAGACTATCGCTCACATTCATGGAAATATGTTGGGTGTCCATGCTGTTTGGGGACATTACATTGATTTATATTAATTTCCTGGAGACTGATAACCATAGTCACAACTTACATAACTTTAACCTAAACCATTTAACCACATCATGGGGACCTCATTTTGTCCCCTGAAAGGACACCTATTTTGAAATGAATTTTGTACATAGTACATGTACATTTCAGATGTTCAAACCATGTTTATAACCACAATGTGAAAAATACCTGCCCATGGTCCAGGTGGATGTGATATTTTGGTCAAAGTATGATAGTATGCACTGATCAAAGCTGGAATCTAACTGGCAACCTTCTGGTTGGTAGGTGAACACACACTAACCAGAGCCACTACAGCTAAAACATACACATCCAGTCTAAGACACAACAGTCCTTTGGCTGTAGAGATACGAAGTCCTTATCAGTGGAGTATTGTCTTCTCTCAGTGCATGGTGTCTCCATAAAGCCTGATAACATCTGTGACTGCAGGACGTGTCTGAATATTGTAAACCTGTCCATCACAGAGGCCCCCAGGGGCCCACACACAGCAGGGGCTCTCTATGACTCTACTCTCACTAAATATAAGCTGTGCACATTCATAACCAGGAAAAGACACCATACTGGAGTTTCAACATTTACTCTCCAAGAAGAAGAAGAAGAAGAAGTAAAGTAAAATTTTTGAATAGAGCAGTAACAACAGTATACTACAGGTTTAGTGGATTTTTTTTCTTTCAATACTCAGTAGCGTGTATTTTGGAGTTAGGAGGACATGCAAACTCCAAACCAGGAATAGAAACCTAGGACATTCTGCTGTGACAAAAGACCTCTCATAACTCAGCCATTCCACCGCCTCAGAAACCTCAGAAATGCTAAGGAAGTACAGCATCTACTAGAACTAATTATTACCCCAATTTTACCACCATAAAACCCGACACGGCCAAACGGTGCACAATAGTCTAGAAGCACCTCTCTGTCTTAAAAGCACTAGAAGCACTCTCTGTCTTAAAATTAAGTTTCTTGGTTAAAAATTTTACAAAAAAGACTGACTTACAATGTTGGGGGTAGCATTCTGTCCCTCCAGCTGTGGGACCCTGGTTGGGACCTGGTCTGGTATTGGGACCCTGCTTTGGGCCCTTGATTCAGCCCGGTTTTCGGCACCTCTCCTCCTCTCCGGCTCTCATCTCTGCTCCAGAGTGAGCATCACAGTGGATTTAAAACATGAGGAGCAGGAGAGTCTAGATTATAAGGACTAAGGGGATCTGAAGAGGAACCAGAAAAAATCATCTACGATTCTCTCTCCACAACTGTTTTGAAATGTCCAGAAATGTACTCAGGTAAGAGTAATGTGCTTTAAAACAATATTGCTCAAATGAAACAAAGTAGATAACCAAGATTACTCAAGTACTCAAGTAAGAGTTAAAAAAGTATTTGAAACTACTACTACTACTACTACTACTACTACTGCTGCTGCTGCTGCTGCTGCTGCTGCTAAGGAAATCTGGTATTTTGAAAGGACACAAAAATTAGACAATTTAAATCATGTTCAAATCATTTCATATTGTCAACATAAAGCTTTTGTCACTTGTAGACTTACTCACAGTGGAAGCGTAACACTTTTATTCAACTAAGAGTACTGTTACACAATATATTACTCAAGTAGGAGTGAAAGTACAGTGTTTACACAGAGAAAAACGACTATGTATATAACTTTCCCGCTCTGGACCTGTGTCGTAGATAAACAATGTTCTATCAGTTTGACACAATTCCTCAACAAAGTCCTTCAACGTACTTTAAGGGTCAGAGGTTAAGGTCAGGGGCTGGGGTTGTTATGGTAACAGGCAGGCCGTGGTGCATTCAGTGTTCAGCGAGTAAATCAGAGCGCTGCAGCTACAGAGCCACACATGTAAACAGCACAGAGACCAACGAGACAAGAATAAATGTGTCTGCATTCCAGAGCAGGGGATAAAGGAAAATATCTGTTTTTGCTGTGTGCTGACTACAGTGTAATTTCTCACTGCAAAAAAAGCTTGATCATAATTTAAGATATAAACACTTAAATCTATCAGAAATCCATGCAGCAAGATAATTGTACTTGACAATCCATGCATCAATCCATTTTATTCTGCTTATGCGGGGCCAGGTCACAGGGACAACAGTCTAAACAGGGACTCCCAGACTTCCTTCACCAGCCAGCCTTCCAGCGTTTCCTGGCCTCCTCCTGGTAGGACATGCCTGAAACGTCCAGGAGGCATCCGGAACAGATGCCCGAACCACCTCAGCTGGTTCCACTCAACATGGAGGAGCAGCACCTCTACTCCGACCCCCTCCCATGTGACTGAGCTCCTCATCCTATCTCTAAGGGACCGCCCAGCCACTCTGTGGAGGAAACTCATTCCGGCTGCTTGTATCCGCGATCTTGTCCTTTCGGTCATTACCTAAAGCTCATGACCATAGGTGAGGATAGGAATGTAGATTGACCAGTAAATCGAGAGCTTTGCCTCTGAGCTCAGCTCCTTCTTCACCACAACGGTCCAGTACAGCGACCGCATCACTGCAAACGCTGCACCAATTCACCTGTCAATCTCACACTCCATCCTCCCCTCACTCGTGAACAAGACCCTGAGATACTTGAACTCCTCCACTTGAGGCAAGGACTCTCCACCCACCCAAAGAGGGCAAGCCACCTTTTTCCAGTCGAGAACCATGGCCTCAGATTTGGAGGAGCTGATCCTCATCCCATTCACTTTACAGACTCCTCAACCTACGAACGAGTTATGTTCTGAACGGCCATTCGTTTGCTGAATTTGTTCGTAAGTCGTTATAGGGCATTCTTTAGAAGGGAATGTATGTTTAAGGCTTGTATAAGTAATCTATATGGATTTGTACTGCATTTAAATAACACTAAATAGTAACAAAACAATATGCTTTTTAAAAATATGGAAAACTGATGAGATAAAAAGAAGAGAGAGACACAGAGGCAGACGCAGTAGACACAGCGGAGAGAGAGAGAGAGCGAGCCAGCCAGCCAGCGAGAGAGAGAGAGAGAGAGCGTGTGTGTGTGAATGTGTGTGTGATCGTACCGATCGTCGAACGGTTCATGTTGTATGCGCGTGCCACATTCACCATCTTCTCACCAGCATCAAGTTTATTATCGCCACCTTTTCAAATGAGATGGCTTGCCACTTTTTCACATTTCCTCTTTCACTAGAAGCTTTTTGCTTTTCACCAACCATATTGGATTACGGATGCAAGATAAAACAAAGTTCGTAACACCGCAAGTACGTCTGAACACTTGGGTTCAAATGAGTGGGCGTGATGCTTGGGGGATGCTGGGCACACGATCGCAGCGCCCTGCCTGTGCATCAGCGGCAGAAATACGCACTACGTACTGTACTAGGAAGTCGGAATAAACGCTAAATACAAAAACTCACTTACGTACATGTACAGCACTTTTGCCCAAACATTTAACTTTTTAAAAATTTATTTTGGACCCTGTTCGTAACTCCGAATGTTCGTATGTGGAGGAGCGTCTGTATCTTAGAATAAAGTACCTCTAGTCTAGAGTTAATCCAATTGAGAACTAGTAAGTAGATGCTAAATCTGAAAACAAGATGAATTACCTGATATAAGTTTGAAAACGTTGACCAGATCAGAGAAAATGTCCAGTGCTCATTTGTATTGATGTACGCAAATTGAGAATTTTATTAGAACATTAAAAATTAACAATTTGCAAAAAAAAAAGGTGTGCTGAATTTTTGTCTGTTAAAGCAATCGTCCCCAACCTCTGGGCCGCAGACCGGTACCGGGCCGTGAGCCCTTTGGTACCGGGCCACAACGGCTCATTCCCCCACCCTTCGACGAGTGGCCCGTCTGTGTTCCGAAAAGAGCACGTCGACTTCCATAAAGCTTGTCTTAGGCACGTGATACATTAACACTAATATTAAACCCACAAGCAGCAAAACGAGTAAAAAACAGACTTTCTTTGCAAAGGGGAAAAGGCCCAGTGAGGAGACAGAAGAGCCTATGCAGCTATTGGAAAGCGATGACGTCGCGATGCCGTACTCATCTGCTTTGGCAGGACTCCCAGTCGCCGTTCTGCTGATACTGACATGTTTTGTAATCCAACGTAACTCGTAGAAATAACTCCACTTTGTCATCGGTCCAAATGAGAGAGTTGGATTTTGTACGTGTGTTCGCCATCATTATTATCTTCTTGTGTTTGTTTGTTTGCGGAAGAGAAAGGACTTAATGTACATGCGCTCTTTGTAGTATTGCGTTTCCAGTAGTTCCGGCTGCTTTTACATATTGGTGTGGCATATGTATTACATCGTTTTCAATCAGCGCTCCGTTTTTGTGTGGATGCAATTATTTACTGACAATACCAGGAGACCTACTTAAAATATGGATTTATCGCAACAGGTGATTCCCACGCACCAAGCCCACTATGCATAATATGCGCCAATCAGCTCTCCAATGAGGCGGCCTTAAAAGTATGTTCAAGACATCAACTCTGCCGGTATTCTGGATAAAATTTACGGAGTAGACTGGACATAAACAACACACACCCATTATGCCAAGATGCGACCATGTCGTAGCAGAGAAACAAGCTCAGGGCTCTCATTGATTCAGTGTTATGGTGAGTTGTATTTTTCATGTACTTTATATTTGTTTTGTGGTGTCTTATTTTGAAGGCATGTTTAAGCATAGCGACCAGAGCGCGTCGGGGCAGAGAGGATGTTGTGACTCTTGTTATGTTGCTGGCGCATGTAATGAGGACACTGTTATTAAAGTTACATACAAGTACACAGTGGATTCATGTTTATTATTATATTTACAACATACCACACTTCTTGTGTTGTTTGTATAATTTTATTTTGTGGTATTTATCCGCCGATATCCTTCTTCAAAATCAACACTCAGTGCATGAGAAACAGAGATAAGCTGAGAAAGAGTCATAAATATCTCTCTCAAACATTTTATTCTGGGCGTTGTTGCTTGAATGCAAATGAGGAGAAAAGAGCTGGCCTATAGTAGAGGGTGGGGGCGTGGCCAAACTCTCCGCTCTCCGCTGTCAGCCCTCAACTGATCCATTTCCTTGTTTTTGCATGGGGGGAGAGATTTGACGCGTTCCATTGAAAAATACACACAATAAACACATTTCCACATAAAATAAAATTAAACCACTGCTGTTCAAAGGTCCAGAGGCTCAGATAAAGGACTTCCGAGCCTAGAAACACTCGGACGTGCCTCCAGGCAAATAAAAAAACGCATTTCGCATTGCCTAGCGCATTTGCAGTCCAAACTCTCTGGGCGTGATTTACAGAGACGCTGAGTACAGACAGACGGGGGTGGAACTGCATTTGCATTTCTTTTTTCGATCTGATGTCAATAAGGTGCCTTGTTCAAAATCGCCCGTTTGAGCTCCGATTTTTTGTAACGCAGAAAAGGATCGCAAATGCTCAGTTTAGACATTTCACAACTTTTAACCATGGGGGGGCCTAAACAGGGTAGGGGAGCTCACATTAACGTTCAAAAACCTCAGAAAGTGAAAATTTCATGCCATGGGACCTTTAAAGCCCACAGGAGAGCTTTTTCTAACTCCTGAAAAAATGTGTACTTTTTTGATAAATGTGTAGTTCCTATTCTCATTAACCCTATATGCATACTGACTGAGTGGCCACTGGAGCTCAGAGCTAACATAACTGCACAGGCCTCTTTGTTTTATCGTACAGACAAATGTGTGGAAACAGCTGCCTGCATTTTCCATTGAAATGCTCTTAAAGTGTCCCATCTATCATTAGTGCTGAGTCTACAGTTTACAGTCTCCTCACTTTCACACTGGAGCAGGAGAAGAGCCAGTGAAACCACCTGTCCCCAGCCCAAAAGAACAACCTGTCTATGAAATACTGTGCACGAGGAGATAAGGAAAATGAACCCTGGAGTGACTGGCTGGTTTCAACTTTAACATCTTTTTTTTCCATCAGGGAGAATTAATCTGACATTTTTGCTGATGAAACTGTAACCTTGTACCTGTATCAGCTTGTCTCGTCTTTTCTTAATCTTTGGTTGCTGTGGGTGTAGTTTGTGGGGATGTGTGGCACAGACCAGCCGAGCACAATCATTGCCTATTTTAAAATGCCCCATTGGCCTCAGTCACTCTCTCTGTGGCGCTGTCTGAATCTGTCCAGATATACAAAATTCTTTATCAAAATCAGGCACTTCTTGAAATGTATTTAAAGAGGACCTATTGTGTTTGTATCTGTTGTAAAAGTTAAAACAACTTAATAAAACAAGTCTCAGAACTCAGACTTCACCCACCATAATGTAACCCCTGTAAATAGCAACAAAAGTAAATGATATTACTATATTGTACTCTGCACCGCTGTCTGAGCTGCTTGAGTTCTCGCGTTATTTCGGACCCTTTCGCGGTACTCGCAATCACGTGATGCATGTGAGTCACGTGGTCAATTAGTTTTAATCATGATGCGGCCGGCAGTCGGGCAGACAATGGGGGTAGCACTCAGAAGGGCTGCAGCAGATGTTTATGGGACCAATCCAGGCCGTTCGACACAAGTGGCGTGCTAAAAATAGTCACAACAAACTGGCCGGGTCTTTTTTTTTCTTTTCCCAATTCATGGTTCAACCAATCGATGGCGAGCTTACCCAGGATCTACCAGTCGAGCAGCGATCATCTCAATCAAATTCTCCACCTGTGCGGTAGGAGATAAAAACTCTAGCCTCTGCCCCCCCATTGTTCTCTGCACAACTTTATATCTGCCTGCTCCAATATTGCACTTTAGCCAATGGACTTTACAAATGGACTTTTGAATATCTCATGGACTAACTATAGTTGCACTGAACTTTCTGAACTTTGGGAACTGTCCCAAAGTTCAGAAAGTTCAGTGCAACTATAGTTATACGATATATGAGCACTGAACTGTTTTAATTGCAATTGCTGCTGGTTATTCATTGTTTGATTGTCCGGACCTCTATTGGATCAGCACTGAAAATGAGCTGTTATTTACCTTTATCACTGTACATATGTAAATAATTTTCCACTTTGCACTTTAAAGAAAAATACAAAGTATCTAGACACTAAATTGTTTCCTTGCTTGTTTATTACTGATCCACAGCCTCCTAGAGCGAACTTGGTGAACTTCTGGTACTAGTCCATTATACTCTTACAATATAGTAATTACTATTACAACTTCATTATTATATTATTACATACTATTTGCCACTTCATTGCTTAAACCTTACACAGGCTAATTAGCATCTTAAGGGGCAAATGCTACAATAACCTTTCCCACAGCCTGTACTCACACACCACGCTTTAGAGTATACTGCCCTATTTTAATTGGACTCCTGGCATTTTAATCCTTTTTGTAATAGTACATTTATATTTTTATAACTTAGCTCTGTCTCAGTACTCATTTGTTCACAATATACTTGTTGGTTGCAAACCTTGGAGGGGTTACAAAAATGATAGATCACCTGAATACATTGTATTGAATGTTGTATTGAATTTACCAGACGTTGCCTCTGTATTGTTTCCATAGTGACCAAAACGTCTTAAGACTCATTTATGCTTGATACAGGGGGGACAGCAGTCTGGTCCCCACTCCATCAATGCAGGCTGGACCAGTCAGTTTTGTTTATTTCAGCGAACCTAAAATTTGGAACAAAATGACATTTCTCTGAGCTCATTTTAACAGAGTTCAGTGCTTCACTGATTTTGCAGAAATCCACCATATTTTTCAGCCCCTGTGATATTTTTTCCCTCATAAGTATCCATGTTTGTTTTAATACGGATGCACAATGCGTGTCCTTGATTGGCTAATTCATCTGTCAATCACGCCCATCTAAACTCCAGGGACTGGTCACCACACACATCTTCGTAAAATATTGGAGAAGTGTGTATTCTGGATCCCAGGCATGCAGTTACCATGAAGCATTCCAACCATTTTTAATGTAAGCTCTTAATTCTGTTAAATAATCACAACTAAAATAGTCAGCAAGTCAGTTAAATGAGCATAAGGAAGAAACAGAGCAACAAGAAAACATAAACAGCTGAACAGCTGAACAGTCTCAAAACTGAAGCCATTCAGATTGGCACCTCACATCAACTCCGTTCCTCCCCCATCACCTCTGTTTCATTTGCTGGCCACACCATTTCCCTCTCTCTCTCAGTAACCAACCTGGGGGTCAAAATTGATCCTCAGCTCACATTCAATAACCACATAAATCAGATTTCCAAAACCTCCTTTTTTCACCTCCGCAATATTTCCAAATTACGCCCCTCCCTCTCTCTCCCAGCTGCAGAGAAGCTCGTCCATGCCTTTGTCTCCTCCAGGTTGGACTACTGTAATGCACTCCTCATCGGGATCTCTGGCAGGAGCCTTCAAAAGCTCCAATACATCCAAAACAGCGCTGCCAGGGTCCTGATGAGGGTGCGGACATCACCACATCACCCCCATCCTTCACACCCTGCACTGGCTTCCCATTCACCTCCGTATTAAATACAAGATCCTCCTGCACACCCATCACTGTCTGCACGGTGCGGCCCCCACCTACCTCACCGAACTACTCACACCTCAGACCTCTACCAGGACCCGGTCAGGCCAGCAGCACTGTCTGATTCCACCCAGGACACGGCTAAAGACCATGGGTGACAGGGCCTTTCAAGCCGCAGCTCCCCGTCTGTGGAATACCCTTCCCGACCACCTTAGGGCCCCACAGTCGGTGGATGCTTTTAAAAGTACACTAAAGACTCACTTGTTCACAAGAGCCTATGGCTAATTGGCCCCATAATATGTTGTGTTTTTATCTTGCTATGTTTGTATTTATTCTGTCTGTGTTTTTACCCTGTTTTTAAATGCTCTGTAGCACTTTGAGATTGTTTTTTTCAATGTAAAGTGCTTTATAAATAAAATCTATTATTATTATTATTATAAATAAAGGCACCTATGGCAGTTTTTAGATCTCGTTTGCTGGTAAAGAGTCAAGAAAACAAGGTTGGATCCAGCTAGTGTTAGTTCCTGTCCCCTGCTAAACTAGCAGTGCAGGCACCAGGGGTGTGAACCCTCAAAAACGAACAGGCTCGGGCCAAACAGTATGGCCTCCCTTAATTCACACATAAATACAGTATTATTACTATGGAACCACAAGCTCTGAGGAGACATTAGTGATGGGTCCTGCAACACCAGTGCATCGGCGCATGCTTTGAGCTTATAGAGCAAAACCCCATGTCGGTGCGCGCATCGGTTTGTTAAAGTCACGTGGCCGATACAGGACCGATACAGGACCTGTGTCAAACTGACACTGACGCACCAATCTGTGTTTATAAGGAAGTGCATCTGCCAAAAGAATCTCTGATCTTTTGTGGTTCATCATCAAATTCATCAGGAACTATGGAGCAGCCTCAGGCTAAGAGAAAGGTTTCCACCATGTGGGACCATTTTGATCTCATATCGGAAAATAAGGTAGTTATTTTAATTTCCTTGTTGTTTTATCCTGTTCCTCTCAGAGTTTCCACTTGATCTGAATTCAAATTCATTTCAAAGGGACTCTGAGTGACTCACTCCAGCCTCATCTGTGCCGTGTGAGCAGGGCTTTTCTACAGCTGGAGAAGTTCAATCAAAAAAGCATAAGACTCAATTTCAAAACCTTGGAAAAACTTTTTTGAATAAAAATTTGTAAAAAAAAAAAAAAAAAAATCCCAGTCCACAAGCACAACACGTTCACTTTATGTTATGATACAGGTTCACATTATTTATTGACTGTATCTAAAAATATCAAAGATATTTTAAATTTAAATGAAGATGAGGGCGGCAGTAGCTCAGTTGGTAGAGCGTTTGTTTACTGATCCAGGGGTTGGCGGCTCGAATCCCGCTCTTGACAGGTTGACCGCATGTGATCCCAGCTCCCACAGATGAGTGATCCAGAAAATGGAAGAGCAGAAGAAAATGAATAACGATATGAAATAATACAATATCAGAATCAGGAAGATTTTTATTGCCATTGTCAAGTGAACAGAGTTCACAAAACTAGGAACTTGTCTCGGTGATAAGGTGCAAACATAAAACACTAAATAATAATAGTAATAACTAGAGTATAGACACTAAATAATAATAATAACTAAAATATAGCTATAATATAGTAAAAAATAATAAGCAATCCAAATAACAAAAAGGTCCAGATGAGCAGCATCAGAACAGTAGTGCATATAGACACTTAAAATACAGTGAACCCTCGTTTATCGCGGGGGTTAGGTTCCAGAAATAGCCCGCAATCAGTGAAATCCGCGAAGTAGGACAATTTTATATTTTACAATTATTCTACATGTTTTAAGGCTGAAAACGCTTCACCAGACACATTATACACCTTTCTGAGATTGGTATTAACATTTTTCTCTTGTTTAAACACTCAAACTTTTGTAGATTTTCATTAAAATATATTAATAGTGGGGGGGGGGGGGGGGGGGGACGTGAGACCCGGGCACGTGCGCGCGGACACGTGCGCGCGGACACGTGCGCGCGGACACGTGTGTTTGTTTTGGTACCACATATCCATGCCATGTGCGAAAGTCGAGTGGAAAGCGACCTGGATATCATTTTGGGCAAGACTCAAGCCAATGCTAACAGTGCCAAACCGCTAACTGACGCCTCTGAGCACCAGTCCTCACCACAAGACCAGGTAAGACCAACCTGCGCTCACAAGAGTTGGTTGCATTTCACCCCGGCTCCAAAATCAGACCGCTATCAATGCGTCGCCAATACTCCACAGCTCTCTAGGACGGGGTCGGGTTCGTCCTCTCGGCGTGACGGGGAAGAGCCACTGTCTCCTCGAGGTTGCCTGTAGTGATTTTTAAAATCCAGTAGGTGTGAGTACAGTGATACTGTATCGATACAGAATCAATACAGTTTGGCAAAGTGTCAAAACACTTGACATGACGCCTAATCTACCCATCACTAGGAGATATACCAACGATTACTATGGACTAGTAACTAAATATTGAAAAAGTTTTTGTTCTGGGAGGAGTAAAGGCCAACTTTTGCGTAGTTCTCATACACATTTGTTTGAGTCTCCATAGGTTCTTTTTGGTACCCTGGGCCTACATTAACTTAAAACATGCACAATGGGCTAATCTTCTAGCTAGGTACTCATGACCCAGATCTTTTGCCTGAGCAACATCCCTTCTACATTCTGTTCTGGGCCATAGCGTGTGAAAAACCTTTGTCCAAACTCACAACCATAGCTGCTCATTTGTATCACGTGTCTCTCATAAAATTCTCATAACCTTTAGAACAAAATATATAACTCATTTTACCTGAGATAAGTCATAGTTTGGTGCTTTGATTGTTGATTCTTTAAAAATCGGCACTGTTTCTCAATCCTTTATGTAGATTTTTCTTCTTTTTTATGTGTAAGCAGCCACAATTGTTTTTGACGCAAACAGAGCATGCATCTCTCTGACTGATTAATCGGCCTGTCAATCACATCCTCTGAATTCAATGAGACAGGACAAAGCTCCAGATCCACTCACCTTTGTAAATTTCTTTTCAAAGCATGTGGTTCTGACTGGACAGCTAACCAAATCTTGGCTCTAGAGAAATGGCAATCCCAGGCTATCACAGGAGATGAGTCAAATGCAGATAACCCATTTCCAAAAAACTTTCAAAAATCTTTCCCTCTGAGCACCATCTGCCCAGACAAAGGTTTCAACCGATTCCACAAAGAGTTGCAGACAGAAAACATCCAATAAGCAGCTATTAGACACTAAATCAGGATGTGACAGGTTCAAAGTATACATTGGCAGGATAATTGAGAGCTTTGTGTGTCTGGAACATCAGCCAGTACATCTGAACTTCCTGTGTCTATCAGCAGTAAATCCTTCTGGTTTGAGACTGTCAGAAGGGGCTTTTAACATGTCTGCAGGGGAACTACAGCAAGCCCAACAGAACACATCACTGTACTTCTCAGATCTGAAAGTGACTCTGATTGGAAGTGTACCAGGTCAGTTAAATCACACAGGAGTTTATAGATTATGACAATCCCTCCAGTGAGGAAAGCCAGTGCTGGGTTTGTATGTGCAGTACTTTAATGAGACCTATTCTGCAAACTCTACCCCTTCACTTTGACCCTCTCGGAGTTCTGTTAGTGATTTGTGCATTTTTAAGTAATCTTTCTTCACCTGTATTTAAGATGTCATTGCGCTGATCAATCTCCATTTTCACCTCTATCGATACAAGCCCACTGTGACGTACTTTCTTCTTTCTCCTATTTCATTTTCTTAATCGTGCTATACGTAGGATTCAGCAGTGTTATGTAATCGTTTTGGTTAAAACCGCTCATTAGTGTGATCTACAGCTATTCATAGAAGGGATCAACACCATGAGGCGCTTTGTTGTGACGACGTGTCTTTTATGATGTTATTTTAGATGAATATTGTGATTTAATTCATTTATTACTACATAATTATAATTGTATAGCAGACACAAGCACAGTAGGTCTTATGTAAGGATTAGCTGTTTTTTTTGTATTACAAGCTTATTCATATATCATTAAAGGAAAAGTAACTTTTTTTTACAATTTGAGCCTTATTTCGGTAACAAAACAAGTTGTTTTACTCACCAATAGCACTTTGGTGTCATATGGAGCACTTCCAGAGATGTTTTAGATTTGCGGTTAGCCTAGCGCAACTTCTAGCCATAGCCGGGGCATATAATATATTCCCCAAGCATGTAATATGCCCCGTGCGGGCTCCAAATACTGTAACACAAACTTTAGCACTTTTCAAATCATAGAAGCCCGATGTCTTAGTCTACGATTTTGTTTGAAGCAAAAGTGGCCTGTAATCCGAGATTTATCCATAGTTTACAGCTTTGCGTTTCATGTTTGGGTCCCGGGAGCTGAGAGCACAGTCCGCACATGCGCACTGGCCTCCTCATCTACTCGAAACTATCGCTAAATCTCGGATTACAGACCACTTTTGACCACACGAAATCGTAGGCTAAGACATCGTGCTAAAGTTTGTGTTATTTGGAGACTGCAAACAAGTGCCCCGAGAACTCACATGATGGAGATCGCAAATCTAAAACATCTCCGGAAGTGCTCCATATGACACCAAATTGCTATGGGTGAGTAAAACAACTTGTTTTATTACCGAAATAAGGCTCAGATTGTAAAAAACGTTACTTTTCCTTTAACATGACATTGTTGGTGAATAGGAGAAAAAAATATACATGGGCATCAATTTCAAAATGACTCTTCGGGTTGTGAGTTTCAGTGCTGAAATCCACCTGGCTAAAAGGACTCTTTCTGATCTGAATAGTCACTATCTAAACCCCAGTACCTGAGTCATGAATGAATCATGAATCAATTAGTGAATTCTGGAGGTTCTGAGCTTTGACATGAGGCCTGTCCATATACTGAGAATGAGGAAACAACTTATATGTGTCCTCTATCTGCAGATTAAAGCTCTGGCAACACATTTTCAATACTGATTATAATATATTCTTTAAAAAACTGTAAGAGTTCAAGGTATATACAGCACCTTTCAATATTTGATGCGTGGATGCGCTACTCCTGAGAATGTGAGAAAAATGTAATGGCCTTTGAATTTGTCCCATATAGATCTATAAATATTTCCCATCAGTATCAAATTTAACTTGCTCTCCAGGTTTCTGTTCTGTTTTGAAGTTACCATACACACTAAACAAATGTTATTGTGATTTGGCAGAAGATGACTCCAGTCCTTCCAGTCCTTGTCCTTCCTTTACTCTCTCTGGTCAGAGGGCAGACACTCATCAAATACTGCTCTATAAAAGGACAAAGACTATATCCTCCAGCAAGGACAGGTACAAAGATAGAATGCACACGTTCTGACATGAAGACACTGGATCCAGAACTAACAAGGTTTCTCCATTGTAACTCAGGTCCGGACATGCATCTTAAAGGCCATATGCCCATTTTTGTTAGAGTGTGTCTTGCCCCAGTTCAGATGTAAGTTCTTGTAAGTGGATGCTTAGACGTGAACAGGCTAATAATACTAATAGGCGCGCAGTGATACGAATCGACAGAAAATAGCACCAAGCGATTCCGACTGCTGAATTTTTCATCTGTTTGTGACGCAAATATAGCACTTTTTGGAGAAATATTGTTTTGAGAAGAAAAAGCTTTATTAAATGTCCTCGATAACTTGCCGGATCTACTTGCGTGAGCTCCAGAACCGGACAGGACTCGGCTCACAGGACACGGTCAGCGGTCAGTGTTAATGGACGACACTGCTGAAGGGGACGCCATACAGATTCACATCAAAAAATAAAATAAAATAAAAAAAAAACTGCACTATCCCTTTAAGGTGAAAATAAGTTTGCTGTGGTTTATTGTCCAAGAATTAGTGAGTGTGTGGTCAGCATGCTAGTTGGTGCTTGTCAGGTACAGCATGTTTAAGCTGTAACTGTAACCTTTTGCTCACTAATCCTGACAGGTTGAAGAAAAGGTCAATGCAGATAGCAAATTTCCCCATGGATACAATGTAAATCAATGTAAAACAACTAAGTTCATTCATTCATCAACTCACACCTGAACACAAAAGCCTCTAAAGTCACACTTTATAAATATGGCTCTAAATATGACTGTCAGTATGTCCTCCTTCAAAACCCCCAGATCCCAGATTTGGTCCTAATTCCTGACATTCCGGGACTGTGAGCGCAGGAGCACTCTTCCATCATGCCTTATTTAAACAGCTGCAAGTCCAACACCTCACCACCTCCGACACGCTGTACTGTCTCTGCTCCTGTCTGTCCTCCTGTCTGTGCTTCTGTCCTCCTGTCTGTGCTCCTGTCTGTGCTCCTGTCTGTGCTCCTGTCTGTGCTCCTGTCTGTGCTCCTGTCTGTGCTCCTGTCTGTGCTCCTGTCTGTGCTCCTGTCTGTGCTCCTGTCTGTGCTCCTGTCTGTGCTCCTGTCTGTGCTCCTGTCTGTGCTCCTGTCTGTCCTCCTGTCTGTCCTCCTGTCTGTCCTTCTGTCTGTGCTCCTGTCTGTCCTTCTGTCTGTGCTTCTGTCTGTCCTCCTGTCTGTTCTCCTGTCTGTGCTCCTGTCTGTCCTCCTGTCTGTGCTCCTATCTGTGCTCCTGTCTGTCCTCCTGTCTGTGCTCCTGTCTGTCCTCCTGTCTGTCCTCCTGTCTGTCCTCCTGTCTCTGCTCCTGTCTGTCCTCCTGTCTCTGCTCCTGTCTGTCCTCCTGTCTCTGCTCCTGTCTCTGCTCCTGTCTGTCCTCCTGTCTGTGCGTCTGTCCTCCTGTCTGTGCTCCTGTCTGTCTTCCTGTCTGTCCTTCTGTCTGTCCTCCTGTCTGTCCTTCTGTCTGTCCTTATGTATGTCCTCCTGTCTGTCCTTCTGTCTGTGCTCCTGTCTGTCCTCCTGTCTCTGCTCCTGTCTGTCCTCCTGTCTGTGCTCCTGTCTGTCCTCCTGTCTGTGCTCCTGTCTGTCCTCCTGTCTGTCCTTCTGTCTGTCCTTATGTATGTCCTCCTGTCTGTCCTTCTGTCTGTGCTCCTGTCTGTCCTTCTGTCTCTGCTCCTGTCTGTCCTCCTGTCTGTGCTCCTGTCTGTCCTCCTGTCTGTGCTCCTGTCTGTCCTTCTGTCTGTGCTCCTGTCTGTCCTACTGTCTGTGCTCCTGTCTGTCCTTCTGTCTGTGCTCCTGTCTGTCCTCCTGTCTCTGCTCCTGTCTCTGCTCCTGTCTGTCCTCCTGTCTGTGCGTCTGTCCTCCTGTCTGTGCTCCTGTCTGTCCTCCTGTCTGTGCTCCTGTCTGTCCTGTCTGTCCTCCTGTCTGTCCTCCTGTCTGTCCTCCTGTCTCTGCTCCTGTCTGTCCTCCTGTCTGTGCTCCTGTCTGTCCTTCTGTCTGTGCTCCTGTCTGTCCTCCTGTCTCTGCTCCTGTCTGTCCTCCTGTCTGTGCTCCTGTCTGTCCTCCTGTCTGTGCTCCTGTCTGTCCTTCTGTCTGTGCTCCTGTCTGTCCTACTGTCTGTGCTCCTGTCTGTCCTTCTGTCTGTGCTCCTGTCTGTCCTCCTGTCTCTGCTCCTGTCTCTGCTCCTGTCTGTCCTCCTGTCTGTGCTCCTGTCTGTCCTCCTGTCTGTGCTCCTGTCTGTCTTCCTGTCTGTCCTTCTGTCTGTCCTCCTGTCTGTCCTTCTGTCTGTCCTTATGTATGTCCTCCTGTCTGTCCTTCTGTCTGTGCTCCTGTCTGTCCTTCTGTCTGTGCTCCTTTCTGTCCTCCTGTCTGTGCTCCTGTCTGTCCCTCTGTCTGTGCTCTTGCCTGTTCTCCTGTGTGTCCTCCTGTCTGTGCTCCTTTCTGTCCTCCTGTCTCTGCTCCTGTCTGTTCTCCTGTCTGTGCTCCTGTCTGTGCTCCTGTCTGTCCTTCTGTCTGTGCTCCTGTCTGTTCTCCTGTCTGTGCTCCTGCCTGTCCTTCTGTCTGTGCTCCTTTCTGTCCTCCTGTCTGTCCTTCTGTCTGTTCTCCTGTCTCTGCTCCTGTCTGTTCTCCTGTCTGTGCTCCTGAACCTCAGACTCACACATGCAGCTGTGGTGCAGGGGCTGCAGGGACTCCATATAATTCAAAGTGACAAGAGGATCTCAGCCCACACACACACACACACACACACACACACACACACACACACGTGCAGTCCAGAGGTGCTGTGGAGGTGCACAAGTGCGCTGGACGTCAAGCCTTTACTCTTTATAGTTATGGTGTGAACACTTTTCCCTTAAAGGTCATATATTACACATAAAATGACTCTTATGCACTTTAAGCCGTATATTATTATAATGTTTTTAGCTCATGAAAAACATACCTGGAGTTGTGTTGTGTTTTGTTTCATTCTCACAATAGTAATAGTGTTATTATTAGTCTGTATATGCTTCTCCAATGCTCAAAATACTGTGTTCATGTAGTGATAGTTTTCAAGTTAACAGCTACCTTCATATTGACAAATCTATGGCTGTAATCATCAAAATGATTTTGAGTTTAAAAACACAGTGGAGCACTTCCTGTACATAGTGTTTTCCATTTGAGAGGAGAACTCAGACTAAATCAGCAGGATTTGTGTGTTAAACATGTGTGAATGAAACAAAACAAAATCAAACCTCAGTGCATGAGATATGACTCTGACTGTCTTCATGAGGCTAAATATCTCTCTGAAGCGCTTTATTCTGGGTGTTGTTGCTTGAATGCAAATGAGGAGGACAGAGACAGGCCAGTGCAGCGGGTGGGTTGTGGCCAAATTATCCGCTTTTTCCTGGATTAGCGGTGCGCTGGCCCCACTTCCGTGTTTTAAGAGCGGAGGAAGATATGACACGCTTTCCATTGAAAAAAACACATTTCCACAGAAAATAAAATTAAATCACTGCTGTTTCAGAGGTTCGGAGGCTCGGATAATGGACATCCGAGCCTGGAAACATTCTCACGTGTTTCCAGGCAAATAAAAAAACGCATCTCGCATTTCGTAGCTCGTTTGCGGTCCAAACTCTCTGGGCGTGATTTCCAGAGACGGTGGGTAGACATCCAGATGGGGGGTGGAAACCTTTCCGCGAGTGTGACGTCAGAAAGTTCCCTTGTTCAGAATCGCCCGTTTGGGCTGTCTTTTTTTTCAAACGTGGAAAAGGATCGCAAATGCTCAGTTTACACATTTCGCAACTTTTAGCCATGGGGAAGGGGGGGGCTAAACAGGGTAGGGGAGCTCACATTAACGTTCAAAAACCTCATAAAGTGAAAATTTCATGGAACCTTTAATAAATGAATACTTAGGTGGTCAACAGCAGGGGGCACTCTGGAGGGTCACACTACAATTAAATCACTCCAGCACTGGAGTCACTACTGGACCAGGGGCAGTTTAAACCAGGGGTAATGCCATATTGTGAAACATTCCAGGGCAAGTAATAACATCTCCATGGAGACGAGCAGGTGGTGGACATTCCACTTGAAAAGTTACATAGTACACCTTTACTAGGCCCACATAGCAACTAAATTTAGGCCTAGATACAGTAAATCTTTGTGGTAAATAGGTTAAAAATGTATGATTTCTGAAATACTAGTATAATAGAAGTATAATAGGAGTACAACAGAGTGTGATAAGAGTACAACAGAGGGGCGCTGTATAACTTGCATGTGTGCATGTGACATGATACTGCTTTAATTGGCATGCCATTTATCTATTTAATTACCAGGGTTTTAATGCTTTTTTTTTTTTTTTACTGAGCTGTGTGTGTTGCTTCTCCACAGATATGACTGGTAACTTGGCCTGGTGGTGTCACCTGCTTGTTTCCATGGAGATAGATGTTAATAGCCACTGAGTGGAACATTCAAGTCATGACATGCAGTTCTATAATAAGCAACAACTCTAGGACCCAACAGACTCAGATTTGAAAACAAGAACTTTGTGGAAGTCCAGGATAGGCTACAACAATCCCAGCATCACCATTCTTATTTATCATTGCACACAGCAGAAACACGACTCCCTTAGCCTAATGCTGGAATACTTGGCATATTTGGGAAACAGCAGGACAATTAACCAGGATGAGATTACAGAGCTATAATGCTGGTTACCGGGACAACCAAAACATTGCATTATCAACCAATCTCTGCAGGTATTCTCAACCATGCAGCTACTCTTATCCTTATATCAGATCAGATAATAGGGAGTCACTATTACTTGAACCTTACAGGTGTTCAGAAAGTACAACATGGGGGAACTACAACACTGAAAATTCCATCCAAAATGCAGAGACAAGGTATGAACCATGAAGTAAAATAAAAGAAGATAACAAGTCAAATCTTAAATACAACTGTCTTAAAAAGGTGGAAAACAGAACTAACAACAACTGACATGCTAACAGTGCACTTCCTTCTGCTTTGTAATTAGATGCAGACTTAATTTCACCCCAAGGGCTGTTTATACCATATATCTGTAGTGGGGCAAAATAAAGTTTGCTCAAATACATGTGATGTCACCCACAGCATTCAGTTCCAGACAAATGAAGCTCACAGAGGCTAGCAGTTATAGTGGTGAATTTGGACCCAAGTTCTGTATTAGCAGAAGCCTGACAGCAGCAGTTACAGAGAGACAGGTGAAGTTTTTTTCAATAGAAAGTGAACTGGAACCGGAGTCGATGGAGCCGGAAGCGTGCCCATGCTCACTACCTATTTGGAACATGACGACTAGCACTGCTCCTCGCTATATTATTATTGTTGTTGTTTTTTTGGCAACTTCAGTGAAAACTAGGTAAATATGTAGCTTTCTAGTCCAAAACACTTAAATGTACGTATGTGCTGCTTTCAGTGGCCTCTGCGATTTGTTAGACCAATCAGACTGGTCCTTATACCTCCGAACCTGGGGGTGAGATGAGTTAAGTGTCTTACCTAAGGACACAACAACAGCATTCATCTGTGGGAGCTGGAATCTCACCGCCAACCTGTGGGTCAGTGCATTTGACCGCTCAACCAACGATATTTATGTCGAGAGTGGGAGTTGGGATTCAGGGTTCATGCGTTTACACCCAATTAAATGCCGTAATGTGGAATATCTCTGGCAAATCAAGAATATGTCCATGGTGGCAAGCCAATAGCAGACTCTCCATGAGAAAAGTCACACAATGCACCTTAAAGAACCATCCCAATAACGTGCTTGCTTTATATGTTCAAGCTGCAGACCTATAATAGGATAATATGATAATATAATGTGATAGTGAAATAGTGAAATATAATGTGAAATATGATAAAAGGAGGACGACTGAGGGACTCTTCACGCATAATGTGAAATAGTGGACTGCTACAAGTACCTTGGCGTCTATGTGAACAACAGGCTGGACTGGAGGGACATCTGTAATGCTGTCTACAAGAAGAACACGAGGAGACTCTGTGACCAGTGCCCTGTATTTCGCTGTGTTCTGCTGGGGGAGCAGCACCAGTAAAATGGACATTGGACGGATTGACAAACTGATCCGTAAAGCTGGTCACGTGATCGGCTGTGAGCTGGAGACATTTGTCACAGTGAGGGACAGGAGGACACTGGACAAACTGCTGTCCATCATGGACACTCCTGCTCACCCACTGCACCAGACCATAGAGGGACAGATAATACTCCCTACAACAACTCACCCACTGCACCAGGCAATAGAGGGACAGATAATACTCCCTACAACAACTCACCCACTGCACCACGCAATAGAGAGACAGCAGAGCTCATTTTCCAACAGGCTCCTGCAGCTCCGCTCAAACAGTTAGACATACAGGAGTACATTCATACCATACTCCATACAACTATACAACAACTGACCCTTATGTAACAGATAATACTCCCTACAACTGTACAGCAACTCAATCTTAAGTAACAGATAATACTCCCTACAACTGTATTAAAACTCAGCCTTATGTAACAGATAATACTCCCTACAACTGTATATAAATGTGATTTGATATTTTATTTGATATCAAATCAATATTGTGTTTTATTACTTATTTTTCTATTTTATTCTGATTTGTACATATACACTTATTTTTTTGTCTCATTCGACACTAGTTTCTTGCTCTTTTTTGCTATTCTTCTATTTTTTGTTACTCTCTGTAATATTATTATATTTGATGAGTGGGCTACTGTACCCAAATAATGTCCCTTGTGGATCAATAATGTTTGTCTAAGTCTACGTCTACTATCGGTCGCATGTGAAATTCCCAATAGAGTGTGTCTGCGTTTACATTCCTGTGTCAATTCAGGAGATATGGGTTCCATCTGCTGTGAGAAGGTCAAATAAACAATAAACCATTACCTGAATCATACGCGCCATTATGCCTGCGCTCAACACTGCCCCCTGCTGACCGGACAGGAGCATACGCGAGCATATACGAGGTGTGTTTTTTATTCTTAGCCAGAGGTGGCTAGTACTCACTTACATTTATTTGAATATCTTTCTAAAGTGTGAGTAAGTCTTAAGTGGCAAAAGCTTTATGTGACAATATGGAATAGTTTGTGTGTCTTGCAGTGCTGCTTCAGATCTGCTTTAGTTTGTCTCATTTTTGTGTCTGTCCTTTGAAAATACCAGAGTTTGTGCATTATTTTATATTTTGTCCCTCTATTTAGATGAACTTTTACTGCTGCAGTTTTTGCTGTCGAAGTTTCATTGTATTTTGTACAATGACAATAAATCTAAATGTACTTAAGTAACCTCTAAGTAACCACTACCACTTTGTGCTTCTACTTGTGATATTATTTTGAAGTATCATTACTCTTACTTTTACTTAAGTCATTTTTATAATGAGAGCTGGTCAATGTAGCCACCAATCACAACATAGTACAGAAAAAAAACACACACAAAATATAATATTTTAAAAGCATTTGTATCTGTCATTTTATCTTTTTTTTTTTTATTACTAAATACTACAAACTACTACTACTACTACTATTACTACTACTCTAATCCCTGTTTGAAATGTCCCACGTGATTTAAAGTTTGAAGTCAGCATAAAGCTTGTATAAATCCAGTACTGTTACTTCAATCAAAATATTACTCAAGAAGGAATTTTAAAAAAAATTGCTAAAAAGTACTCTGTAAAGTAGAATTCTAGAAGTAAATGTAACTGAGTAAATGAAACTGAGTACTCTCACCTCTGTGTTCCAATCTCTCTATGTGTTACGATTGATAAAATCTAAAAATCATATGATCTAATGCAGCCATTATCTATTAACTTAAATTCATCAACAAAAAAATTCAACCGTGAGCATTACAGTACCACAACAACAACAACAATAATAATAATAATAATAATAATAATAATAATAATAATAATAATAATAATAATAATAATAATAATAATACAGCTCAAGATCATTCTAAAGACATTCAGGAAAGGTTCATTTCTGTCCTGTGAATGGGACTTTTTTAATATTGATACCTGCTCCAATAAGTACATGTTAAACTATGGATAAAACCACGATTTTCAATACTTTGGACAAACCTATTTTGGATTTTGTATCTTCTAGCGATGGAAATCAGACATAGATAATGCAAAAATATTTTCAAATTAGCACATGACAAGTTTGCTTAAGTGAAATGAAAAAATATATATATATATTTTTTTTATGGTTAAAAAGCATACACATTAACAATGAAAGCACAATACACAATAATATAAGGTCAGATCTGTGGAGTGGACTCACAATAAGAATGCATGTTTTTTCCAGCAACAAAAACATTTGATTCAATAAATGCAAGATATAATATATATATATATAGTCATATATATATATATAGATATAATATGTGGTTGTGTAATAGTAGAGTCGACTATTTTATAAGCAGAATAGCATGATGTGTATGTGCAAATGGTAAATATTAGCATGTTGTTAGCGTGTATGTCCTTACCAGCCTGCCTCTGTACTGGTGGAAATCGGTCTGGATCACACACACCCTCTTGTCCATCCTCACAGCCCCATGTCTACAGTGCAGAGGGCTCCGGGGCTGCAAAGGTATGTGTGGGAGGGGCCTGGAGCCGAGAGGGGCGGACCATATGCAAGGGGTGTGGTTATACAACTGTAAGCCACACCCACACCTCAGTCTAGAAGATCACACACGCCCTCCTGTCCATCCTCACAGCTCCATGTATATGTGGGTAAGATTGAAGGTGTTTTACTGTACTGGAAATGTGTCCTCTGCATTTCCATCTCTAGATCTTGAGCTAGTCTTGGTCAGGAGTACCTTAGCTGGAGAATTTGGTGCATGTTTTGGGTTGATGGAGAGAAAACCCACCCAGATGCAGGGAGAACATGCAAACTCCACACAGAAATGCCAGAACACACAGAAAACAGGCACCTTCTTACTGTGAGACATGAATGCTACCCACTCAAGACTGTACTGTGCCATGTAAAATGGATAAAGTATGACATCATTAATATGTAGACAAGGTTTGATCAGTGATCATCTGGACTTTATCTTTTCATCACTTGAAAAGAAGAAGAAGAAGAAGAAGTGACTTTATTGATCTCACACTGGAGAAATTCTTCTCTGCATTTTAACCCATCCTATATATATACATATATATATTAGGAGCAGTGGGCAGCACACACATTACTGCGCCCGGGGACCATCTCCATGATCTTCTTGCTTCGGTTTGGTCAGGACCTAAGCTGGAGGTACCTATGGTGCATGTTTGGGAAAATGTCTTCTTAATGGAGCCGAAACGTCACAAAAACAGTTCAGATGAGCCCAGTGAAACCTCGTCTACACTGAATCACTCCAGGACAAATGAAGAACTACACCTTCACAACATTTTAAATAGTGTGTATCTGGGACGGACTGGGACCAAATATCAGCCCTTTTTCCCCACACAGGATTTCACGTGGTATCAAGTTCTCAAAATGTAAAAGTTTTACCTATAACCGATTTACCATCACATATAAGTGTAAGAAGCTGCACTAGGCTATGCTGCACTTTTATGGGTTAGACGCAGAAATAATTTTGTTGCTGGGCACAAGGGGGAAAAAATTGAGGCATTTTTTATTTATTTTTATGCTGCTGTTAAGTTGGTTGATAGTTCGGTTTTAACAGCAAGAAGTCACATAATATTTCTCATCATCAAGCCACAAATCCAATTAATAGAAGATGATTAAGAGAGGGGTCAATAGCCTAAACGGAACCTGCTATTTTATGTCCTTCTTACTGATCAGTACCCCCTCTTCCTCTGGTGAAATTCTACTTACTGTCTGTCCCTCCTCATCATCATCTATGACATACATTACTGCTGCTGGCAGTTGCACTGCTGCAAAATGCAAAAAGCTCTGTAAGCTTTTTGCAATTTATGCTTGACAAATGGGCAAATTATCGTATTAGCACCCTCTGCTGTTAAAACAGCTGTTCTGGACTTTTCCAGAACACACAGAATGGCAGTCTATGTATTTAAAATCACAGTATGTAACTTTTTTTTCAGTTTGGTAGTGTTTATTGCAATGAAAAATATGCATGCGTCCTTACTGTGAGCAGGCTCGTATCTCCACAAATTTGTCTCTGATTTGACCTGGAGGGTGGTCTCCTTCTGCTTGTTTCCATGAAAACAAGCAGAAGGCTGTAATCTTCCACAGTATGGCATAAAACATGTCTAGTTCCACGGAGAATGGTCCGAAATGTGGTTTTAACTTTTTATTTCCATGGAATCATAATATATTGTATCATAGCTTGTAAATATAAATGGACATGGCTAACTGTTAGCCACTGAGTTCCAAATAAGAAGTAAGCATGGGCGCACCTCTGGCTCCATGGAGACAGCTCTAATTCATTTTCATTTGACCTAAGCTAAATGCTATGGGTGACGTCATACTCCCTTAGTCTACTTCTTTATACAGTCAATGTACTGTATCTGTACTTAATGTAGTACATGATATGATGAAGTGATTTGTATATTCTATATAAGAATTACTAGCATACAGGGGCGTTCTTTGACGGGGGCCACCTGGGCAATTCCCCAGGGCGGCATCGCGGGAGGGGCGCCGCGGTGGCGCGAAGGGAAAAAAAAAAAAACGGTGCGGCGCGCGGCCGCGCGGGCGCGCGGGAGCGCGGAGGCGGGGCCGCGCGGAGGCGCGGAGCAAAGATCCGCGCGGATCCTTGTGCAGGGGCCGGGGTGGGGGGCTGGTGCTGTGCTGGCTCGTGGTTACATGAAGACAGAGTAGCGCACGGTGTACAGTATATGACAAAACAGTCGCAGTGATGGACTGAAAAAGATTGAAGCCATCAGGTGCTCAATTTTGAAAGAAATGGAAAGAAGAGGAGGAGAAGTGAGAAAAAGAAAAAGGTATGCTATCGACTAGTCTTCAAGTTTGACTTAATGATGATGATGTTGTATTAGTTAAACTCCCCCGATGTGATTGTTGATGCATGTTTGTCCTTCCCCCAAGCTCATATGAAGACATTGTGGACGAATTTGCATCCAGGAAGGCCAGGAAATCCAACTTTTAGACTGTTTTCATATTACTTCTTTTGCCCTTGTTATTTATGACAAATTATAGTGGTTTGCCTTTTTTTGCCACTTCCTCACTTATTACTTCCTGTTACTTATGATACACAATAGTGTTCATTATTTGTTTTTATGTGTACAGTAATGTGTATAGAATGTACCTTGGTCGTTCATTTATTTATGATACAGGATTGCACTGTTTGCACAATTTTTGCCAATTCAATGTGTAGTAATTAAAGAAAAAAAAAAATCATGTTATTCTGTAATGTACAGATCGTTTAATTTTTTGTTATTTATATGGTGCGACTTCAATGGAGGTTTAAGTCTTTTTGTTAATTATGTTACACTAATGTTGCACTTTTGCTCTCTTAAATGGCTGTAGGCCTATAATAATTGCGCCTTTGGGCCTTCAAAAACTTTTTTTGTAATTATTGTTTATTGTTCATTAAAACTAACTTGAAAGAGACCGCAAGTCAGTCTCGGGGGGGGGCGGCAAGAGTGGCTTTCGCCCAGGGTGCAAATCACTCTAGGAACGCCACTGCTAGCATAAGTTCATGTATTTAAGTGAATGCATAAGTTATCATTTGTGAAGAATCCCTCAGTCGTCCAGGTAGAATCCATGGCAAAAGGACAAATTCAGTTTGTCCACTGGACAAAGTTTACCATGAAACTATCATACGTCTGATAGTTTCATAGTTGGCTGGATTCTTGGGCGACAGTAGCTCAATTGAGCGTTTGTCCACTGATTCGAAGGTTGGCGATTTGAATCCCACTCTTGACATAAACATCATTGGTTGAACGGTCAGATCCACTGACCCATAGATTGGCTGGTGTGATTCCAGCTCCCTTGGGCAAGACACTTATCCCACCTCGCCCCCAGTGTCTGTGTATTTTGGTGTATGAATGGATTAGTGTTTCCTTTTTGTAAAGTGCTTTGAGTGACTTGAAGGTGGAAAAGCGCTATATAAAAATGTGACCATTTACCCTTTCTTGTCTCCGATTGGTCAAAGAGTCTCGGGTCGCCCGAGCCTTTCTGTGTGGAGTTTGCATGTTCTTCCCATGTCTGGGTGGGTTTCCTCCGGGCACTCCGGTCCCCCCCCCCCATCAACCCAAAACATGCACCATAGGTAAAATCCTCCAGCTTAGGTCCTGACCAAATCAAAGCAAGAAGATCATGGAGATGGTCCCCGGGCGCAGTAATGTGCTGCCCACTGCTCCTAATAACAGGATGGGTTAAATGCAGAGAAGAATTTCTCCTGTGTGAGATCAATAAAGTCACTTCTTCTTCTTATCTTATTGGGGAACTTATCCTGCTGAGTTCAGGGCATGTTGCCATACATATCTACTCAAAGTGATCCAAATTTGTAGTACAGGCCTCTGGAGTGTTAAAATAAGCAGTTTTTTTTTTTTTTAATTCTTTCACTCCACACTCATAGGTGAGAGGTGGATGTAGATATGAGCGGCGTTATCATGGTATAAGCCCCTTCCCCACCTCACCACACACACACAGCATCACTGACATGAGGCATAAGCTGTCAGACCTCACACAGCTCCACCTCAAACCCGAGACTTTTGTGAGTGCCACATGGATTATGGTATGGACATGTGGAAACTGCGAGGACATGTAGAGTTGGGTAGAGTAGCCAAAAAGTTTACTTAGTATAAAAATATAAAAATACAGCGCATATGGATATATATATATATATATATTTTTATATATATACATATACACACATACTTTTTTTTTTTTTTTCTGGTGGAGCGTCTCACCATGGATACTGCTTGGAATGCTCCTCAGTAGGGCATTACACTTATTTATCTCTATGGAGACAGGTGACGCCACAGGAACAAGTTACAGGGACAAGTTACCTGTCACATCTGCGGAGAGGTGAACCCACTCACAGTAGGAATGCAAGTTAATAAAAACCCGTGTTATTGAGGACACAACATCTCCATGGAGACAAGCCACAAGAAGTTTGGTATTGTGACTCTCTCTAGTGGCAATATATGGCATGACACATTTATCTCCTTCCACTGCCAAAGCCATACATTGATTTCGATTCCAATTTATTGTTACTTTGTAGATTGTTATCAGCTAACAGGAGACACTGCTCTGTCTGCCTCTGCTTTGTCTTGACATAATCTGACCGTAAAGAACTGACTAGAACTGCAACATATGAGCTGATTTGTGCTCTTTAACTAGGGTGACAGATTTTCTGAATCAAAAACTGGGACATTCCCGGTTTGTAGTGGTTAGTAATAAAACAGTTGTGAAACAAGTGTGTAATTAAGGAAAACTGCCCATTCATGACAAACATGTGAGTCATTATAGTGACTTTCATTTCATTTTCATTTTTAAGCAGCTTTTCTGTATTTTACCTAAACAAATCAATGGTAATGTATGTCTCTGTTAGCAGGGATCAAATTGGTCAAAGATAGCTACACCAGGAACATTTCTTGTATAAAACTGAGATTAGTGGTTTTGGATAAATCTGCTGGTACACAGGGCTCAAAACTGGGACTGTCCCAGGTAAATATGGACGCTGCCTGGTCACCCCATCTTAAAAAAGTTTCTCTCAAATAACATTACAGTCACAAGCTAACTAGCTAACTCCTAAACAGGCCCATGAACGCTCGTAGTGGTCACAGGCTCCTGAAAATGTGCTCTTTAAATCTTTTTATTTTTTTTTTGTGAGTTTTCAGACAATCTCAAAAACAATCTAATCTGTGCATTTTTTTCCCCCATAACTGCTGATCATTCCACCATAGACACACATTCAGTCCTCCCAACATGATGCCAGGGCTCTCAAGTTTAGAGCGGGGTCGTGCGTGTGACTGTAATTTCCGAGGACCGGGGGGGGGGGGGGGGGGGGGGGGGCGAGTGAACAATTTTTGGGGCTTGAATTGCGTGAGAAATGCCGTGTGAGCGTGTGAACACGTCGAATTGCGTGTTGAGAGCCCTGTTTGTCTAAAGAGCTAACTTAAACTACAAAGCAACTAATGAGAGTTATATAAATGAAGTTATTACCTGATGGTTCTCAGTTTGTTTTATCATCACCGCACTTTGTCAGTGCGCGCTGAGAGGGGCGGGGAGGAGGGACCAGAAAATCGGTCTGTGTGGCTTAGTTTATGCAGGCTCCGCGCGTTTTCAGCGCCGCCCCCTCCCCCTGCTCCCCCGGAGCACCGGGCCGGGCCCGCACCGGGCCCGCACCGGGCCCGCACCGGGCCCGCACCGGGCCCGCACCGGGCCCGCACCGGGCCCGCACCGGGCAGTTCGGCTCTGGGCCGCGCGTATTCCGCGCGTAAGCCGTTGGGGGGGACACGTTACGCACAGACGGAGACACCGGGACCGGAGTCGGTGCGTCTCAGAGGAGACGTGGCACCGGGACTGAGGCTCAGGACGTGCCCGGGGGACGGAGCAGGGGGAGCAGGGGGAGGGGGCGGCGCTGAAAACGCGCGGAGCCTGCATAAACTAAGCCACACAGACCGATTTTCTGGGCACAAAAAAATAATAAAAAATAAAAAACAAATCAGCGTGAGAAATGCCATGTGTGGCGTGTGAGCGTGTGAATACGTCGAATTGCGTGTGTCACACTCTCAATGCGTGAGCCTTGAGAGCCCTGATGATGCTGCAAATAGGGATGCACCGATCCACATTTTTTCACTTCCGATCCGATCCCTGAATTTGGATATCGGCCGATACCGATACTATTCCGATACCAAAACTGTTTGTTTTCAATATTATCATCATTATTGCTTAACTACAAATAACAGTACCCATAATGATAAAACACCTGCAATTCAACATAATAAAGAAAATACTTAATTAAGTCATACCATATGGGGGGTTATTTAACTAAGAGACTTAAGAAAATAAAATAAACCCACAAATTAACATTAATCGTTCAGTCCGGGTCATGTGGCCCCCTTTAGCGCACCACTATGCGCTATTTATCATATGACCAGGAAGTGACCCGGAACCAGAGAGCAGCGCGGAGACAGTGGAAGGTAGGGAATCTGTGCAGTGTGCACCCTCGCGCGCACTAGGGAGGGGAACAGAGTCCAGATAGTGAGAATTCCAGTGTGTTTTGGCCTACACGGCCTCTCATAGTTTGCACCGGAGCCTAGCTCCACAAACCAGGGGGAGCGCTCTGCTCGCTCCGCTCGTTCTCGCGCCAGAGAGAGAGAGGTGGGGGGAGGGGGGTGGGCAGCTACAGGCGCTCCGTAGCTGTGTCTCATTGAGATATGCCCATTTTGCAGCAGGAGCAGAGCAGGCGACTCGTGGAGTAATTTCAGCAGATAATGTGTATATACAGACATGGCTCGTGAATCAGAAATTTCCGCAAGTTGTATCGGAATTTCCGATTACGTTAATATCGGAACCCGATACCGATACTGGATCGGATCGGCCCCATCCCTAGTTGCAAAAACATTTTTTTTTTTCCCACAGGTACCAATTTTATTGTATCAAAAAGACAGCAGTAAACAGGGACATCACAGTTTCAGAGTAACTTTTGGTTGGAAAAAAATCTATAATACTGCACATTCAAAAATCTCAAATCACATACAGTATACATGAAAAGAGACTATAGAAAAGACAGTTACGTAGTTACAGTTCGGTAGCTATTTCTTTCATGTAAACATCAGACTCACTGAGGGTCAAGAAAATAAAGAAAAGTGGTACTTCTATACTTTTATATATTTGATCAGTGTTTTAAGGCTGAAAACGCTTCACTCAGACACATTATACTACTTTCTGAGACTGGTCATTAACATTTTCTCACATATTCTCTTGTTTAAACTACTCAAACTCTTTGTAGATTTGGCAATTAAAATATATTATGACTTTCACCTGCCGTCCAGGAGGTTTTGGGGCGCAGACTGAAAGCCAACACGTGCTTCTTACCCGCTTACAATACCAAAAGATGTGTTTGTCCCTTCTTGTACCACACCTATACCATGCCATGTGCGAAATTCGAGTGGCAAATGGCATTTTCACATTTGGTATACACATCTGTGGGAATATAGCTATACATATAGCTATTAAGATAGTTCCAGCTGTATTGCCCTCTGTTAATCATAATTTATACCCATTTATTTCATTGCCCTACCTATACATTCTGCACCATAACTTATTTGCACATATTTGCATATTAGTATTAATGGAACTGAATCTAAATAAATAAATAACAGGATACAAAATTAGCATTTCTATGCCTTTTAATGTTTTCTTTGGAAAATGAGTCCATTCAATCCCCTTGAAACATGAAAGTGGGCGACTCCACCGTGGAGAGTGGCAGCATGTCTTCCACAATATACTCGGCAACGAGCCTTCTCACCTCTCGTGGCTGGAGATTCTCTGGTCGGGTCAACATCAGTTTCGGCTGCTTTGTTGGGGTTGTATCGTTCCCTGTCCCATCTTCTCCTTTCCTGACTAATTTCGTGGTGCTATGGCACCTCTGCAAGTGCTTCGTCAAATTGCTTGTACTGCATTTCGACGTGGAAAGAGGTTTGGGATTCACACACAGTGTGCATTTAACTAAAATGTTCTTGGAGTCCTTATTTGAACGAAGTGAAAGTAGTGGGCGTATGCCCATCTTGAAAAGGAGCTAGCACTATCCCATTCTTCTGGTTCTGTCATCCTTTGTCAGTCTGCCAGTTCGAGACGAAGTAAAAGGAAATGGAATGGTCTGCGTGGACTTTTATATCACTAGCTGATCTCGCGGAACTTTGTATGAAATGTAATGTTCTGCGCGGACTTATCAGATTCAGTAGCTGATTTCGCGGTGATCCGCGAACTTTGTATGAAGAAAACGCAAAACCCACAAAAACAAAGCAGGTTAAAAATGCATTGTAATGTGTGCATTACTGGCATTGTAACGAGTAATATATTACCGATTTTCTTCCCTGTAATGCATTACATTACTGCGTTACACCAAAAAGTAATGCATTACAGTAATTAATTACTTTTGTAATGAGTTACTCCCAACACTGTATTTGATATATTATAAAGAGGGGCTATTTGACTTCTATGGGGTATTCACTGTTAACATGTCAAATATCTAGATCACCGTGTTACCTTTTGTTTTGAAAATGCTATATTCACCAAAATCAATGTAATAACATTTTACGAGTCCCTCCTCTGTTTGCTCTCCACTCTAGTCCAGCCGAGAAAGATCGCTAAATTACCGTACTTTTCGTACTATAGAGCGCACCTGACTATAAGCCGCACCAACCAAATTTTTAAAGAAAATTGAGATTTGCACATATACAAGCCACACCATGGATCAATTTTGTGTGCGCGCAGACACGTGCACATGGATATGCGTTGTTATATCCATGCCATGTGCGAAAGTCGAGTGGAAAGCGACCTGGATATCATTTTGGGCAAGACTCAAGCCACCGCTAACAGTGCCGAACTGGCTGACACGGTTCACTGCTCCGAAGACGCCTCTGAGCACCAGCCCTCACCACCCGATGGCATGGCTATCAATGCGTCGCCAATACTCCACAGCTCTCTAGGACGGGGTCGGGTTCGTCCGCTAGGCGTGAGGGGGGAAGACCCACTGTCCCCTCTCTGTGCACGAGTGTCCCCCCGCTGCAGCTCCCTCGAATGCGGCTCCCCCGACCACGTGGCGTCCGGGCCAGGCCCGTCCGTGTTGATTCTTGGCTCTTCCATGGTCCGGCTCGTGCAAGTAAACAAAGGCCACACCTCCTGTCACCCAGGCGCTGTCGTGAAGGACATCATAGACTCTGTCCCTACCACCCTGCATGACCATCCCAGGTTTAGACCTGGTCTAGTCCTGGTTTAGTCCAGGTTTAGACCTGGTTTAGTCCAGGTTTAGATCTTGTTTAGTCCTGGTTTAGTCCACGTTTAGTCCTGGTCTAGTCCCGGTCTCAGACTCATGTCTCCGCTGATGCACTATAAAAAAAATTAAAAAAAAAAAAACAAAACAAAAAATCCGCGAAACAGCGAGACGGACAAGGAAAGTGAACCGCGATAGAGCGAGGGACCACTGTACTTGGTTCTGGGGTTGCTTTCTTCAAGGGAATGTCAAAGATCCTTCATTTGTCAAGGAGTGGTTCAGTGTAGAAACATTTTCAACCAAATAAACTTTGTCCAGTTGCAAATTGAATTTCTCCTTTTACCATGGATTCTACCTGGAGAACTGAGGGATTCTTCACACATCTTCAGTGTAGAAGGTTTCATCACTGGTCATCTGTTTTTGCAATCCAGACCATGGTAACTGCTCAACATTTTGCCATAAACATACATGCAGAAGACCCCCGGCATGATGTCACTGCAAAGTATAAATGTATTTAAAACACATTATATATATATATATATAATGTATTTAAAACACATATATATATATATATATATATATATATATATATATATATATATATATATATATATAAATAAAATAAAAAAAAGGGATTTTAGTAATGTAATCCTTCATTTGTCCTTCTTCATCTGGAGCCTGTTATTGTGACCTTTCCACTCCCACCCAGAAGACATTTTAAAGTGAAGGTACAGGCTTGAACCACTGTAAATGTATCCTTCTCCAAGTCCAACTGCAGCCTCCTCCCTTCTGGATGGGAGCTCAAACACCATTGAAAACATTCTAAACCCCGATTCTAACGCGTTTTACCTGACACACCACTGACTCTCTCTGCGAGCAGTTTGCTGACCACTTCACGGGAAAGATAAACACCATCCGATGCAATATTTTATCTTTTTTTTTCCCCCTGGCGGCACGGTGGCTGAGTGGCTAGCACTCATGCTTCACAGCAAGAAGGTTCGGGTTGCCCGGGCCTTTCTGTGTGGAGACTGCATGTTCTCCCCGTGTCTGGGTGGGTTTCCTCCGGGTACTCCGGTTTCCCCCATCAACCTAAACATGCGGCATAGGTAAAGTCCTCCAGCTTAGGGCCTGACCAAAGCCTAAATAACAAAACAAAATCATGGGGATGGTCCCCGGGTCAAACATAGAAACAACTTCTCCTGTGCGAGATCAATAAAGGTCAATCTTCTAATCCTTGACCACTGTAAGGCGCTTTGTGTTACAATTTTGTATGAAAAGAGCCTTATAAATATTCTTTGTTTGATTGATTGAAACACCTTAATTGCAGAAACAGTGACGACCAATGGTGAAACCGTCTCTACAACATCAACCCTTTCGTTTCTGATCCCAGTTGATATGGGTTAGGGTTTATTGTCCCAGGCCTACTCCCCTCTGTAGACCACAATGTTCTTGTCCGTCTCATAGATCTTAACTTCATACAGGAGGCCCTCAGGCAGCTCCTTCACCATGTGGTCCCAGATGTACACTGCCAAGTTCTCCGTGGTACTGCAAAAAACACACAACTGTTCAGGTTTTCAACTCAGTATTCAAGTTGCAGGTTGTTCAAGTGACATCACAACATTCTAGAATCTCTATAGTTTAAAATGGAGCTGGAGGAAAGGCAAGACTGCTCAAATGGAATGTGCTGTTTAACTGTCAGATTCCAAATTATTGACCTGGTTTATGGTTAAGGAAGACCTATTGTGCTTGTGAGTTCTATATAGTTATAATCTATGACACCCATGGATCATTATGTTATCATGTGTACATTTTAAATGGCAATATTCATCTAAAACAACTTACTATAATAAACTACTCTGCTGACTAACCAGTTACAAAATGGCTATCCAACGTACCTGACAACTGTGGCAAAATATGGAACATCCTTGTCGAGGTTTTTATGGTCCAGTGGAGTCATGATCACATCCTGCACAGGACAGAACAAATAATGGGTTAATTACAGCATAACAATAACCAGTGATGGTATGTAGTACAGTACAGCAGAAAGCTACAGTATGGATCTTTCTGTATTTTTTCCCCCTATTTACCCTGTTATATTTACCTGGCCAGCCAAATGATATCTCTCTGTATTTCCTATACACCGCGATACCATTTGGACACTCTCCATCCACTCTCGCTCCTCCGGTTCCAAACCGACTCCGCGATTCTGATTCGTTCAAAGATGGTGACGTCAGTGCACCCGCCTTTGCCCGCAAAGTCACTCTTAGGCAGCGGAAGTTCCGCCTCAGTTTTGAATCAAGATGGCGCAATCTCTGATTGGTTCACTTAGCTGTCTGTCTACGCGCAACCGCAGCGCATTCTGTGGATCAAGCGTTACCAGACTCACTCGCTGGTACAGCGATGAGTCATGGATTCTTCCAGGCAACTGTTATATATTATATATTATATTTGATGAGTGAGCTACCATATCCAAAACAATTTCCCTTGTAGATCAATAAAGTTTGTCTAATTCTAAGTAAGTATGATGTTACCTGCATGATTCTATGGAAACAGAAAGTAAGGAAAAGAAAAACATACACATTACAACTGGCATGTATCCCGCTAATGAAACTACTGCACATTACGTCAGGTTTGTGAAGCTGTAGTGTATTGTTTTGAATCATGTGTTTGTATATTTGTGGAAAATGTTGGTAGAGGAGCATGGGTGAAGTAGGCTTGTGGATTCGGCTCTGTACTGCAAGGAGGGTCGATTTGGAAGATATCGGTCACATGCACGGGTGACATCTAAAACCTCTTCAGCCATTTTTTTAATGAGAGAACAAAAAAAGAGTACATTTTGCATAATACCCCCACTTTAATTAATATGTAATAGTTAAATATATATTTTCACTTTTAAATGCGATTCATACCTCGATGCATCTCTTGAGGTCTGTCAGGTTCATGACCATGCCAGTCTTGGTGTCAATCTGCAACAGTAATATTGTATAAAATGTATTATTTTGTCTATTTGTCTTAAAATTCCATCAATATTTCAGTTGCATCCAGGGCTGTATCAAGCTTTTTGGAGGGCCTATGCAAAAGGCTGTCTGGGGCCCTTCTTTGCTAAAATCACTAATGCAAAAAGTAAAAAGTAAATAAATGCTAATTATTTGGCCTGGTTGGAAGAGGTGGACCAAAGCATGGCGCAGAGCTCATGTACACGCACACTAGGGTGCATCAAAAACACAATGAATTGATATGGCTGGATGATAAAAGTGTTACATTATATGTAGAAACAACAAATGCTAAATATTTGTGTAATACAACATGATTTAGGGGTGCCACCGCACATCGTTTTTTGTTGGATAAAGCGCTCAATGGTCACCATGGAGATCCGAGATAAACAAGACAGCAGCTCAAGAAAACTGAGGTGATCTTTTTGTTTTTGTGTTGGGTATGTATTTTTACATATTACTATCAGATCTGTAGTTGTACATTTATGAGCACAATTAGCTACTCTGGTAGTGATGTAACAGTAAGTTATCATTGTAATGATGAAGTTGGACGATGTACAGTTAAAATTTGAGGCTTATGAAAACATGGTTTATCATAATTGAATGATATTAAATATGCTAAGATATGATTTTAAACACTGTCCTTGAGCTTGTATCCTTTTCATTCTCATGCACTGCACAACACAACCCACTCCAGGGTCCAGGTCTCCTAAGACGCTGCCCTCACCAACTGGCACCTGTCAGACGAGCAGTCGTAGCCTGGTCTTTGGTCTGTCCCAGCATCACCAGTGAGGATAGCATCATCACCGGCACCAAACTGCCAACTGGTCTTTAGATCTTATGCTGCATGCTTGCCAAGGGGGTCAGCCCCATGTTCCCCAGTACCACTGTTACCCCAGGAAACTTTCGAAAGGTACCGATGTTCCCTGTTAACCCCGCAGGCTGTCCTCATCTCAAGTTCATCATCATGAACTCATAAAACAGCAGCATGTTTGTTTGCACTCACTGCACTGCACAGCCCCTCAGGTCTGGATGTGGACTACAGGTCCAGGCGAGTTGCTCCTGTCCTCTGTGCTCAAGGACTGTGGCTGGTTCTGAGGTGGTGCAAAGCATCCGGACAGAAGCGCGAATCCTATTTGTTTCGTTATGTTGTCCTGAGCTGTTCATCCTCCTCGCACTTGTTTCTTCCCGGGGAAAGTGCTTCCCACCACTCCCCACTCCAGGTCATCTAAGCTCATCCTGAATCAGAGCTGCTGTCCACTGGTTCAAGAGTCTGGGTTTGGATCTAGTCTGACTGTAGCATTTCTCACACTAGGCTAAATGCAGTTCATTTTATATGTTGAATCAATTGAATAGGCTATTGCCTATTGCCATAAAATGATTAGGTTAATTAATAGCCTAAAATAACAAATGTTGGTTGCTATGTGAACACAGGGAACACCAGGATCTCTCTGCGCATGCAGGTCCCAATGTTCCCCAGTACTGCTGTTCCCCAGTTCTATGGCGCAGGGAACAGCAGCACCGGGGAACACCGGGACACATAGTTACACACCCTTTGCCAAGAAACCTGGTGCAAATGGAATGTTGCAAATGGAGCATTGTACTTTAAGTCAGTGTCGGCTCATACCATTAGGCCCTGTTAGTTGCCAGTGTTTTAGCCACTAAAGAGGGTTTGTTCTTTTAAGTGTGTCAGTATTGCCCCTCGTGTTTAGCAGTAAAGTCAATTCAACTTTATATGCATGTCCGACATCCATGACTGTTGCACAAAACTCAGGGTAAGGCCAATGTCCCATTGACCTCCATTCATTTTGTCTATAGAACAAATGAATGGAGAATACTGAAAGTCGAATTCTGAGAAATGCCCAAGTTGCCCATAGGGCAAACAAACAACTTTTACTTTGACAACTCTATAGAAGATGTTACTGTATAAAAGTTCACTGTACTCAACATTTCCAGGTCAACCTTTTGGCACCCCTAAATATCAATGGAATTCAAACTTGGAATTGGAATGGAATGGAATTCCAGTGGAAGTCCAATGGAATCAATGGAATTCATAACTTTGCAAAAGTTATTTTTATGTTTATTGGAACAAAATGGAATGCCAGCCAAATTGATATTTTGAAATAAAAAATTCCCATTCAAATTTGATGCACCCTAACGCACACACACAGTTTATTTTTGTGCACCCTGTCCTGTAGGACAGTAGGCTATTAGTTTCCTTTCTTTTTTAACCGAAGCTTGTAAAATTAATTTGAGTATCAAATTTATTTTATTTTATTAAGTCCAATAAAATAATTTGGGTCGCATGCAAATCAACAGGGTCGGTCGGCAACCGGAAACTTAGATTTATTTTTTTTAGGCCTTGTGCTCCACACGATTGTTTAACACATAAACTCAAAGAGCAGCACATATCTGCCTCACTATTTAAGAGATATAAAATGTTAGCTCTGGTTAACTACTTTAAAATGTCTAATGTGAGTGCACTCTTAGACAACACTTTGATTCTGTTAAATAAAGGTCCCTCTGTATTTTCCATGTTATGACATCGGTACTGTAGAGCTATTCCATTTATACTAATTATTTTTTATTACAAACTGTCACTTAACTGAAGTAAAACTTAGGGATGAAATGATATCCAAATCTCTCGATACAATATTTTCACAATATGTATCTCACAGTATGATATTTAACAAAATTGTGAATATGCTACTTTTCTCTCATCATAATACAAATACTTAAGATTTAAAAGTGCTTAGTAACAGTTATTTCAGCATGTAAATTGGACTGAAACAGCAAAGGATCCTGGTCTATGTAGTTCTGTTTTTTAGCTGTTGCTGTTCCATAACAATGAATTCGATATATTGTGACAGCCCACAATGTTATTGTAATACTTCTGACAAAACGATATCACGATATTTTGGATATTGTTACATTCTTAAAGGCAAAGTAACGTTATTTTACAATCTGAGCCTTCTTTCGGTAATAAAACAAGTAGTTTTACTCACCCATAGCATTTTTCTGTCAATTGGAGCAGTATCGCAGAACTTATGTTGAGCCGTTCTGTTCTAGTAATGATCCCGTATCTGTTAACATGGTGCTGTATCATTTGCTCGGGGCATTACTTTGCGGTCTCCAAATAACACAAACTTTAGCACTTTTCAAATCATAGAAGCCCGATGTCTTAATGAAAAATTTCGCTTGAAGCAAAAGTGGCCTGTAATCCGAGATTTAGCCATAGTTTCGAGTAGATGAGGACGCCAGTGCGCATGCGCGGACTGCTCCGGGGACCCAAATAGGAAACGCAAAGCTGAAAACTATGGATAAACCTCGGATTACAGGCCACTTTTGCTTCAAGCGAAATTTTTCATTAAGACATCGGGCTTCTATGATTTGAAAAGTGCTAAAGTTTGTGTTATTTGGAGACCGCAAAGTAATGCCCCGAATACAAATGCTAACAAATGCTAACAGAAACGCCACAACGTAACTTTCTTCAAACAGCTCCAAATGACACGAACGTGATATGGGTGAGTCAAACGACTTGTTTTATTACCGAAAGAAGGCTCAGATTGTAAAATAACGTTACTTTTCCTTTAATAAAGCTGTGATAAATATTGACCACAAGACAGGTACTATTTCACTAAACTAAGTCAGATTGATAATAAACATGTAAACCTGCCATTTGCACTTGTAATGTAACATATGAGGCTCACCTTCCCTCGTACAGTCACCTCCACTATGGAAAACAAAGAACTCAATTATATTCATAAGTCAGAATATCGAATAATAAAAAAATATGAATGAAATAAAACACAGACCTTTGTAGTTGTGTCCATGTCCGTTGGGGTTGTTACACTTCCCATACACCTTCTTATTCTCCTCGTCGCTCAGGACAGGACTGTGGAGGCAAAAACAGCAGATAGAAAGTAGAGAAATACATGATGCTGATGATGTTTAAAAAGTAATGTCTTTTCTCAAATGTTAATGCAGAATTCTAAAGAAGCTCTGTAGCCTGCACTCTTACAGTTTGTTTAGTACTACAATTAGAATTAAACATGTGTCAGTTAAAGGAAAATTTAAGTTTTTTTACAATCTGAGCCTTCTTTCGGCAATAAAACAAGTAGTTTTACTCACCCATAGCAGTTTGCTGTCAATTGGAGCAGTATCGCAGAACTTATGTTGAGCCGTTCTGTTCTACTAATGATCCCGTATCCGTTAGCGTGAGTACTCAGGGCATTACTTTGCGGTGTCCAAATAACACAAACTTTAGCACTTTTCAAATCACAGAAGATCGCTGTGCCAGGGTAGACTTTCAGTGGATTCCAAAACGGCCTGAAACCCGATATCCAGCTATAGTTTCATTTGATGACGTCATCAGAGAGGACAGTGCGCATGCGTGAACTCAGCTGTTTTGTAAACACCGCTAGTCCGAAAGAAGCTAACACCGCTCTGAACTTTACTTTTCTGTTGCGATATCGGGTTTCAGGCCGTTTTGGAATCTACTAAAAGTCTACCCTGACAGAGCGATCTTCTGTGATTTGAAAAGTGCTAAAGTTTGTGTTATTTGGACACCGCAAAGTAATGCCCCGAGCACTCACGCTAACGGATACGGGATCATTGGTAGAACAGAACGGCTCAACATAAGTTCTGCGATCAGATTGTAAAAAAACGTTAATTTTCCTTTAAAGGTCACAGGGACTCTGAAGGCGATACACTGCAGATCTATGTAAAAAAAAATTGCATTAGAAATAATTCAGGATTACTTAAAACCATGATAACCTGTCATATGCACTTTATCATTCTGATTTTGTTTGGTGGGATAGTACCTGCAAATATCTATTAGAGTTTTACATCAGCTAAGTTGCCGTTTGCAGAGGAAAATTATATTTTCTACAGGCTGGCCATTTTATAATTGTTTTTCTGCCGTGTTTCTGCCGTTGTGTTTCTGCCGTAGGTGCTGTTCGAATGTACTGGTATTTACATTAATTAATAAAAAAAAAAAATCCTTTTGTGTACCATCTTTCTGTGTAAATAGCTCAAGTACCAATGTGGACACCTGCGGCTTATATATGTACAAATATTAATTTTGAAAAAAATTTGGTTGGTGCGGCTTACAGTCAGGTGCGTTCTCTAGTATGAAAAGTACGGTATGTCACAAAGACGCTTTAGAGATCGCGATCGACCGGTAGCTCGGGGGAAAAGTGTCAGTCGATCGTCAGGGCTTAATGCTCAATTCAGATTTTTTTGTGAAATCCGATTTTTTGCGCATGCACCCCGGAGGACATGACGAGGTCACACACAGCGAGCGTACTCAATGTTTACGGAAGTCACCGCAAGTCAAGCTGCTGTAGTACTTGCTTCGCCGCTTCACTGCATGCATGAAAATCCCTCACTTTAAGGCGAAATTCGCCGATACGGGATATGTCCCTTTCTCCGGAGCTCCGGATAATTAAAGAAAAAGTAATGTTTTTTTTACAATTTGAGCCTTATTTCGATAATAAAACAAGTTGTTTTACTCACCAATAGCACTTTGGTGTCATATGGAGCACTTCCAGAGATGTTTTAAGATTTGCGGTTAGCCTAGGGCGACTTCTAGTCATAGCTCGGGGCATATAACCCAAAACATGCACCATAGGTACCTCCATCTTAGGTCCTGACCAAGCCGAAGCAAGAAGATCATGGAGATGGTCCCCGGGCGCCCTAATGTGTGCTGCCCACTGCTCCTAATATATGTGTGTGTGTGTGTATATATATATATATATATATATATATATATATATATATATATATATATATATATGTATATATATATGTGTATATATATATATGTGTATATATATATATATATATATATATATATATATATATATATATAGATATAGATATAGATATAGATATATATATAGATATAGATATAGATATATAGATATATATAGATTTATATAGATATATATAGATATATATAGATATATATATAGGATGGGTTAAAATGCAGAGAAGAATTTCTCCAGTGTGAGATCAATAAAGTCACTTCTCTTCATAATATATTCCCCAAGCATGTAATATGCCCCGTGCGGGCTCCAAATAACACAAACTTTAGCACTTTTCAAATCATAGAAGCCCGATGTCTTAGTCTACAATTTCGTTTGAAGCAAAAGTGGCCTGTAATCCGAGATTTATCCATAGTTTACAGCTTTGCGTTTCATGTTTGGGTCCCGGGAGCTGAGAGCACAGTCCGCACATGCGCACTGGCCTCCTCATCTACTTGAAACTATGGCTAAATCTCGGATTACAGGCCACTTTTGACCACACGAAATCGTAGACAAGACATCGGGCTTCTATGATTTGAAAAGTGCTAAAGTTTGTGTTATTTGGAGACCGCAAACAAGTGCCCCGAGAACTCACATGATGAAGATCGCAAATCTAAAACATCTCTGGAAGTGGTCCATATGACACCAAAGTGCTATGGGTGAGTAAAACAACTTGTTTTATTACCGAAATAAGGCTCAGATTGTAAAAAACGTTACTTTTCCTTTAAAGTATGTGGATATACAGCGCGATACACGTGGATACGCAAATGATCGACAGCACGGTAAACTGTTACTACGGAGCTGACCACGTTCTTATGGGGTGAGTCTTATTATCGTGTTATTTCTGCAACAAAGGGACAGATTAGCTGATAGCAGGGGCCCGGGACTAAACCGGGACTAAACCGGGACTAATCTGGGACTAAACCAGGTCTAAACCAAGACTAAACCAGGTCTAAACCAGGACTAAACCAGGTCTAAACCAGATCTAAACCAGGACTAAACCAAGACTAAACCAAGACTAAACCAGGTCTAAACCAGGTCTGAACCAAGACTAAACCAGGTCTGAACCAGGACTAAACCAGGTCTAAACCGGGACTAAACCAGGTCTAAACCAGGTCTAAACCAGGACTAAACCAGGTCTAAACCAGGTCTAAACCAGGACTAGCACTCATGCTTCACAGCAAGAAGGTTCGGGTTGCCCGGGCCTTTCTGTGCGGAGACTGCATGTTCTCCCCGTGTCTGGGTGGGTTTCCTCCGGGCACTCCGGTTTCCCCCACCAACCTAAACATGCGCCATAGGTAAAATCCTCCAGCTTAGGGCCTGACCAAAGCCTAAATAACAAAACAAAATCATGGGGATGGTCCCCGGGTCAAATATAGAAACAACTTCTCCTGTGCGAGATCAAATAAGGTCAATCTTCTAATCCTTGACCACTGTAGGGCGCTTTGTGTTACATTTTTGTATGAAAAGCGCCTTATAAATATTGTTTGATTGATTGATTGACTAAACCAGGTCTAAATCAGGTCTAAACCAGGTCTGAACCAAGACTAAACCAGGTCTGAACCAGGACTAAACCAGGTCTAAACCGGGACTAAACCAGGACTAAACCAGGTCTAAACCAGGTCTGAACCAAGACTAAACCAGGTCTGAACCAGGACTAAACCAGGACTAAACCAAGACATAAACCAGGTCTAAACCAGGACTAAACCAGGTCTAAACCGGGACTAATCCGGGACTAAACCAGGTCTAAAACAAGTCTAAACCAAGACTAAACCAGGTCTAAACTAGGACTAAACCAGGTAAAACCAAGTACTAACCAGGCCTGGAGCTGTCCTACTCTCGCTCTGGTTTAGACCTGAATGAGTCCAGTTTTAGTCCAGTGTTAGTCCTGGTAAGTGACCCGCCCTCAGAGCGCACAGACAGTCCACCAGAGCGCACGGACAGTCCATGGCACGGACATGCGCGTACCAACCTGTGGAGTCGGTGACAGGCGCTGAAGCTCTGGACGCGAGTGATGTACCCGATGCGTTCCGCCATGTCAGTAAAGGAGAGAGAGGTGAGCTTTGCGCGAGGTGTGAGCGGGGAAAGGGTCCGCGGAGAAGCGGAAGCAGATGGAAATGAGAGAGCGTTATTTGCCCGGAACACAGGCTGATAAAGCCCCAGTCATAGGCCCCGCCCACTGCAGAGAGGCGGCCGCGGATTGGCTCAGAGGAAGGGAGGGCCGGTCACAATGCGGTCATCACAGCAGTGAGTGTGCTCCATGAGTATAGCTGTTTCCCAATTCAGCGAGTGCACGGTTCGGAGTGTGGTCTCAGTCTGCAGTCGAGACGGTGCATACTCGCTGAGCCCTGAGTGCAGTCCGGGGATCACATGGGCGTCTGCGAAATGGAACAGGTCCCGCCTCAGCTCAATGAGCCGGGTGGTCTGCTCCTCGTTCCCTAAAGACAAAAATATTATTCTATTGCGATTAGTAATACTTGGAATTGGGACATGGCCAATGTTCCCCCTAATTTTTAATGCAGGGCTCTCAAGTTTTGAAGATTGGTCAGAGTGAGATTTCCTGAGGAGCGAGTTGTAAAATGAAACGATGGTGAAATTTTTCTTTTATGTGACATATTTTTCGGGGGGGGGGGGCAGAATTAGAAGGTACTTTGTTAAAATAGTCTTGGTTTAGTCCTGGTTTAGACCTGGTTTAGACCTGTTTTAGTCCTGGCTTAGTCTTGGTTTAGACCTGGTTTAGTTTTGGTTTAGTCCTGGTTTAGACTCGGTTTAGATCTGTTTTAGTCTTGGCTTAGTCCTGGTTTAGACCTGGTTTAGTGCTGGCTTAGACCCGGTTTAGATCTGGTTTAGTCTTGGTTTAGACCTGGTTTAGTCCTGGTTTAGTGCCGGGTTATTCCCGGTTTAGTCCTGTTTTAGACCTGGTTTAGTCCTGTTTTAGTCCTGGTTTAGACCTGGTTTAGTCTTGTCTTAGTCTTGTTTAGACCTGGTTTAGTCTTGGTTTAGTCCTGGTTTAGTCCCAGTTTAATCCTGGTTTAGTCTTGGCTTAGTCCTGGTTTAGACCTGGTTTAGTCCTGGTTTAGTTCTGGTTTAGTCCTGGTTTTGTCCTGGTTTAGACCTGGTTTAGTCCCGGTTTAGACCTGGCTTAAGTCTTGGTTTAGACCTGGTTTAGTTTTGGTTTAGTCCTAGTTTAGTCCTGGTTTAGACCTGGCTTAGTCTTGGTTTAGACCTGGTTTAGTTTTGGTTTAGTCCTGGTTTAGTCCCGGTTTAGACCTGGTTTAGTCTTGGCTTAGTCCTGGTTTAGACCTGGTTTAGTCCTGGTTTAGACCTGGTTCAGTTCTGGTTTAGTGCCGGGTTAGTCCCAGTTTAGTCCTGGTTTAGACCTGGTTTAGTCTTGACTTAGTCTTGGTTTAGACCTGGTTTAGTCCCAGTTTAATCCTGGTTTAGACCTGCTTTAGTCCTGGCTTAGTCTTGGTTTAGACCTGGTTTAGTTTTGGTTTAGTCCTGGTTTAGTCCCGGTTTAGACCTGGTTTAGTCTTGGCTTAGTCCTGGTTTAGACCTGGTTTAGTCCTGGTTCAGACCTGGTTCAGTCCTGGTTTAGTGCCGGGTTAGTCCCGTTTTAGTCCTGGTTTAGACCTGGTTTAGTCTTGACTTATTCTTGGTTTAGACCTGGTTTAGTCCCAGTTTAATCCTGGTTTAGACTCGGTTTAGATCTGTTTTAGTCTTGGCTTAGTCCTGGTTTAGACCTGGTTTAGTCCTAGTTTAGACCTGGTTTAGTGCTGGCTTTGACCCGGTTTAGATCTGGTTTAGTCTTGGCTTAGTCTTGGTTTAGACCTGGTTTAGTTTTGGTTTAGTCCTGGTTTAGTCCCGGTTTAGACCTGGTTTAGTCCTGGCTTAGTCCTGGTTTAGACCTGGTTTAGTCCTGGTTCAGACCTGGTTCAGTCCTGGTTTAGTGCCGGGTTAGTCCCGTTTTAGTCCTGGTTTAGACCTGGTTTAGTCTTGACTTATTCTTGGTTTAGACCTGGTTTAGTCCCAGTTTAATCCTGGTTTAGACTCGGTTTAGATCTGTTTTAGTCTTGGCTTAGTCCTGGTTTAGACCTGGTTTAGTCCTAGTTTAGACCTGGTTTAGTGCTGGCTTAGACCCGGTTTAGATCTGGTTTAGTCTTGGCTTAGTCTTGGTTTAGACCTGGTTTAGTCCTGGTTTAGTGCCGGGTTATTCCCGGTTTAGTCCTGTTTTAGACCTGGTTTAGTCCCAGTTTAATCCTGGTTTAGTCTTGGCTTAGTCCTGGTTTAGACCTGGTTTAGTCCTGGTTTAGTTCTGGTTTAGTCCTGGTTTTGTCCTGGTTTAGACCTGGTTTAGTCCTGGTTTAGACCTGGCTTAGTCTTGGTTTAGACCTGGTTTAGTTTTGGTTTAGTCCTAGTTTAGTCCTGGTTTAGACCTGGCTTAGTCTTGGTTTAGACCTGGTTTAGTTTTGGTTTAGTCCTGGTTTAGTCCCGGTTTAGACCTGGTTTAGTCTTGGCTTAGTCCTGGTTTAGACCTGGTTTAGTCCTGGTTTAGACCTGGTTCAGTCCTGGTTTAGTGCCGGGTTAGTCCCAGTTTAGTCCTGGTTTAGACCTGACTTAGTCTTGGTTTAGACCTGGTTGAGTCCCAGTTTAATCCTGGTTTAGACCTGGTTTAGTCCTGGCTTAGTCTTGGTTTAGACCTGGTTTAGTCCTGGTTTAGTCCCGGTTTAGACCTGGTTTAGTCTTGGCTTAGTCCTGGTTTAGACCTGGTTTAGTCCTGGTTCAGACCTGGTTCAGTCCTGGTTTAGTGCCGGGTTAGTCCCGTTTTAGTCCTGGTTTAGACCTGGTTTAGTCTTGACTTATTCTTGGTTTAGACCTGGTTTAGTCCCAGTTTAATCCTGGTTTAGACCCGGTTTAGTCCTGGTTTAGTCTTGGCTTAGTCCCGGTTTAGACCTGGTTTAGTCCTGGCTTAGTCCTGGTTTAGATCTGGTTTAGTCCTGTTTTAGTCCTGGCTTAGTCTTGGTTTAGACCTGTTTTAGTTTTGGTTTAGTCCTGGTTTAGTCCCGGTTTAGTCCTGGTTTAGACCCGGTTTAGATCTGGTTTAGTTTTGGCTTAGTCTTGGTTTAGACCTGGTTTAGTCTTGGTTTAGTCCTGGTTTAGTGCCGAAATAGATGCAGAAATAATCTGATAATATGACTCACCCATAAGAACGCGTGTCACGGTCTTTAATAATCCGGAGCTCCGGAGAAAAGGACATATCCCGAACTTATCCCGTGTCCCGAGGCGAGAGTTCCTTCTTACGTAGCATTAACGTAGCAAGTTAAGGATTCTTATTCTCTTGGAAATGCCACGTAAATATCACGTGGATCGCTCACAGCTGATCGGCGAACAGGCCGATCAGCTGTGAGCGATCGGCCTCACAACTGATGCTCAACTCGAGTACTGGTGTGCGAGTGACTTTTTTTCGCTGAAAACGCGCGGTGCCTGCATTAACTTACAGATTTTCTGGGCACAGAAGCGTTGTGAACAGTGGCTACAGTTTTGAATTGCTTAAAAAAAATTCAGCGTGAGAAATACCATGTGTGAGCGTGTGAACACGTCGAATTGCGTGTGTCACACTCTCAAAGCGTGAGACTTGAGAGCCCTGTTTTAATGTGTCTGAGCAAACACATTAACTCCCTGAGCGTTCCTTTGATCCCTGTGCGCGACATCCGAAATGCACTCTCCCTTCGCGCGGCTCGCACTTTGCCTCGTCGAAATGAGCTACCAATAGCGTCTATCGATTTACGCATCGAAATACGCTACCTTACATTTTTCGTTTACAGTTGTATAGATTCAAAGCTAATCCGCAGTTTTACAAGATATGTCTTTGTATTATAGTTTTTTTATACGGTAATCATACTTTATACCTTAGTCATTTACTCATTTATGTACGTGTATGCAGTTCATTTCAACAGTCGCATTGTGCTATCAAATAAGGCTCCGACTGAAGGTAGCTCATTTTGACAGCCCACTTGACCCATCAAAGAGTGCTCCCACTGTAGAATCACCATTATTTACTCATTTATATGAATATGTGTAGAGGTAGCAAATCTTGACAGACATAATATCTTTACCCAAATAATGCATCCACCTTTGTGATACAGGGGACACTGAAGATGGGACAACTTAATGCAGATCAATTTAAAACAATGGGCTTGTCTCTTATTCATCATGTATGAGGACAGGAAAAGGGACAACAGAAGAAACATTTATTTACAAAAATATATACAGTCCATCCAAGGAGGGAAATTTATCCCAACTGTGATGCCTCTAGGAGGGCACATGTGACCTCCAATCGAGCCTTCAAACTAGCTGTCAGCTAATAGTATACACCCATGGACCACTATGGAACCTACAGGACCACTGAGGGATTACACAGATATAAGACCACATGAGAATAGAAATGTTAATCTTTAACATCTTTAAGTTAATCTTTAAAACCACATTATGTTGTCTAAATAAAGAGTGTTTTTATTATCACTGTGGCATCAAAAATCAGTATTGAGTATCAAGTATTAGTATTGAAATCCCATTTGAAATGTTAGTACGTAAACAGTGGTGCAGTTTGCTTGACTTTATTGTGCAAATATGTACAGATAGCACTCACCACTGAATCTGCATCTGAATACTCAAGCACAGAAGCAATACATACAAAAATATATGCATGTCTACATAAAGCACATTTATTTTTATCATAAATTCTTCGTTTTGTATCTGAATATACATTATTTATTGATATTTACCCTTTGCTCACATGTACAGGAGTTTGGATCACCACTTTACCACATGAAAAGTTACATAGTGAAGCTTTAATACAAAAAAACAAGACAAATAATTGATAAAATGAACACTGGCTGTAGCATTGTGCTTTATAAGAATATTCACAAATACACTGTATTCAAATGTACATTTAATCCACAGGGTGGTGCATGGATATGGCTCAAGCAGCAAAATATTCTTTAATATTGACAAGCCAAGACTATACAGTCTTATATTATATAATGTGATTGACAGGCAGATTAGCCACTCAAAGAAGCACATGCTCCATCCACATCTGAACAAATACAGCAGTTTACAAAAAAGAAAAAAGCTAATTTGGTAAATGTCTGTAATCTCCCAATTTGGCACCTTGTAATTTAAATTTAAAATTGTTATTTTAAAAGTATTTCGTTTGTTTTGTATGTTCTGGCTGTTGTATTGCTTGTATTGCTTGTTTAAATGCATTCATATCAAACTTGACTGTTTATTCTTCAAAATAGAAACAGAAAAGGATCATATTTGACCAGAATGATCAAAGGTGGTTTTACTTATTAAGTCTAAGTTTAAATACATAATTTATCATTCATAAATAATACATTTGTACAAACTATGGTTATTATAGCAACTAACCGGCTGGTTAGCTCAACTTTAACCGGCTGGTTAGCTCAACTGGTAAGTCATGGACTTTCCCCCTGGAGGTTGTAGGTTCAAACCCCCCCCGGGCAATGAGCTAACCAGTGTGGGTCCTTGGGCAAGACCCTTCACGGTACTGCCCCCCGGGCGCCGAAAAAGATGGCTGCTCACTGCTCCTGAAAAAGGATGGGTCAAATGCAGAAGTCAAATTTCTCCCGTGTGTCACTGTGTGTCATTGTGTGTGAGACCAATAAAGGCTAAAAAAAGCCTAAGCTTAATCTTAAATCTTCTGCGCTTGAGCAGAGTATCTGGGCATGCTCAGTTTGAAAAACTGGGTCAAATAGGTTAAAGCTGTGTTGTGTAACTTTTTAGTGGAGTGTCCATCAAATGTTTTTCTCCATGATGTTCTTGCTTTGTCTGGAATGTTCCACAGTATGGTATTAAACCTTTCTATTGTCATGGAGACCAAACCGGGCAAAGTTACAGGTCAAATTTATAAAGCAGCAACCCAGCTCACAGTCAGAATTCCTGTTTTCCTAGGTATTTTTGAGATTTAAAACCACTTGTAGGAAGACAGTATAATGTCATATTGTGGAACATTCCAGGCAGAGCACTGACATATGCATAGAAACAGGCAGGTGATGGACCCCTAACCAAAAAGTTACACTGTGCACCATTAAGATTCCAAATTGGGCGGTAACAGGGTCTGGCTGCATCCGATGGGGAGAGCTCCATTTGTGAAACACCCAATTTAGTTTAATACTTGATTATTGACCCTTAATGCCAACCTTAACCATGTAGCTATAGTATATGAGCAACTTGTAGCCATTTAAAAGATACAAATATATTTTTTGGACTGCAGCTGCATGTAGACCCTCTTGGAAAATTGACCACGGTTAAACTGAGAATCGTTCTAAATTTTGTTCTGCAAATATCTTTAACCTTTGAGATATGTGTTACAAATGAACAGCTGTGATTGGATCGCTATCAAATGAGCAAGCACAAACAACATATGAATCTGATTATTGTATACTTTGGTGATTTACATATTTACAATCCTTTGACTCCTGCGTAAAATAATCAAAGCGCCCATGTTTTGCTAAACTGATGTGAACTTTGAACCTTATGGTAATGTTTGCTCATCCAAAACCTAAGCTAGCTGCAGGGGTGTTGTAAAAAAATGAAAATTGCAACCAAATGTGAGGCTCCTTCTGCTTTCTTAAAATCAAATATTTTAAGAAAGCAAAAGGAGCCTCACATTTGGTTGCCAGTGGCCTGACTGAAACAACAGAGCAGAGAGAGTAGAGGCTTTCGTGTTGTGTGTCCAGAGTTCACCTGGCCCTCCCTGAAGGCTGCTGTGATGCTGCAGGACACAGAGGAGGGACACTTTTGTCCTGAGGGCTTTTACTCTCCCCACACTGCCCTGACACTAAATCTGATGTCTCTACCTGTTGAGCTGCACTTGTGTTTGAGCTTTTCTATTCACCATATTCAGGAAGTTGCCGTGGACGAAGACATCATGACTGAGGTTGTATTATTTTGCATCGGGTTGTCGATCTCACAGCAAATAAATTCTATACAGTGCACATGAACAAAGAACATTTTACACAAATAAACCTGCTTTATTTCATATTTTACCTGTGAAACTGAAACTGAAAGGAATGGGATTCTCACTTAACCAGAAGTTGTTTAGGGCAAAAGTGGGTGGAATGTAAAAAGGTTAATTATTATTATATTTTACTGCGCAATGCACTTAAATTGACTCCAAATATTATAAATTGGGACAATAAAGTGATTATATTTGGATACTATCAGTTTAGGTGTTTGGTCCCACTGTAATGTCACATTCTGTGTGGTTTTAGAACTGGCTCTCCTCCAGGACCTCCTCCATGGTCTCCCCCAGAGTCATGTCACCATCGCTGCTGGACAGACTCTTCCTGGTCAGCCCCTCCTGCCCGCCCTGTGCCCTGGAGCTGCACCTAGGGGCAGTGCTCTTCAGTGCCACCGGGAGCAGAGGGGGGCGAGGACAGCTAGAAACCACACCCTCCTCGCAGGACTCGCTGTGGGCGGAGCACTGGGGCCGTCGCCCATGGGTGCTCTTCCACAGTTGCTTGAGCGGGGTGCCCCTGAAGCAGCTCTGCATGGTGAAGTGGTGGGTGAACAGGAACAGCTGCCAGCGCTTCTTCAGCTCCGCCTGAACCTACGAGACACAAGGTACCCAACTGCAGCTGATGTCACCAACATTCATGGGGAAGTGAAGCTAACTGGAGGCCCTGTTCTGTCTGAAGCTTTGTTACTCAAGTCAGACTTTAATTAGATTGCTTTGTTTTAGCAGACTTAGCATAGCCAACATCTTTTCAATTAGTCCTACTCCTAAACAGGACCCTGAATGCTGAGACTGATCAAAGGCTCCTGAAAATGTGCTGCTTAAATCCATTTTGTATTTTTTTCTTGAGTTTTCAAATCATCTAAACACTTATCAGGCTGTGTATGCTAATGTGTGCACTGTGTCACTATGGTAACTGCTAAACATTCCTCTGCTAAACATTCCTACCCCCAGCATGATGTCACTGCAAAGTAAGAATACACCACTCACATGTACTAGTATAGTTTCTATAGGTTGTGTTCATGTTCTTAGACTTTAACAATGGTCAGGTCCACTGTCGCTGTCTGCATTGAATTAAAAAGCATTGTATTGTCCAATAATCAGGAAACATGTGGCTAGCATGCTAGTTGTTGCTAGCTTTATCACCATGGCAAAACCTCTGGTCTCTGAGAGTTGTGAAAAGCGATATTAAGATTAAGTTTTAGGCTTAAGCCTTTATTGGTCTCACACACAATGACACACAGTGACACACGGGAGAAATTTGACTTCTGCATTTGACCCATCCTTTTCAAGAGCAGTGAGCAGCCATCTTTTTCGGCGCCCGGGGGGCAGTACCGTGAAGGGTCTTACCCAAGGACCCACACTGGTTAGCTCATTGCCCGGGGGGGGATTTAAACCAACAACCCCAAGGGGGAAAGTCCATGACTTACCAGTTGAGCTAACCAGCCGGTATTAACTCATAGTGGCGAATAATTAGGATGTTCATTTTAAAAGGTTTTTACCACAAACCTTTTAAAATGAACAATGACCTGTTTTTCACGTTTTTAAGCTAGTAAAAATCAGCGACAGTGTATAATATTGAACCTCTAAGTTTAGTAATGATGTAATACAGGGCTCTCAAGTCTTACGCTTTGAGAGTGTGACACACGCAATTCGACGTGTTCACACGCTCACACGCCACACATGGTATTTCTCAGGCTAAAAATTTTTTAAGCAATTCAAAACTGTTGCCACTGTTCACAGCGCTTCTGTGCCCAGAAGCTCCTACCAATCTTCAAAACTTGAGAGCCCTGGTAATGTCACAAATGTGTGAACATTATTACTGTACCTCTCATTAATTAACATTAATGCTGTACCTCTCCATTGGCAAAACAGTAGAGCACCGCCACCAGGAAGCCCTGAAAGTACAAAAACACGTTAATATTAGCATACATATATGTAAGTCTAAGCATGGTTACCGAGTGGTTAACACTCATGTTTCACAAGAAGAAGGTTACAGGTTCTTTCTGTGTGGAGTTTGCATGTTCTCACTATGTCCCAGGTGGGTTTCCTCTGGGCATTCTAGTTCAGATGGGTCCCAGTGTTCCTGACAGGTTACCCCAGTGGCAGTGAAGCATGGGTTAAATGCAGGAGACTATTTCCCCTGTGGGGACAAGTGTAGCTTAACCTTAAAGGGATATGCCACCCCCAGGTCAAATTTGGGCATCTCCCCACAGTCCAGAGACTAAAATAAGTGGTGAAAAGCGTTTTCCTGCTCACCCAGCCATTGTCCGAGTCTGTCGCCACTGACCACCGCGGTAGCTGGTGCTCCTCCGCCTTAGACTGGAGTCTAACGTCGCCAGAGAAAGACTTCGGCCAAAAGGAATTAATTTGCTCGATGCGTTTCCCAATTACTTTGTGTGTAGTGCGCATTCATATCGAGTGCAAATAAATGTGCAAATCAACACGGAGAGCTTGCCTTGGTCATTTTGGGTGGGAACTATTTTCCAGTGCGGTAGAATACAGCCGTATCACGCAGCACGCTGCCAGGGGAATCCCAGTTACGCACCGGGAAGGGAGTTCCCCTGTTGCACAACGTGGTGATACGGCTGTATTCTTCCGCACTGGAAAATAGTTCCCACCCAAAATGACCAAGGCAAGCTCTCCGTGTTGATTTGCACATTTATTTGCACTCGATATGAATGCGCACTACACACAAAGTAATTGGGAAACGCATCGAGCAAATGAATTCCTTTTGGCCGAAATCTTTCTCTGTCGACGTTAGACTCCAGTCTAAGGCGGAGGAGCACCAGATACCGCGGCGGTCAGTGGCGACAGACTCGGACAATGGCTGGGTGAGCAGGAAAACGCTTTCCACCACTTATTTTAGTCTCTGGACTGTGGGGAGATGCCCAAATTTGACCTGGGGGTGGCATATCCCTTTAACTTTGACAAGGTTCACTCTGCTGATAAAAAAATGCTAACTTGTGCTACAGGATGCTCGAGTGTAAAAGCAGCAGCAGCACGTATACTAGGGTCTGTAGGCTTGATGCTCAATGTCTCCTAATAAAGCCTAAGAACACATCATATACATCTTGATATAAATCATGATTCATGTATTGCCACATTACACAGTACTCTCCTCCTCATCCCATAGTTCAAATGTGACAGATGGATTGTTCTGATTATGGTTCAGAGTTTGTAAGAATCTGATTTCCTTGAATGCAGAGTCCATGATACAGACCTGGAAGGAGCTCAGGGTCAGGTTGATGAAGTTGCGAGCATATCTGCTGGAGCCCTCCACACACTCGTCCACTAGCACAGTGAAGACCACCTCATGAATGCCCAGCAAAGGCACCAGCACAAGTGTGGCCCGCGCCAGGCTGAGGGCACAGCACACGCTTTAGTTTAGAACAGGCTCATTTCATGTGCACTTGCAAATGCAACAAAATATAATGGAATATTACAAAGTTTACATGGGCCTAAGGAGAGCCTCCTCCTGCATTGGCTACAATCATCCACAGTATGGCATAAAATTAATCTATCTCCATGGAGAATGTTCCCCTGTATTGCATTAACACTGGCTTACCCCTGACAGTGTCCTCTGAGCCGAGTTCTGCCCCGATTCTGGCGCTGACGAAAGTAGGTCCGGCAAGTTAGCGGGGACAGTTAATAAAGCTTGTTTTTCTTCTCAAAACAACGTTGTCCAAAAAGTGATATATTTGCGTCAGAAAACAGTTGCACACGAAAAAGTCAGCAGTCTAAATCGCTTGGTGCTATTTTCTCTCAAGTCGTATCACTGCATGCCCATTATTGCTATTAGCCGAACTCGGCTCAGGACACTGCCAGGGGTAAGTCAGTGTTAATGCACGACACTGCTGAAGGGGATGTCATACAGATTCACATAAAAAAAAAAAAAAAAAAAAAAAAAAAATTGAATACGACTTAGGGAAATAATGCAGAAAAAGCAAAAGCTGCATATGGTAGCTGACTACCTACACAGTCCACCTTTAAAGGCAAATTAACGTTTTTTTACAATCTGAACCTTCTTTCGGCAATAAAACAAGTAGTTTTACTCACCCATAGCAGTTTGCTGTCAATTGGAGCAGTATCGCAGAACTTATGTTGAGCCGTTCTGTTCTACTAATGATCCCGTATCCGTTAACATGGTGCTCGTATCATATGCTCGGGGCATTACTTTGCGGTGTCCAAATAACACAAACTTTAGCACTTTTCAAATCACAGAAGATCGCTGTGCCAGGGAAGACTTTGAGTGGATTCCAAAACGGCCTGAAACCCGATCCCGATCCCGATCCGAATCCAGCTATAGTTTCATTTGATGACGTCATCAGAGAGGACAGTGCGCATGCGTGAACTCAGCTGTTTTGTAAACACAGCTAGTCCGAAAGAGGCTAACACCGCTCTGAACTGTTGCGATATCGGGTTTCAGGCCGTTTTGGAATCCACTGAAAGTCTGCCCTGGCACAGCGATCTTCTGTGATTTGAAAAGTGCTAAAGTTTGTGTTATTTGGACACCGCAAATCAGTGCCCCGAGCACTCATGCTAACGGATACGGGATCATTAGTAGAACAGAACGGCTCAACATAAGTTCTGCGATACTGCTCCAATTGACAGCAAACTGCTATGGGTGAGTAAAACTACTTGTTTTATTGCCGAAAGAAGGCTCAGATTGTAAAAAAACGTTAATTTGCCTTTAACTACTATGGCAACATGTTTTATTCACACTTTTTAATGTGTCTTTGTGTGTCAAAGCACCTGTATCTGTAGTCGGAGAAGGTGACCTGGTCGGCCTTCAGCTTGGACAGCAGTAGCATCAGGATCTTGATGAAGATGAAGAAGATGATCTGAGGACACACATGGTACACAATGACTGTGCACAGTGAGAGCATAAACGTCAGAGCTCCATCACATGAGCTCACGAGACAGCAGGGGGAGTCAGAGGCCCAAATCACTGTGAAATCTACTGCACTGGCATGGTCACATGACACCGGCCTGAGGGAGCGCAAAGCATCATGGGTACAGCAGCTCTGACCCCACACTTGACCCCCTGTCTCTGCACTTAAAACTTTATTTTTACCATATAACTTAGAAATAACCAGAGGTGGAATGTAACAAAGTCAAAGTAGTAGTACTTTATCTGTACTGTACTTAAATACATCTTAAAGTGGATCTGTTTTATTGTTACTTGATTACATTTGAGAGCAAGTATTGTACTTTCTACTCCATTACACTTTGAACTGGTACTTTCACTTAAGTAAATTTTTTCATGTGATACTTTAGTCGTACACGTTCACATTTCTTTTCTCTGATATCTCTACTTTTACTTAAGAAACAATCAAGTGATTCTTCTTGTAAAAATATATAATAACAAATAAATGTCAGTTATTTATGTCATTTATACTTTAAAATACCAGATTTTATACATTGGTCTTTCCACTTACATTCACTTCAAATGAAAAAACACATCCACAATGCAGTTCTTTGGACCTCCCAAACAAAAACTACAGTGCACATCTGTTTTTCTTTTGTACATTTTTTTCTTTGGACCCAGTCACAACTTTTACTGGATGTGCATGTCTCAGTCTACCATTATTATTCCCTTCGAATGATAAATCAGATGTTATGTCCCTACAATTACTCTTTACGTTACAGCAGATACCAGAGCTGAGAAATGTGCAAGTAAAAGTATTTCGTGCATAGTTTGAGATCTAATAAAGCTTCAAATGTAATGATTTCGATAAAGATTTGTGTTGAATTTTGTTCAATAGACTAAATTGAATTGATTTGTGAATTGTTTTTATTTGACTCAGGTGAGAGATGTGGTGGTGGACTGCCGGGACAGGTGGAAGCGGGTGCATCCAGGGGGGGAGCAGTGGTCAGCGGGTCTGCTGTGGGATGGGGAGTGCATGAGATAGACACTGGTTTGCTGCATAATGGGAGGCAAACGAATGGTGGAACACAGAGAAAAATGAAAAAGGTTGACGTGTGTGCGTGCAGGGGTGCATATGCATGAGAGGGCCACGTGTGCTTGTGGAGTGTTCAAAACACAGCCAGTTCTGTCACAGCCCATCCAAAATTCTGTATTCCTGGCGCCTCTACTGGTGTGTACTTGCATCGTGGGGGCTCCGGAGATGTTTTATTTTCCCTGTATATCATTTCTCCCCACAGCTCTCTTTGGAGCCTGGTAATGAGGCAAAGATTGCACACATTACCCACACTGGCAGGGTTTTTAAATGCTACAGCAGATAAAGGCTGTCATCAGCATATAGATACTGTTCTAAATGACCCAAAGCAGAACAAAAACAGGAAGAGATAAGTCCCTCAATAAAACAAATATTCAAACTGCAGAGGGACCCACGTACCACAGATTGAGAAAACTGTTGTACCACTCAAACCAGGCTCAAAAACACCAGTCTATTCTACATCCACAAAAAGATATGGATGAAGCCATGTCCAGTCCGGCGGTCAGATAGAGTCAACCCTATGAAAGAACTCACCAGCACACACAGTGTGATGGGGCCTGTTATGATCCACCAGAACCACCTGTTCACTGACCAGCATCTGAAACACAGCAGCAGGAAGGTCAAATGTACTGTACAGCACAAGAGAGGCAAACATTCAGACCCTCCCGCTCCACTATTCCCTGATCTACGTTCTAATGTTGTTTCCTCATCACAAACAGACCTGGAGTTGTGTTTTATTTCATTCACACATGTTTAACACACAAACCTTGCAGATTTCAAGTGACTTCTTCTCTCAAACAGAAAACACTCACCACATTGTGATGTCATATGGTAATACAGGAAGTGTTTCAATATATTTCTAAACTCCACACACCTTCACTAGAATTATTTGGATGATTTCAACCCTGGACTTGCCAATCTCTACTGAACTAAATGTAAAAAAAAAGCTGTTAACGTGAAAACTACCACTTCATGACATCATGAGGTGGAACAGAGCATTTTGAGCTTTGTAGACAGACTAATAATAAAGGGTCTGTGTTAGAGGTAAGATCTTAAGCCCGAGCCCAACCCGACCCGACCTGGAATTCGGGTCAGGTCGGGCCTAAAATGTCAATCATTGCTTCGGGTCGGGCCGGGCTTCTCTTTTAATAAATATATGTTTATAAAAATGTATACTAAAACGATGTGTGGATACTAAACTAAGGAATACTTGTTTTAAAATAAATAATTTGGATAAAACAGAGAAGGAGCTGTAATGTAATTGCTATTTAACTAACTAACCAGAGCATGCTCTGCGCACGTGAACGCCGCCCTCTTAATAATCTTCCGTGAATAGGCCGTGAATAGTTTTGGCCACGAGAGACCGTGGTTCGCAAAAAAAACAGAAGTCGCCTCATCACAACACGTACTGTACTAAACTCTTGCAATGACAATTCAAAGAACTCCTTCCTGTCTCTGTCTATTATCCACCCGTCATTGTTCTTCTTTGTCTCTCTGCTTCTCTCTCTTAAAGTGCCGCGCTAGATTCTTAAGGACGTACTGCTGCTGTGGTTTATGGCCCAATTTTCAACCCGTCAAAATGACGGACGGCCTTAAATTTTTCCCGTCAACTCTTTAAAAAATCCGTCAATGATGGAAAATTGTCGGTAAATGTACCCTCTGCAGAAACAGATATAAAAGATGTAAATGTTTATACAGTCTTGTTTAACTTAGATTTCGTTACAAAAGACAGGCTTTAATTTGTTATCATAAATCACCCCTCCTCCTCCCGATTCCTCACAAAAAAAATATGAAATATGATTTTGGGTTTGCTTCAGGCTCGGGCCTGCAAATCAAGTTAACTGGTCAGGCTCGGCCCGGGTCGGGCTTTAATACCCGCGGGCCGGGTCAGGTCGTGCTGGATTTTTTAGGCCCGATCTTACCTCTACTCTGTGTGAATGAAACAAAAACACAACTCCAGGTCTGTTTTTGAGGAGGTAATAACATTCTAACATGGCTTAGAGCTCACAAGTGTCTTTGCATGCATGTCTATAGAGGAATGTTCAGCAGAGCAGTGAATGTTCAAACAGAACCAATTTGTGCGTATTAGCGATGGGACGAGACACAATTTCCACAAGATGAGACGAGACACGAGATTGAGTCCATGAGAACGAGACAACAAGATTTTAACATAACCCCTAATATAAAAATTTCACGGTTCACCTTCCAATGTTTGCTTCACATTTTTTAAATTTTGATTTCATGGTTTTGTTTCTGTTCTACGATTGCTTTTTGGAACTGTAAGAGATGTAACTGTAAGAGATGTAACTTAACACGTAACCCTGTTTGTCCAATTTGTAGTGTAATAAATGAAAGCAGTTGGGGAAAAAAAAAAAAAGTAATGTGATCATTTTTATCTTGTGTGCACAATTTTGTCTATGATCGTTCTTACACTGTGTTTTCATATAAGATCTTGACCACAGTCCAAGGGGTCACAAACAGGATAGGAGTCGCTAAAAAAAAAAAAAAAAAAAACGTTATTGAAAGTGATATTTTCTCTTCATTTCCTCATATACAAGCGGTGATCACAGGCCTACCCCATCCGAGCAGCATGTAGGACTTGAGCAGCCTCTTCTTGGTCAGCACTGCAGAGAAGAGCAGCGTGTGCAAAAACAGGGCCTCCACCAGCAGCCACAGGTAGTTACAGAACACGCAGTACTCCATCCACACCCGCGTAGCCTTGCACAGTACTGACATCTGAGGGAGGGGCAGGGAGGAGAACAAGTGGAAGAGGGTGCAATCAGAACAATCTTACATTCAAAATATTAACTTTGCAGGTGCATTGCGTAACTTTTCTGGCGGAGGGTCCTTCAAATGCTTTTCTGGAGATGTTATTGCTTTGTCTGGAATGTTTCACAGTATTAAACCATTCTATTCATGGAGACCAAATAAGACCAAGTTACATGTCAGAACTGTGGAGAGGTGATCCCGCTCACAGTCAGAAAATCTGTTTTTCTAGGGATTTTTGAGTTATAAAACCACCTCTTATTGAATATGTGCAAGGCAGAGTTGTTTAATGTCATACTGTGGAACATTCCAGGCAGAGCAACGGCATTTCCATGGAAACGAGAAGGTGACGGACCCTCAACCAAAAAGTTCTATAGTGCACCTTTAATATTTGGTTTTAATTTATTTGCATACTAAAATATAATTAGATTTGGGGCAAAATATTCCTGTTTCAGGACTTTAATTCCAATTTAATTTTTACAATATATATTCACCATGGAGGCAGCAAACTATCAGAAAAGTTACAGTGCATAGCTCATCTTTAAATTCAGAAAACCCATCTTAATTTGTTGTTTTCATTTATATGCCTATTTGACTTACATTGTAAGATTTATTGCTAAATATTTTTGTCAAGATTATCTTCTAATTTCTGTCTCTGTTTTTGCCAGTATGTTTAAAAAAATGCACTTGATTTAAGTTGAACATTCTTAGCATACATCAACAATAATACAATAACTATACTGAATTTAGTCTTTATTTTAAGTTAAATTAACAGATTTCATTTAAAGAGACCAACGAGTTGGATTATTCTTCATATTTTTAAGATTCTATATTATGATTGAATCCAGAGAGTCTGGAACCAGACCATAGGACAAGATAAGTCATAGTTTGGTGCTTCAGATGTTTATTCTGTAAAGATCTGCACTGTTTCTCAGTCCTCTGTGTTGTTTTTTCCCCTTTTGTTAAGTGTAGGCCATGTTTACACGGACCATGTTCCTCTGATTGATTAATCCATCTGTCAATCTGAAATAGAGGAGACAGGATACAACACCAGATCCACTCATCTTTTTAAAGTTGTTGTCAAAGCGTGTGGTTCTGACTGGACAGGTAATTTTTGTCTACGTTAGATTACAAGCTACAAACTTGTACACACTGCTGGACTTGTGCATTACCTCATTTACCACAAGAGGGAGACATAGCCACAGCTACAGTAAAAAATTTAACCTAAATCTCAGTCTGTCAGATACCTTCCCATGGTTCTACTGTATATCCCGGTGTCAGATGCGCCGCCATCATACTATTTCCTTATGTGTCAAATTCCCCCCCTTTTTCCTCAATCTCTGTGTCAGATGTCCTCCCATCCTCCTATATCCCTGTGTAAAATGCCATCTCATCCTTCTATTAGGCCTTGGGTGGGTTCTTGGGTTAGGTGCTAGGGAAGGGTATTGGGTGGAGCATTGGGTGGGTGCTCGAGTAGGGGTGTAGGTGAGTGTTTGGTGGGTGCTGATGTACCGTGGAGCTGGCATAGGAGTTCCAGCCCTTATCATCCGTGGGCCGGTGGGTGTACATGAGGTGCAGGACCAACTCTTTGCAGATGACCGCAGCTGCCCTCAGGATGAAGGAAACAAACAGGTTCATGTGGATGTAGTTCCTGGTGCAGTGGAGCTTTCTGGAACAAAACACCGTTTCACAGAAGAGTCATTTACAAAAAGAGAGTTCCCTCATCATCACATTAGTAAAGTTGTGTTTTGATTGATTCATGCGTGTTGGAGAAATCCTGTATTGTTCTGCATTTGACAAAAATCCCTATCCAGTACTTGAATTGAAGGGGCGATGGGGGATGGCATCCCCCCCTGGGGGAAAAAATAGTCAAAATCATCCCTCTTCTAAAACAGTCATCCTTTCTTCCATCCCTTGTGGCATTTTATCAATCAGGCATGAAAATCCCTCACCTTTTGGCGAAATTCGTTGTTTTGAAGTCAAAATAGCCAGTGCAAGAGTCAATCATAGGCAGAACTGCACTCCAGCTTGGCTCCTGTCAATCTTGACGATTAGCGCTGTTGTGTTTGCGCCTGTTCGCCTATCAGATGTGAGCAAGCCTCGTGAATATGTACGTGGCATTTCAAGAGAAGAAGAATCCTTAACTGGCTACGTTAATGCTACGGAAGAAGGAACTCTCGCCTCGGGACACGGGATACGTTCGGGATGTGTCCGTTTCTCCGGAGCTCTGGATAATTAAAGATCGTGGAAATACGCAACACGCGCATACTCGTGGATACGCGAATTATCAGACAACATGGCAAACTGTTACAAAGGAGTGGCCGCGTTCTTATGAGGTGAGTCATATTATCAGATTATTTCTGCATCAAAGGGACATATTAGCTGACAGCGGGGCCTTATGTCCGTGTGTGTGCAGGACTAAACCGGGAATAAACCAAGACTAAACCAGGACTAAACCAGGTCTTAACCAAGACTAAACCAGGTCTAAACCAGGACTAAACCGGGACTAAGGTGTGTGTGTGTGTGTTCAGAGTGTGTGTGCGTGTGTGTACGTGTGATAACATATTATCTTGTGTATTATTGAATGATTATATGGACTTTTTGTTATAAAAGCATTTCCAACAAAGTACCTTCTAATTTTGCCCTGCCCTGAAACACCACACAACAGTGATGTCAGTGATGGGGGAGAGCTTAGCTCAATGTCATGCAAATGAGTTCCTTTCTGTTCCACAAGCAAATCTTTAACGGGAAATTTCTCAGATTATTGCCTTCAGAATGTGCTGCGTTCACCAGGGGTGTTGTTTCTTTCCAATAAATAGTATTGTCTTGGGCAGGCCATGCAACTGAGAATGCAAGCTATGAATCAGATGCGATTTAGTATTTGCCATGTCTAGCAAGTCACCCTAAAATGGACTAAAATGCAGGAAATTGCATCTAAGAAATACAAAATTTTCTGGGGGTGGACCTCCACACCCCCTGCTGTTAAATATGTCACATAAATGAAAAATTTCACCATCACCCCGGTTTCATTTTACAAGTCGACTACTGTCCCTATCTCTGCCCACTTCAGTATAATTAAGAGGCCATGAAAAGGCAGCTTGTTATTTTATGCTTTTTATTTGTACAGGGATGGTGCACAACAATAAAGAAACAAGACAGAAGTCATAGGAAAGATGCTGGTGCAGGTTATAGCATGAATGCTAATTTACATCTGTAATCCCTGAGGTTGGTGGAAATATTGAGAGCACACACTCAGTACAGTACATAGTTCATAGTTCATAGTTAGCTTTATTGTCAAAAAACCTTACGTACACGACACATAGTGAATCGAATTTTCGTTTCCCCCTAGCCAAGCAAGGACAGTTGATAGAGGTAGTTAGGGGAGGGGCTGTGCACATGTGCGCGCCGCCAACTTGGAGATAACAGAGTAGAAAGCACTTTGCGTTACATTTTTTTTGTATTAAAAGCGCTTTATAAATAATGTTTGATTGATTGATTGATAGAAAAGATGTAGTACAATCATAACAATATTCACAAACATATTACGACAAAAGCAATTGGACAGGTAAACACACGGCGTCTTTTTGGTTGGTGATAAACGGGAGGGTCCAGTCCAGTCCAGAATATTGATGAAATGGATTGAACACTGAAGCTCAGGCAAACATTCCTAAATAGATAGGGCAATATGTGTACATAATACTAGTGCAGGGTGTTCCGGCTGAATTGATATGTCCATGTTTATAGTGTGCCGTGATAAGTGTTGTAATGGCTAGTCATAACAGCAGTCCTGTTTATCGCAGATTTCCTGGGAGAGTTTAAATTAAAGGGGGAAGATGCACGTAATCAAACACACTTTAAAACTCAGGTGAATGGACAATTGGTCCGAAACCTGGTACTGCAAAAGTCCCCAACTTCATGTCGCCAAGCGACTCTCCAATCCTCCCTCCTGGAGCGTAACAGTTCCAATTTGTGATGGTATCTGAACATCGGGGGGTACCCACAGATTGGAGATGGTATAGTTCCTCAATCTGTGTCAGCTTCTGAAGTAGACCTTCTCTAGTCTGTAAAGGCTCCATTGTGGTGTAAATTTACAGCTTTGATGGATTCTTATTCGCTCTGATGGATCAGAAACATCCCCAGGCCAATCAGATCAAAAATCAAAAATCCAATAAGTAAAGTTCCGTTCAGAAAAGTCGACTCTCCCAAATCCACATTTCTTCATGCGTGCCAATTTGCGTTGAGGGACCAGCTTATCAATTCCATAATTTAGGATGGAGGAACAAAGCCAAAGACAAGAGAGGCACACAGACATAGAGCAGGCAGTTGATAAGGGAGGAAAAAGAAACACGTCCGCTCTCGACGACAGCTAGAACAGATATTCAGTGTATACAGATAAACTGACCACAAATAAATAAAAAAATATATTACTTCGGGTCACATTGTTCAAATACCATTCTAAAAACCACATACACTGAATACATGCTTGCCCCCAATGTACACTGACTGCCAGTACGGTGCGTTTCGGGTTCTGTGCATTTTACTGTAACTTGTCTGCTCCCACTGACTGCACTCTCTGCTGCTGTGACATCGTGGCGGACAGAATGTGGAAATTGCGCTCCCGAGACAACATGTTCGAGGGGAGTCACTCTGGTTGGGAGTTCACGCCATAGATGTGCATATACAAGAAGCCATGTTGGTAAACATCAGCGGCATTTCATAATACAACCACTTTCTCAAGCTTTTGGATACTGGAGCTAAAATGGGTAAGTACACTGCATTCCAAATTATTATGCAAATTTTTGTTTAAGTGTCATAAAAGTTAAATTGTTAGTTTTCCACCGAAACTCCTGGATGGTCTTGTGTCTCTGTGAAATCATCTCACACATCTGTGCCTATGAGTTTTCCAGGTGAGTCCAATTAAAGGAAAAAAATGACTTAAAAGAAGGACGTTATTAAGCAGACCACCATTTTCATGGAATATGGGAAAGAAAAAGTCTCTTTAGTGCCGAAAAGCGTGAAACAGTTGAATATCTTGGACAAGGTACGAAAACCTTAGATATTTCACAAAAACTTAAACGTGATCATCGTACTATTAAGTGATTTGTAGCTGATTTGGAGCACACAGATTCATGCAGATAAAAGCACAATGAGGAATGTTTCTGCCAGACAAATACATCAGATTAAGAGAGAAGCTGCTAAAATGCCATTACAAAGCAGCAAACAGTTATTTGAAGCTACTGGTGCCTCTGGAGTCCTGCGAACATCAAGGATCCTCCAGAGCAGACCTGGGCACAAAGGGCTGGTGTGGCTGCAGGTTTTCTTTCCAACCAAGCAACAGCACACCAGACTTGACCCATTTAACCAACTGATCTCAGTCTTCAGACAGTTGGAGGTGTGCTCTTGGTTGGTTGGAACAAAAACCTGCAGCTACACCGGCCCTTTGTGGAACAGTTTGCCCAGGTCTGCTCCAGAGGCTTGCAGTTATGTACAAACCTTCTATTGGGCCACCCTTAAAGAAAGCTCACAAGCAGAAATGGCTCCAGTGGGCCCAGAAATACATGAAGTCTTGTTTTCCAACAGTATTGTTCAATGATGAGTGCTGTGCAACCCTGGATGGTCCAGATGGATGGAGTGGTGGATGGTTGGTGGACAGCCACCATGTCCCACGTCCTTGCTGCAACGTCAGCAAGCAAAAACAGCCAAGTTCCTGTAAAGGACCATCTTTATGTTCAGGCCCATCCAACAGCTGAGGAGCCTGCACCAGACCCTGAGCCAGAGGAGGAGGAACTAAGTTCGAAACAGGAGGAATCAAAACAGCAGGAGGAGGCAGAAGTTGAAGCTGAACTGATCCATCTCCAATCACAGAACACAACTCCAGAAGAGCCTAATGATGAAGCACTCCAAAGATGTTCAGCAGTGTCTTCTGAGCCAGAAGACACAAAACCAAGTGTTCAGATTTATTGTGATATTCCAAATGAATTGTAGGCAAGAAAGAAACCACGTGGATTAACAAGATGGCTGAATGGGAATATGCCAGACAATATAATTTCCCTGAATGGATTTACCACAAAGCGTGCGGACTGGACGGTGTTGGGAAGCGGAAAAACAAGAGGAGGTGGACTGCTTGTTTTTATTAATGAACGCTGGTGTCATCCCGGGAACGTACATGTGAAAGATCAGCTGTGCTCCCGCGACATCGAACTTCTTGCGCTGGGTATGCGGCCCTACTATTTGCCACGAGAATATTCACATGTCATTGTACTTTGTGTTTATATTCCTCCATCGGCGGATGGCGGGGCCGCATGCGAGCAGCTCCATACTGTAGTGACGAGACTGCAGACGGACCACCCGCGTGCTCTCATTCTAATCACGAGGGACTTTAATCACACTTCCCAATCCACTACTCTTCCCATATTCACGCAATACATCACGTGCCCCACGAGAGGCAATAAGACTCTGGACCTTTTTTACGCAAATCTCAAAGACGCTTACACCTCCGCCCCCCTCCCCCCGCTTGGACGCTCGGATCACTATCTGGTTTACCTGCTCCCGCAATACACACCCAGGGTGCGAAGAGAACCTGCGCAGAAGCGGTCTGTGAAGCTTTGGACTCAGGAGGTCTGTGAGAGTCTGAGGGACTGTTTCCAGAACACTGACTGGGAGATGTTCAGCGGCTCTTATGGAGACGACATCAACGGCCTGACCCATTGCATCACGGACTACATTAACTTCTGCGTGGAGAACACTGTACCAACCAGGAGGGTACGGTGCTTCTCCAACAACCACCCCTGGGTCAACCCTGAGCTTAAAGCCCTCCTGAACCAGAAGAAAAGGGCTTTCAATTCAGGGACCAGAGAGGAGAAGAAAAGGGTCCAGAGGGAGCTCCAATTGAGGATCCGACGGGCCAAAAAGGACTATGGGAGGAAGATGGAAGAGCAGCTGGCCCAGAACAACATACAGGGCGTGTGAAGAGGACTGAGGAACATGTCTGGTTTTGGACAGAGTGGCAGAGGGACAACTTACGGTGATCAGCGCTGGGCAGACGAATTAAACTGTTACTTCAACAGGTTTGACTCGCCCCCCACCCCCTCTGCCGACTCCCCCCTCCTCCTCTTCACACCTCCCCGGGCCAGTAGCCACATCCCCCTCCCCCTTCACACGGACCCAACCCAGCACCAGCCCCCCTCCACCCCCCACCACCACCCCCTGCAGTCCACCCCAGCCCCCCCACTCCTCCCTCTCCATCACACCGGACGAGGTGAGGAGGGAACTTAGACGGCTCAACCAGACGAAGTCCACAGGACCTGACGGTATCTGCCCCAGGCTGCTGAGAACATGTGCAGACCAGCTCTGTGAGGTTCTCACAGGTGCTACATGTTCAACCTGAGCCTCAGCCTGGAGAAGGTCCCCGTCCTGTGGAAGACCTCCTGTGTGGTCCCAGTTCCCAAAACAACAAACGCCACGGAACCGGCCCACTACAGACCAGACGCCTTGACCTCCCACCTCATGAAGACCATGGAGAGGGTGATCCTCAGCCACCTCCGCTCTGTGGTGAGCCCCACCCTGGACCTGCTGCAGTTTGCCTACAAGCCAAGCGTAGGAGTAGAGGACGCCTTCATCTACTTGCTGCAGCGGGCGCTCACCCACCTAGAGACCGCCGGGAGTGCTGTGAGAGTCATGTTCTTTGACTTCTCCAGCGCCTTCAAAACCATCAGGCCGGCGCTGCTGCGGGGGAAGCTGGAGGATGCGGGAGTTGATGGACATCTCGCTGCCTGGACCATCGACTACCTCACTGACCACAGTACGTGCGGCTGCGCGGCTGTGAGTCAGAGGTGGTAGTCTGCAGCACTGGGGCCCCCCAGGGAACTGTCCTCTCACCCTTCCTCTTCACCATATACACCTCGGACTTCACATATAACACGGACAGCTGCCATCTCCAGAAGTTCTCTGATGACTCGGCCATTGTGGGCTGTGTGTCGGAGGGGAACGAGCTGGAGTACCGCTCGGTCATCAGGGACTTTGTGGATTGGTGTGGGGAAAAACCACCTGTGCCTTAACACCAGTAAGACAAAGGAGCTGGTGATCGACTTCAGGAGGAGACCACTACCTCACTCACATCCAGGGGCACATCCAGGGGCAGGACATAGAGACTGTGGAGAGTTTCAAGTACCTGGGTGTTCACCTCAACAATAAACTGGACTGGTCCCACAACACCAACGCCCTGTACAAGAAGGGCCAAAGTCGTCTCCACCTCCTGTGGAGACTGAGGTCCTTTGGAGTGTGCAGGCCTCTGCTCAAGACTTTTTATGATTCTGTGGTGGCCTCTGCTCTCCTCTACGCTGTCGTCTGCTGGGCCCGGAGCAGCACAGAACGGAACAGAAAAAGACTCAACAAGCTGGTCAGGAGGGCCAGCTCTGTCCTGGGCTGTCCTCTGGACTCTGTAGAGGAGGTGGCCGAGAGGAGGGTACTGGCCAAATTCACGTCCATCATCGACGACACCTCTCACCCTCTGCACCGGACTGTAGAGGAGCTGAGCAGCTCCTTCAGCAGCCGACTGAGGCACCCCCAGTGCAAGAAGGAGCGCTACCGCAGATCCTTCATCCCCACCGCTATTAGACTGTATAACTCCACTGTATAGTCCAAATGTGCAATATTTTCTTTAAATACTCTCCTAGTTACTGTTTCTTATTATTATTACTTGGATAACTCCACTGTATGGTCCTATCGTGCAATATCGTTTTCCCAATGTGCAATATTGTTGTTTTTTCAATACTCCTATCGTGCAATATCGTTTTTCCAATTTTTCAATACTCTACCTGTCACTGTTTTTATTATTATTATAACTATTATTATTATTATTTGATTTATTACTTATTTTATTATTATTATTACCTATCTTTATGCCATTCTTGCCTGCATGCACTTCTTGTTCTTCTTGTTCAAACTGTCCCTACCTGGAGCTACTGTGACAAGTAAATTTCTCCTGTGTGAGATCAATAAAGTCTTATCTTATCTTATCTTATCTTATCTTAAGAACTGGAGATCACTTCTGAATTTAAATGCCAGCCAATGACTCCAATGAAATCTGCTTTAGACAACTCTGCTAAAAAGAACCAGGATCTCCAATAGAAGGCAGACCCTTGTAGATGATAAATGTTAGAGTCTGTTCTGAAGAGCAAGAGGAAAAATTGCTGTAAATTAGGTGAATTATATCAGTGTTAAGTTCACAATACAATATAGTTCCTTTGGGATTCAATAGGGCTTTCATCAACTATCAATAGTAATTTATCAATAGTAAGATGCCAGTACTATCTGGTATCTTGGGCTGTCTGAACAAATTCCAAATCAGCATATAAAAAAAAAAAAAAACATAATAGGGTTAATAATAAAAGTCACCAACCCTTTTCATCCCATTTTTTGTCATTTCTATAACAAGTAGAAACAGAAGTATGTCCTCATTGGCTTTTTTGTTCAGTATGGCAAGAAGGATGTCAGTGCCAAATTTCAATTGTCTATGACAAACTAAACAAAATTTTCTGACCACATGCACATTTTCACGGGGGTGCTGTAGAGCAATTTATTTCAGATAGAGGTATTTTCTCATTGGCTTTTTGGTTCAGTATGTTATACAGGATATATTTACAAAATTTCAATTGCCTAGGGCAAACTAAATTTTTTGACCCCATTCAAATTTTCAAGAGTCGTAGAACTTTTTTTTTTTTTTTTCCAGATAGAGGTATTCTCTCATTGGCTTTTTTGTTCCGTATGACAAGACAAGTGTCCATGTCAGATTTGTAATTTTTGTCATTGCATTTGGGTCTGATTATGTACAAAATGTATATGAATGTATATGAAGTTTTTGCAATAATTTGCACATTAAGGGCAATAAGATCACTGCCATGTTTGTTTTGGTCTGTGTAGGTCTGGCGCCCCTCCCCCTGCACAAAGAAGTCCTGTGACTAGGCCGACCACTGTAGGGGTCGAATTTATACCATACAGCGGGAGCACCTCAAGATCAATTCTCAGGAATATCGCGGGAATCCATATTGCTGCACAAGGTTACCCATAGGCCCCATGAAAATCAAAGTTTGAGGGGGCATTAACGAGTCATCTTTCTTTTTTGTTTTTTGCAACCTTCACGCAAAATTAGAGCTCATCAAGTTCTAATCTCGGGCCTAATTGCATTTTTAAAACCATATGTCATTTAATTTATTACACAAGTGCATTCTGACCCAGAGTCTGGGTCAGAATGCTCATACTGCTAACCATAAGGTGGGTTTGAATAGGGCCTGGGAAATCTTGCTAGATTACTCGAACATGCATGATGATGGATGACATATAAAACCTCTTCAGATATGCTCTAGATGATTTATGGACTGAAACACACAGGGCTTTTACCTGTGATGCAACAATCCTGGGAAGATTTTTTATGACAACTCAGGGGCATGACTAAATCAGTGAAGCAAAATACAACTCCAGGTATGTTACAACATGCTTAAAATCACAGAAAAGTACATTTTGAATAATATGTATGAAGAAAAAAAAATGCTGGTGGTTTGTACTGACCTGAGCATGCCCATGAGAAGGGTGGCCAGAGACAGGGATAACAGCGATAGGGAGTACCCGATCACCGAGATGAGCCTGAGGGCGGTCTGACGTAACAGCTCCTCTTCCTGTCCACACACAAGAAGAAAGAAAACCTACCTTGTGATGTCATTTTGTGGTAATTTCCAAGTTAACAGCTACCTTTTACCTTTTGTTTAGTAGACAATGGCAATTCCTGGACTGAAATGATCCTAATGAGTCTACTAAAGGTGTATGCATATGTAACACAGTGGAGCACATGACATCATAAGGTGGAACAGTGTTTTCTGTTTGAGAGAAGACCTCAGGTTTTTGTGTAAAACATTGTGTGAATGAAACAAAACATAACTCAACTCTATGTTTGTGATGAGGAAACCTTATAACATAGATGAGAAAACAGCCACTTTAACTTAATTTCATTGTCAAAGATTTGAATCTGAAAAATCGATGGAATTAAATTAAAGTTGGCATCAGACCTTTATCCAGATAACCCTACTGAAAGTGCTCTTCCAGGATGACCCTCACATGACACCTATATCCACAGGTCCCTGATTATTTTTAATCAGGAAATTATTTAAAAAAAATACTGTTAGCGTGCTAGTTGTTGTTAGCTTGACTGTGAACTCTGATCTGGCCTTTGAAATTTGTGAAAAGTGCTTATTAACTCATCGCAGTGAATAATTAGGATGCTCAGAATGCATAAGGGAAGCGAGGAATAATTTTGGACCACTGCAAATCATGTAAAGAGTGTGTCTGTACCTTCTCTTTGAAGTAGTGATGCTCCTGACACTCAGAGTCTTCTCTCCACACATCTGAGGAGTTATCCTTCTGCCTCCACATCCCGTTCTCCAGGCACTCCCTGTGAGCCCGTCTCGTACTGTCTGTAAATAATCACAGTATGTCAGTCATCCCCAGGGCAGCTCTGGACACAGAAGTAAATTGATACCACAGAAAAGCAAAAGAATCATAGTCTACTGTCTCAGAAAAGAAAGTCATTTGTGCAGTGATTTATTACTACTAGTAATAGTAGTAGTAGTAGTAGTAGTACCTTGCTGTATCCATGGTAAGTAGGAGGGGCAGGGGATGGACACATTCCCAGGGGCAGAGTGAGGCCAGCAGGCAAAAGAGTCAAAGCTCCCGTTACAGAAGACTCCTGTGGAGCATAATCAGAGGTGAGTGACTCCAACATATGGTCAAAAATGCCCTACTTTATAAATGTGATAAATAAACAATGTACAACACAACAGTTTGACTGACCAGACTGAGAGAGACTGGTGAGAGCCAAAGTTCTGCTGCAATTCTCCTTATACTCTGTCCTTTTGGAGATAAGGCTCTCCAACAGCGACCCCCGCACCTGCAAAATAAAAATAATTTTAAAAAATAATTTTAGAAAGTCAAACCCAGATATTATATAGATTCATGACACATAGAGTATTGCTTTCAAGTCTTTATTTCTTGACATTTGATGATTATGGGTTTCAGAGAATGAAAATCAAAAATTCTATGTCTGTGAAAATTTGAATATTGTGAAAAAGCTGAATATTGGAGAGTCATGATGACACACCTTAATCTGCTAATCAACTGGAAACACCTGCAAAGGTTTCCTGAGCCTTTAAATGGTCTCTCAGTCTGGGTCAGTGGGCTACACCATCATGGGGAAGGCTGCTGACTGGACAGACTTCTAGAAGAAACAGAGACCGTATTTACCATATCTACCTATGGTAATTACAGGAAACATGCGCTCCATCTCCAACAAGGCGGAGGAGCTGACCGCGCTAACTCGGCAGAAGAGACAATACCGAGACTGCAGCCTTATGTGTTTCACCGAAACGTGGCTGAATGAGAACATACCGGACAATATAATCTCCCTGGACGGATTTATTATGAAGCGTGCGGACCGGACTGTAATGGGGAGTGGGAAAAAACGAGGAGGTGGATTAACCCTATTCATTAATGAACGCTGGTGCCATGCCGGGAACGCGCCCATGAAACATCAGCTGTGCTCCCGGGACATTGAACTGCTGGCTGTGAGTATGAGGCCGTTCTATCTGCCAAGGGAATTCTCACACGTGATTGTGTTCTGTGTGTACGTTTCTCCATCTGCGGATGGAGCAGCAGCATGCGAGCAGCTCCACAGCTTTGTGAATAAAATGCAGAAGTCATAAGAGCGCTCTCTTTCTGATCACTGGGGACTTTAATCACACATCTCTCTCCGCTACTCTTCCCACTTTCACACAATACGTCACGTGCCCCACGAGAGACAATTAGACTCTGGACTTGTTTTACGCCAATATCAAAAACGCCTACACCTCTGCCCCCCTCCCCCCACTTGGACGCTCAGACCACTGTCTGGACTACCTGCTCCCAGAATACACACCCAGGGTGAGAAGAGAACCTGCGCAGAAGCGGTCTGTGAAACTTTGGACTCAGGAGGCCTGTGAGAGTCTGAGGGACTGTTTCCAGAACACTGACTGGGACATGTTCGGAGGCTCTTATGGAGATGACGGCCTGACCCATTGCATCAACTACTACATCATCTTCTGCGTGGAGAACACAGTGCCGACAAGAAGAGTACGGTGTTTCTCCAACACCCACCCCTGGGTCACTCCTGAGCTTAAAGCCCTCCTAAACCAGGAGAAAAGGGCTTTCGACACAGGGGACAGAGAGGAGCAGAAAAGGATCCAGCGGGAGCTCCAGTGGAGGATCCGACGGGCCAGAAAGGTCTATGGGAAGAAGATGGAGGAGCAGCTGGCCCAGAACAACGTACAGGGCATGTGGAGAGGACTGAGGAACATGTCTGGATTTGGACAGAGTGGCAGAGGGACAGCTGATGGTGATCAGCGCTGGGCGGACGAATTAAACTTTAACAGGTTGTGGTTGCAGCTGTGTGGCTGAGAGTCAGAGGTGGTAGTCTGCAGCACTGGGGCCCTTCAGGGAACTGTCCTCTCACCCTTCCTCTTCACCATGTACACCTCGGACTTTACATACAACACGGACAGCTGCCATCTCCAGAAGTTCTCTGACGACTTGGCTATTGTGGGCTGTGTGTCTGAGGGGAATGAGCTGGAGGACCGCTCGGTCATCAGTAACTTTGTGGACTGGGGTGGGCGAAACTACCTGAGCCTCAACACCAGTAAGACAAAGGAGCTGGTGATCGACTTAAGGAGGAGACCTCTACCTCACTAACCGGTGAACATCCAGGGGCCGGACATAGAGACCGTGGACAGTTTCAAGTACCTGGGTGTTCACCTCAACAATAAACTGGACTGGTCCCACAACACTGACGCCCTGTACAAGAAGGGCCAAAATCGCCAAGGAGACTGAGGTCCTTTGGAGTGTGCAGGCCTCTGCTCAAGACTTTTTATGACTCTGTGGTGGCCTCTGCTCTCCTCTACGCTGTCGTCTGCTGGCCCCCAGCAGCACAGAGCGGGACAGAAAAAGATTTAATAAGCTGGTCAGGAGGGCCAGCTCTGTCCTGGGCTGTCCTCTGGACTCGGTGGAGGAGATGGCTGAGAGGAGGGTGCTGGCCAAATTCACGTCCATCATGGACGACACCTCTCACCCTCTGCACCGGACTGAGCTGAGCTGAGCAGCTCCTTCAGCAGCCGACTGAGGCACCCCCAGTGCAAGAAGGAGCGCTACCGCAGATCCTTCATCCCCACCGCCATCAGACTGTATAATTCCACTATATAGTCCAAACGTGCAATAGCTTCAAAAGGAGTGAACTGAGGCTGCAGTCAGTGCAAATGTCTGTAAGGTTATTGATAGATTGTATTTTGAGGATAATATTTCTGATAAATTTGATATTGTGTATTTTAAAGGATATTGATAACAATGAATTTTAATATTTTTAGAAGACGATGGATTTTAAATTTTGTTTATGGACATTAGAATTAATGAATTTAGATTTTTTGTGTTGTGTTAAATGTTTAATGAAGAATATTTTAAGGAGACACTGTTATTGATGAAATGTTGTTAAAGGTGGTTTAATGTAAATAAACTCTTTAATGTCTCTGTACCTGACCGAGAACTACAGATGGAAAGGAGCTTATATTTGCCACAGAGCGTCTTTTCTCTCCAAGATTCATGTTTTCTGTGCACTATCCTTGTTTTAAATAATACATAAAATACTGCTGTCCCTTTGTCAAAAACATACCAGAGATTGTGTTTTGTCTCATTCACTCTTGTTTCATGAATCCATTTATCCAAAGCCATCTTCTCTGTGCCTCAAAAATGATCAGTTTATATTTTGTCAGTTTAGTTGTGTCACAGATAAAACACCAGACTTCTCCTGTGCATAAACCATCACTGGACTCATTCTGTTCTCACACTGTCTTTACAACAAATGCATGGCTCTATTAGCATAGCACACACAGAGGATAAGGGCTTCATTCATTAACTTTGGAAATGTTGATTCCTGGTGCTGCCAGCAGAGGGGACTCCCATGCCTAACCGCCTCATTGGAAACAGAGGTGAAGTTTATAAAGTACATTTTTGAAATGCAAATATGGCCATACTAGCTTGTCAAACACTGATCTCATCAGATCTCAGAAGCTAAGTAGGGGCGGGCCTGGGTAGTACTTGGATGGGAGGCCTCTGGGAATTCCAGGTGTCATAGTGGGGCGCCAGCGGCCCTTAGGCAAGACACTTCACCTACACTGCCAAGGAAAAATGTGGACTGTGAGCCATCAGAGGGGCCAATGGCATAGATTGGCAGTCTCACTTCCGTCAGTCTGCTCTAGGACAGGTGTGGCTACAGTACAGTAGTAGCTTGCCCCCACTGAGTGCAGTGTGAATGAACTGTAAAGCACTCTGGGTTTCTTGAAAGGCGCCATATAAATGCAATGACTAATTAATTAAATAAATATAATATTTTATTATTATTTGGTTAGAATATGTGATATACTAATCCTAAAATTACCAAAAGCATGTTTAAAAGGGAATTAAAGCCCTTTAAGGTTTTTTAAACAAACAAATACATGCATAAACATGTATGCATTCTAAAATGCATGTGATTCTTACATTAGTTTAGTTTTAGTATAGTTTTGACTTGAATGTTATTATTATTTACTCATAATTTCATCTAGCAAATATGACATTGTTTCTCAAACTGTGGTACGCGTGACTGCCTCTGGTGGTATTCAGGGCCTACTGCAGCTTGACCATTTGTCTTATTTATAGACAAACATATGAATGTTTTTGTCCTCCTTTGTGTTGTTTAGAACTACCTAGAACTGCACCCTGGCACACTGACCTGGGAGGATTGCAGGTGCAGGTGAGTGTTTGTGGAAAGAATCTGCTAGAAGTCTATTTGACATGGACAGTCTGGAGGGGTTTTCAGATCAGTACACACCTGTTATTGTGTGACCACTTTGCTTTGGTCAATATGCACCACAGTTTTTGTAGTTGGTGTAGCAGCCAATCTGCAAGTAACTGCTCACAGTGCGTACCAGACCCAACCTGCACCTGCCACATGAGAATCAGAGCTCTGTTGTGCTGTGGCATCACCTTTAAAGCTGCACACACCAGTCCACGCGTTCATGGCTTAACTATTTATTTACTAAAGGAAAAGGCTACAGTCAGCTATGGCGTCTGGAAAAAATTTAATCCCAACAGTATTCTGCAGTGGAGATCACACTGTGCACTCTGAGCTCCTCTCACTACTTTGAATTATATGGAAAACTTGCAGCCTCCAGACCGGAGCTTTGCCAAAAGGTGGAGCTATACTGTCATCTCACTTCTGACTTGTAACAGTAAACAGCACCTGCATACATCACAGGCCATAATGGTCCTAATAAATGTCCAGTGACAATGATCCAGTGTATTAAATAAACTCATTACATTTAGAGACATCCTGGGCATTCATCTTGTCTGGAATATTCTGCCTAATGCCTTCAGGCTGGTACCAGTAAACAAAACATAATAGTAGAAGGACAAAGGAGTGAATTTATAGAAAACACTTTCCTGAAAATAGTTTGTTTTTTTTTTGTTTGTTTGCAATTTCTGGCTTACTCAGTGTAGTCATTTTATTGATGTCTGAGAAATATTGCAAATTCCTGCATCCAAGGCATCTGCATGGCATGGAGACATGCCTTGGGAATGTTCCACAGTATAGCATCTTTATCTTATCTTACATGTCATTATTTGGGCTTTATTGCTATCCAAGGTAAAAATAAATAAATAAATAAAGGTAAGAAAAGCAGGTGGTGCCCTCAAAAAATCTCCAAAAAAAAAAGAAAAAAAAAGTCTAAGTGCATGCTGCACCTTACATTAAAATGACTATGCACTCTTTTTGTACTTCTACAGGAACAAATACAAGTACCACTGAGTAGATTGGGTTCACAACGTTCTAGGATGTTTACAGTAAAACTGAGCAAAAGGACATGGCGGTTTGCCATGGTGGAATATGCCTTCTAACTGTATCCTCGGGCTCAGACTGCAGACAGTGGAGCTTCAGTCTGGTAGCCACAAGTATAGATGTCTACAACATACGGGCACTTTTGGGGATGTGCACTGTTCCCATCCATTTTGGGGTGAAAACATCCCATTTCATTCATTGGTGGTAGATACAAATTGTTGGATCTTCTCTCGTTTTTGGCATAAAATATCCCATTTAGTCCTCCAGACCCCATCCCTCGTCTCCCCTTACTCTTTTCCTTTAGTCCTCCAGACCCTGCCCTCCTTCACCCTCACTCTCCCCTTTAATCCTCCACACCCAGTGGGGGTCGTTGCCACTGGAGGCCTGGGGGTCCGGACTGGTCTCCTCTGGGCCTTTGGGACTTTCATTGGGTTATTGTTGATATGGACAATTAATGCACATTTTTGTCTGTTTTGGTCCATATTTCTATCTTATTGTCTTTGATGGTGGCATTCACGGTTCGGAGCTAAGTGCTCAACATGGTGTTTTCAGTTCCGTTTTGAGCTTTCACTTTTCCTTGTTATAGAGACTGATTCCATATTCCTTGTTGGAAATACGTAGCTCTTCACTCTGTTCAGTTTCAGAATATGTTTTTTTCTTGTTTGCGGTCACAGATTAAACTTGGTTTATATTTGCATTCATTTCCTTAATGTGCCCCTTAAAATCTTCTCTGGCCTTATATTCTCGTTGAAATGTATCTTCTAAGGCAATGTACATAACTTTTCACGAGTTCTTCGAGCTCCTGAATCTTAAGGGACTGTTCAGCTATCTGTGTGCCCTTTTCATCAATTGCTTTCTCTAAGGAATCTTTTGTGTCCTGCAATTCTGTTGATCTCTCTTTCAGTTTAACTTACTGACAAAACCTGCAGATCATTAATATTAACCTTTAATTTATCCACTTTGGACCAAAATGCTTTCTTCTGGTTGGATATCATGGTCTTGTATTTAGCAGTCTGTTCTGAAAGTTGACTTGTAGATTTTGTCTCTACTTCAGTAATCTTCACCAAAAACTCTAAGACTTTTAAATAGTTTTACAGTTTTTGGCGAGCTCACTTGCTAATTCACAGGCACTTGCAGCGCTCTCTTGTTTTTAAGTCAGATATCTCCTGTTGCTATTTTTGGATGACCTTCCTCAGATTTGGGAGTTGATAATATCATCCACTCTCTTAATTTTCCAGTCCCTATATTCTTTGGCACCAGGCTCAGGCGCTTCTTGGACTGGTACATTTTCCTTTTTTGTTTATCAATTTCTATAGAGGTTAAATCTAAAATACTGAATGCAGTAATTTACTTGTAAAGTGTCAAAATAGTTTCTCTACTGCTGTGTGTCTGCTACAGCCATTTGTCAGTAGCTGTGAGCGTCTACATATCCATCCATCCATTTTCTTCTGCTTATCCGGGGCCGGGTCGCGGGGGCAACAGTCTAAGCAGGGACGCCCAGACCTCCTTCACCCCAGACACTTCCTCCAGCTCCCCAAGGCGTTCCCAGGCCAACCGGGACACATAGTCCCTCCAGCACGTCCTGGGTCTTCCCCGGGGCCTCCTCCCGGTGGGACATGCCCGGAACACCTCCTGAGGGAGGCGTCCAGGCGTCTACATATGTGAGAATAAATTCACTGCTCACAAGCAACACAGACCAGCGGTGATGTCATATACTGGTGGCAGAGGCCAGTTTTCCCTATTGATAATATTGTATTTTACCATGAATATATGAAATAAAAGGGAAATGCACAAATGTTGAATCTGATCATTTCTGTTAGTGACAAGACCCAATAACCTCTTTTATTACGAAAAAAAAATACCAATATTCTTTTATTAGCCCCCCACAGTAGTGCCAATGGCCATAATTACAGAATGTGTCCCTTAAATTAGGCGTTTCCTTTTTCAAACTTTTTCCATTAAAAAAGGTCTGAAAAAAGTCTGAAAACAACACGTGGTGTCAAAATAAACTTCCAATTCCACTTTAAAATAAATTTTAAACGCACTTGTGTTTACAAACAGTTAGTTGAGGTGATTTGAATAAATAAATAAATAAATAAATAAATAAATAAATAAAATATAATATACCTCCATACTACCAAGTACAAACTGTGGTATGTACTTGACCACAGCAATGTGTACATGAGTTAACATGATAATTTAGATGTAATGACCTGAAAACCCCTCCAGACGCTACAGTGTTTGACAGAAATACACTGAATCCCGGTCTGTGGAGATCTACACCTCACCACACTCAGGGACCGAGGTCAGTGTGGCACGGTGCAGAGGTCACTGTGGCACCACACTTGAAAATAAGAATAAGAAAATAAGAAAAATAAAATCATTCAGCTAACTTAGGATGTTCTCAGGTTATAACTCCAAAAAACAAATGGTTTTGTGCAGACAGAAATGAGCCACATTCCCTAATATGTTAGACAAGGTTCAGCATTTACAAACAAGGAGTCACCAGGTCCATCTGAAAACATACACAACACTATGCTGACTATCAAAGTAAAGCCCTTGGTTTAACTGCTTGTAATGGGGAGGTAAATCGAGAAGTGCTCCTCTGTGTTTTTAAAGTCCATACACACCTGTCTCCTTTGGATAACTTAAGCTTCAACCCGCCTACTCAAAACTGTTTCACTTCTCATTGCACTGGTCTTTGCGCAACAATCCAAAAATTTAAAAATGAACAAAGAAAAATAGAATTACTTGTGTATTTGATAAAAAAATATATGTATTATTATAGTAGTAATCGTTAGAACTGTTTGAATATCTGAATACTGCAGAAAATTCTATTGCTTGCAACACAAATGGAATATCTGATAAAGACTCCTGGTTTAGAACAGTCGTCATTTCAGTAGTTTCCTGACACCAGTGATTGCTTGGCTACTTACATTTAGGAATTTTATACAACATGACTCAAACAGAAGATACTAGAAAATCCTCGTTTTCTTACACCATCGAAAGACTGCAAATAATTATTAATTATAATTGTACGTATGACTACTTGATGTACTTAGTTTCATGTTAGTAGCCAGTTTTAAATACATTTTTAAGTGAAAGTGTAGGAAAGGGAGAAGGGGGAGAGTCTCAGACATAATTTATTGCATGTTATTGTAACTGTTCTGTAATTCTTGAAAAATGATAAACAGAGCGTGCCTCACACACACTGGAATTATAGACATGGAATACTGCACTTCCAAAGAGTTAAAGGATCTGTTTGTACTATGCAGGCACTGTTCATCCAGTTTTTATTGTGTTTGTGTCTACTATATAGTTATAATATATGGCACCAGTGATTGGCGATATGATGTCTTGAAAATAAGTGATTCAAACATCAAACATTCATGAATCACTCCAAATACAACTTGAAAATAAAGAAAGAAGAGGAATAAAGGATAAACAACTATTGGTGGTTTTCATATTTTAGAACATGATGATGTTATACTCCCAGATGGGGGGCAAAAGTTCATTGCCATGAACCATGCCATGAAATGGCAATGTACAATGAAAAAAAAGTTCATTCCTAAAAAATGGAAACTGACAAACTTCTTTTAGTGACAAGACCCAAGACCATGCTACACTCAACAAAAATATAAACGCAACACTTTTGTTTTTGCTCCCATTTTTGCTCCCTGAGATGGACCCAAAGATCCAAAATTCACTCCAGATACACAACACTATCATTTCTCTCAAACATTGTTCACAAATCTGTCCAAATGTGTGACAGCGAGCACCTCTGCCCCGCCGAGACAATCCACCCCACCTCACAGGTGCGCCACATCAAGATGCCGATCCGACATCATGACCAGTGCACAGGTGCGCCCCAGACTGCCCACAATAAAAGGCCACCCCGAAATGTGCATTTTTTTTTGCTTTATTGGGGGTCTGGGGACTCAGAACCAGTCAGTATCTGGTGTGACCACCATTTGCCTCATGCAGTGCAACACATCTTTTTCGCATAGAGTTTATCAGATTGTCAATTGTGGCCTGTGGAATGTTGGTCCACTCCTCTTCAAAGGCTGTTATGGACGAAGAACACAGGTGCATTTTATTGATGTCATTTTGAATGCACAGAGATACCGTGATGAGATCCTGAGGCCCATTGTTGTGCCATACGTCCATGAACATCACCTCATGTTTCAGCAAGATAATGCCCGGCCCCATGTTGCAAGGATCTGTACACAATTCTTGGAAGCTGAAAATGTCCCAGTTCTTGCCTGGCCAGCATACTCACCGGACATGTCACCCATTGAGCATGTTTGGGATGTGCTTGACCGGCGTATACGACAGCGTGTACCAGCTCCCACTAATATCCAGCAACTTCGCACAGCCATTGAAGAGGAGTGGACCAACATTCCACAGGCCACAATTGACAATCTGATAAACTCTATGCGAAGAAGATGTGTTGCACTGCATGAGGCAAATGGTGGTCACACCAGATACTGACTGGTTCTGAGTCCCCAGACCCCCAATAAAGCAAAAAAATAAATAAATGCACATTTCGGGGTGTCCTTTTATTGTGGTAAGTCTAAGGCACACCTGTGCACTGGTCATGATGTCGGATCGGCATCTTGATGTGGCGCACCTGTGAGGTGGGGTGGATTGTCTCGGCGGGGCAGAGGTGCTCGCTGTCAACATTTGGACAGATTTGTGAACAATGTTTGAGAGAAATGGTAATATTGTGTATCTGGAGTGAATTTTGGATCTTTCGGTCCATCTCATGAAAAATGGGAGCAAAAACAAAAGTGTTGCGTTTATATTTTTGTTGAGTATATATTACAACAAAAATCTGCAGTTGGACAATATTAATTTTAGCTGCCCCCATCTGTATTAAATAATATAGCCTATAGAATGTCATGATGTCATCTGAAACCCAGCAATAACGGGTAAAGGTCTGAAAAGTCGATTTTGCAGAATAGGCCTGATTTTAAAAAGTATCACAATCACAACTGAAGCTGTGTGTCCAGAGCCATAACCTGCAGATAGAGGACACATCCAAGTTTGTCTCATTCTCAGTATATGGGTTAATTTAAACCTCGTATCTGGGGATAGAGTAGGGGCATGTTTAAAAGTGCATTGTGTAACTTTTCTGGAGGAGGGTCTGTCAAATGCTTTTCTCTCATATAGTTCCTTTGAAATAAAATGAATAACGGATAAAATAAAAGTAACAGAAGGAAGAGGTTATATTTTTTTTTCAATTGTATAAAATAGTCAAAGATGCACAATAAAATCTCTGGTGTATGGTATTCCACTTTTTTGTTCCCCGCTGTGGCATTAAGCACATCTATCTCCATGGAGAGATGGTGAGAGGCGCCCGTTCACAAACTGCTTTTTCTAACTTGCATAACAAAAGCTATACATTTAAAGGTCTTATACTGCTCAAAATTGGCTCTTGGGAGCTCATCAAATATATACCTGGAATTTTGTTTTGTTTCATTCTAACATGTAACCCTTTATTATTATTCTGTTCCACCTTGTGATGTCATGAAGTAGTCGTTTTCAAGTTTTTTTTTCAACAGTTTCAACACTTTTACCTTTTGTTTAGTAGAGATGGGAAATTCCACAGCTGATGATCTAAATTATTCTAGTGAAGGTGTGTGGAGTTTAAAAACACAGTGGATGATCTTGTATCACGACATGATATCACAAGGTGGAAAAGAGTGTTTTCTGTTTGAGAGAAGAACTGAAAATGTAGGGTTTGTGTGTTAAACAAAGCACAATTCCATGTATGTTTGTGCTCAAAACAACAGTATAACATAACATCAATCAGAACATAGTCTAATATGGCCCTTTAAAATAAATTGCATTTTCCCAGTAAAATACATATTGCTATTTTTTTTTTTTTTTTTTTTATCTGGTTGGACATGGGCAGTTGGACATGGGCAGAAGGTAATTCCAAACCATATTGTAAACAAAGCCCAAATGATACAATAGTTCTTAACTAAAATGCCTTCTTTGTGCGTAAAAGGTCTCTGCATTTTGGATGGAGTTTTCCGTGTTCATGACATAGGTAGAGGGATTCCATTTTCAGTGTTGGAAAGTAACTGAATACATGTACCGAAAAAAAAGTGTTCTGGATATTAATTTTGAGTAACTGTTTTCCGTTAGAGTGCTTTCCTAAATCAAAAGAATACATGGCGGTACTTCATCATGCAATGTCAGCTTTGAACTGCATGGTATTAGCGGAAAAAAAGAAAGAAAACACAGATTTGGCAGTGCGTGAATGTGTGATTTTTCATCTCTTAAGTAGACATAAATTTATGCATAATAAAAATAAAACAGTTTGTAACTATGCCATGTTTTTACACTGTAATACAATACAATACAGTGTATCCAAAGCATTTAAGGTACAGTACTCTGATTGGACCATGTGTCAGAATATGTTACAAAATACATTTGAATGCAGCTATTTATTATTCTGTAACTAAATACATTTTCAAAGTATTCTTCCCATCACTGTCCATTTTAGGAGTTAGTGCTATGTCCTGTATTTTTATACTTTTTTCAGCTTTTTCCCTTCAAACTGCCACTTAACTGATGTAAAACTATGATAAATATTGACCGCAGGTACAATCCTACTAAAAGTCAGAATTAGAAAAACTGACACAAAAAAAAGAAAATCTGTCATATGCACTTTAAATGACACTGATTCATTGAGTACCTGGTGATGGAGCAGCAGACAGGGCAGCAGCAGAAAAGCTCTGTTCACCCTCCTGTGTCCATGTATCAGCAGGGCAGTCATGATGGATCTTTACATCCAAAAATCCTCTTTGCTAACTTTGGCCTTCACGATAACATCAAACCGGTAGTGTATCCACCCTCCAACACGTACAGCAACTCCTGACACATTCTAGTTCTAAATATGACTTTTTCAATTACTTCTAAGTTTCTAAAAAAGTTGCAAAAAAAAAGATTACAATTCTAAAAATAAGTGCCAAATTAGTCCCATGAGAAAAAGGTGACGTTAGCCTGGTATCCGGACAGAGGAGAAGTGGTTTTCAGCTCCGCACAGTCCAGTAATGTGAGTGGAACCTCCGCTCCCCAAGGACCCCTCCCACTCCCCTGCGGGCCCCCAACCAATCAAGATAAGGCCCCTGAGAGGACGGACCAAACCCAACTAATGCTAGATGTTAGCAAAAACAAGCTAAGACATTATGGAGGACATAACGACGTCACTGGGATACAGAGGTGAGCAGAGTAGGCAAAAAATGTACTCAAGTAAAAATACAGATGCTTTAAGGTATGACTAAAGTAGGTCTACACGTGCAAAGTAATGATCTGAGAATTTATGAAAAATAACAGGAATTGTAAGAGTAGACTTAGACTTAGACAAACTTTATTGATCCACAAGGGAAATTATTTGGGTACAGTATAATAATATGATCAAATATATGATATAACAGAGGGTAACAAAAAATAGATGGAATAGCAAAAAAAGATAGCAAGAGACCGGTGTCACATCTGATTTATAATTTGAAGTTAATGTAATTTCAAAGACTAAACACTGAATAATGCACAAAATCTGGTATTTTTAAAGGACAGACACAAGCTGCAAGAAACACAAATGTTCATTTCATATTGTCACATAAAGCTTTTGTCACTTTAGACCTTGAGGAAGCAGAAATTTTACTCAAATAAGTGTACTGTTACAATGCAAAATATATTTGAGTGAAAGTGTGGTGGAGATGTAGGGACATGTGCCCCGACTCTTACGTAATGTACTGTAGTGTAAACAGAAGACAGGGACATTGGAGCACACTGAGGACGGCTCAACATTAGCGGATAGCTCATCTGTCATGGTGGGGCAAGAGTGGAAATACCTAGTGTGTGAGCTACTGTGTCCAAATCATTTCCCTTGTGGATCAATAAATTCTAAATTATTACTTAGATATATGTGCGTTGTCTAGAAATTTCCACTGTATGGCATTAAATAATCTTGCACTGATTGATTGATTGAAAATACCTTGAAATGCACTCTTCTGATAAGCGTGCTTGCCTCCCCACAGATCTCACATTTAATTGGCCTCGTGGCACCACTTGCTGTTACTGGAAGAGCAGAATATGGCCCTGATTTAAAATTGCCACTATAAATCTATATTGCTTAAAAGAACTTATTTCCTAATCATTTAGCCAACCACAAAGGGCAGTAAAACACCTGAATTGAATACTACAGCACTAGTCAGCTGCCTCACTCATTTGACTGGTCTGTATGAAGCTGTAATGCACTTATGTGGTCCTGTCATTATTCTCATGATGGCTGGTGAAGTGGAGGTGAAGTCTGAATTATCTAGAGACAAAAAACACTTGGAATACAGAGAGGCGCCTTTCTGGCTCTGTACCTTCAGCTGAACCATGAGCGCATTTAGAATCGTGTTTTACGGTTAGATGTGTCAAAATCCGTTAAGGAAAATATCAATATAACTGGAGTATTATTGTGTTTGGGACCTACAATAGCCCCCGTTAGCATTCATTGTTGGTGTGATTTACAGTCACAGATGGTAGAATTGGATTTGCGTCAGAGTCCGTAAGTGCGACAATATACGGCTGTGACAGGGCCATCCGTCTGCGGGCTAAGGCCAATAAAGAGAAGCTATAAGTGGGGATAGAGATAGAGTTTATCAGAGACATTTATCCTGACTTTGCTAATATCAGAGAGGCTTAGACTGCTTAAACCAGAAGTAAGCTATGTGGAATTTAGTCTAAAATAAAAGTAGTCTAAAAATATGAAGAAAAAAAAAGTTTCTACAGAATTATGTTGGATCAAGTTTTAATCAGAGTTTGACTGTACTCAGTTACATGTATATACAGTGAACCCTCGCTGTATCGCGGTTCACTCTTCGCGGCCTCGCTGTTTCGCGGATTTTTTTTTCCAATTTTTTTTTTTTTTTTTTTCAATTTTTTTTATAGTGTAACTTTTTTTTACAGTGTAACATTCTGTCCTGCGCCCTGATTAGCTAAGAGACTAGACCAGGACTAAACCAGGTCTAAAGCATGTCTAAACCAGGACTAAACCAGGTCTAAACCAGGACTAAACCAGGTCTAGACCAGGGATGGTAGGGACAGAGTCTCAGATTTCCTTCACGAGAGCGCCTGGGTGACAGGAGGTGTGGCCTTTGTTTACTTGAACGAGCCATGGAAGAGACTGAGTGCGAGCCGGACAAATGGAAGAGCCAAGAATCAACATGGACGGGCCTGGCGCCTGGCCGCGCGGCGTCCGGGGGAGCCGCAGCGGGGGGAGACAGAGGAGACAGTGGCTCTTCCCCGTGAGAGGACGAGAGGACGAACCCGACCCCGTCCTAGAGAGCTGTGGAGTATTGGCGACGCATTGATAGCGGTCTGATTTTGGAGCCGGGGTGAAATGCAACCAACTCTTGTGAGCGCTGGTTAGTCTTACCTGGTCTTGTGGTGCTCAGAGGCGTCTGTTAGCGGTTTGGCACTGTTAGCATTGGCTTGAGTCTTGCCCAAAATGATGTCCAGGTCGCTTTCCACTCGACTTTCGCACATGGCATGGATATGTGGTACCAAAACAAACACACGTGTCCGCGCGCACGTGTTCGCGCGCACGTGTCCGCATGTCACGTGCCCCCCCCCCCACTATTAATATATTTTAATGAAAATCTACAAAAGTTTGAGTGTTTAAACAAGAGAAAAATGTTAATACCAGTCTCAGAAAGGTGTATAATGTGTCTGGTGAAGCGTTTTCAGCCTTAAAACATGTAGAATAATTGTAAAATATAAAATTGTCCTACTTCGCGGATTTCACTTATTGCGGGCTATTTCTGGAACCTAACCCCCGCGATAAACGAGGGTTCACTGTATATAAAAAGACCCCTTACTTTCATACCCACTTGAGGAACATATTCCACAGTACTATTCCACAGTACACAGTAAGTTTTGGTTTCCCGGCGTGGAGTAGATTAAGGTGTAAAACTCAATTAAATTCAAACGAGAGCTAGATTAATAGATCGTATCTCCATGGAGAATGTTCCGAAGTATGGTTCTAATTTTCTATTTCCAGGAAATCATGCAGGTGACCACCTCCATAAAGAGATACTTTAATGTTGTCAACATAAACTTTTTTGTCACTAGTAGATTTGCTCACTGGGAAAAGTAATCCTGACATTCCAGCGGAGATACAGAGGAAGAGGAGAGGCTGCAGAGGTGGATGCAAGAAACAGAGACCGTATGTGCCTTCGGTGATTATGGGAAACGTTCGCTCCATCTCCAACCAGACTGAGGAGCTGACCGTGCTGACCCGGCAGCAGAGAGAATACCGACACTGCAGCCTTATGTGTTTCACCAAGACGTGGCTGAATGAGCACATAGCGGACTATGTCATTTCCCTGAAAGGATTTACACTGAAGCGTGCGGTCCGGGCTGTGGTGGGGAGCGGCAAGGCGCGAGGAGGAGGGCTGGCGGTGTTTGTGAGTGAGCGCTGGTGTCACCTGGCAAATGCGCACATGAAACAACAGCTGTGCTCCCAGGACCTTGAACTGCTGGTAGTTGGCATGGGGCCATACTATCTGCCATGGGAATTTTCGCACGTGATGGTGTTTTGTGTGTACATTTCTCCGTCGGCTGATGGTGCGGCAACCTGTAAGCAACTCCACAGCGCTGTGACACAGATGCAGACATGCCAGCCCCGCGCCCTCTTCCTGATCACTGGAGACTTTAATCACACATCCCTCTCAGCCACTCTTCCCACCTTCACACAGTATGTCATGAGCCCCACGAGAGACAATAAGACTTTGGATCTGTTCTATTCCAACATCAAGGATGCCTATACTGCTGCCTTCCTCCCCCCGTTCAGACGCTCAGACCACTGTCTGGTTTATCTGCTCCCGGAATACACACCCAAGGTGCGAAGAGGACTTCCGCAGAAGATGTCTGTGAAGCTTTGGACTGACAAGGCCTGTGAGAGTCTGAGGGACATGTTCAGCGGCTCTTATGGAAGCGACATCAATGGCCTGACCCATTGCATCACGGACTCAGGGGACAGAGAGGAGCAGAAAAGGGTCCAACGGGAGCTCCAGTCGAGGATTCGACGGGCCAAGAAGGACTACAGGAAGAAGATGGAGGAGCAGCTGGACCAGAACAATGCACGGGGCGTGTGGAGAGGACTGAAGAACATCTCCGGATTTGGACAGAATACCAGAGGGACAGCTGATGGTGACCAGCGCTGGGCAGATAAATTAAACTGTTACTTTAACAGGTTTGATTCGCCCCACACCCCCTCTGCCCCTCTTTGACTCCCCCCTCCTCACACTCCCCAGGCCAGTGGACACGCCCCCCTCCCCCTTCACCGGATTGACTTCACCCACCCCCCGCCCTCCCACAATCATGCCTCCAGCCCATTTCACATGGACCCAATCCAGTACCATGGGGAAGCTGGAGGATGTGGGAGTTGATGGACATCTCGCTGCCTGGACCATCGACTACCTCACTGACCATCCACAGTATGTGCGGCTGTGAGTCAGAGGTGGTGACCAGGGTCGGTCTGCAGCGTGGGCGTTCAAGACGTGCCACAGAAACCCCCAAATGGCGTTCCCGTAACGTTTAATCAACTAGTCAGGAACTCGCACTCACTCACACTCGCAGGAACCTGCACTCTTCCGCTTTCCAGTTTCTTTCAATCCAAAGTCGGCAAAAGGTTTCAATATCGTTTGTCTCATGGGAGATTATGTCTGTAAGTATCATTAATTTGTACAGTTTGAGCAATTCCAGGATCATGTTAAATGTTCATAAACATTGTCAACAATGTGATTAGACCCTCTCTGGTGACAATAAAAGCATCAAGTTAACAAGTTGGTTAGCAATAGCCTGGCAAGAGACTTGATAGAGCTATTGATACGTTGCATAGCCATAGTTCTACAGCTAGACAGGGGATAATGTTTATCTTTTATGTTTATGTACACGTACTTAGTAGCTTATTTGGTTGGCAATGGGAAATTGCATTGAAACCAACAAAGCAACCAACCAACCAACAAAGTTGCTAAGTTACTATGCTTTCAGGAAACTTGCCACACGGAGGAATGGATTGTTTTATTTCAATGATTGCTTAGAGTAAGTTAAATACTGACAAAACTAGGCATCGTGTTTTTGTCATGTATCACAACGCACATTTGTTTCTTGCCATCTAAACGTCAACCAAAGTGAAGATGTAAAGCGCATTAAGCATCCGTGTTGCTTGTTTGTTTAACACATTAACACAGCAAATTCAAGCAGCAGTAAGTAAGATGGTATAAGAATACATTTGAGTTTGGTCACTGTTCTCCATATGTAAATATTATGAAATATTATAAAATGTCATTGTCAGATGCAAAGACGGGCCTAGGCCTAATAGATGTTGGCCTGTGACATTTAGTGAAAGGTATAAGGTTAGGTTTGTGGGTCGGTGCATTGTGGAGTCCTGAATGCAAAGCAGTATCTGACCCACAGATTGAGAGTTATGCTTCCCCTGCTTATCTGTGACTGATGAAAGTAACAAGAATGCAGTACTGCAATATTTTCATGTCCAAATTACTGCATTGTGCAGTATGCCCAAGTACAGTGGTAATACTAGTATTTGTTTTTTGCAGTTTCTTCGTATCCAAATGATTGCACTTGCACTTGATTGCTCTGTGTTGGAAATACTTTTTGTAGGGGGCCATGTAAACTATTTGATAAGTAAAACAATGCACTGCACAGCCCAACATTTTAGTGCAATATTAGGTAGCGGGCTTAGCGTTAAAAGTACATTTCTTGCTTTTCTACTCGGAGCAATGCTATGTCGCAATGTACAACTCTTATTTTGACATGACCCCAGCAGCCATACAGCAGAGTGCTTTCACATGATTTATCTGAGGAGCAGGGCGACGCTGAAGAGGCTGCTCAGAGCTAATGTGAGTGCCAGCTTAATGGTTTACATGGATCTTCTCTAGAGCACAGGCTGAGGAGAGGAGACACTTTTACCACAGTCTAAGTGTGTGTGGGCAAGACGTCACAGTGTAGGTAAAGGGACTGTGTTCTCCTACATCTGGAGTTGGGTTTTGTTTTTTGTTTTGCATGCTGTAGTGCCATTTTTGGGAGTATTACGTTTTAAATAATATTCAAAATAATATTTGAATAATATTTAAAACGTAATACTCCCAAAAATGGCACTACAGCATATATTATATTAAAAATCTTCTTCTTCTCCTTTCGGCTTGTCCCTTTTTCAGGGGTTGCCACAGCGAATCAACTTTTTCCATCTCGCCCTGTTTTCTGTAGCTTCTACTCTGGCCCCAACTACCTCCATGTCCTCCCTCACTGCATCCATAAATCTCCTCTTTGGTCTTCCTCTTTGTCTCCTACCTGCTAGCTCCATCTCTAACATTCTTCTACCAATATATCCACTGTCCCTCCTCTGAACATGTCCAAACCATCTCAATCTGGCTTCTCTAGCTTTTTCTCCAAACCTTCCTGTCTGTGTTGTACTATTTTCATACATGTCCTGCACCAACCTAACATACTTCTCTGCCACTCCTGACTTCCTCATACAAAACCACAATTCCTCACTTGGTACCCTGTCATAGGCCTTTTCTAAATCTACAAAAACACAATGTAGCGCCTTCTGACCTTCTCTGTGCTTCTCCATCAGAATCCTCAAGGCAAATATTGCGTCTGTGGTGCTCTTTCTGGGCATGAAACTAAACTGTTGTTCACTAATCTCAACTTCCTTCCTCAACCTCGCCTCAACTACTCTCTCCCAAATCTTCATTGTATGACTCATTAACTTTATCCCTCTGTAATTGCTAAAACTCTGCACATCACCCTTCTTATAAATTGGCACCAGAACACTTTTCCTCCACTCATCTGGCATCTTATCACTCGTTAAAATTTTATTAAACAACCTAGTCAGGAAATTTACTGCCACCATATATTATATTAAAAATAAGCACTCAAAATAAGAACAAATGAAATGCCCAATAAATAACGAAATCTTAAAGCCTTCTGTATTTTTACACAGTGCTTTCCCAAATGCAGTTGCAATTTCCTTTTTTCTTTTTTTTCTTTTTTTTAATTAACCATGTTATACATGTTAATTGCTCTGACTGAATTGTGCCCAGATTGTTGTGTTGCAGGTAAAACCCCAGACTTCAACTGCACAGGTCCATAAACTATCACCAGATCCATTTTGCATTTTGTGTTCAAAATAAAAGGCATGTCTCCATAAGCAGTGCATTCACAGGGATAAGTTGCTGACAGCAGAGCGAGCTCCAGTGCCCATATGCCTCATGGCATGGAAGTGTAGTTTATAATGTGTGTTTTTCAAATATTTAAAAATTCAAATTAGACAATAAGAAATACTTATCCAAACGTGACCAAAAGCATGTTTAAAAGGGAATTAAAATCACTAGAATGCTTTGTGTGTGTGTGTTCAAAGTTCAAGTTCAAAGTCAGTTTTATTGTCAAAAAGTGTCTTTTAAGCAGCCGTGTCAATGTCCTTTAAGTGTCATTTAAGCAGCAGGGAGTGAGTTCAGCATCCTGACAGCATGGTGGATGAAGCTGTCTTTCAGTCTGCTGGTCTTTGCCCTGAGGCTCCTCAGTCTCCTTCCTGATGGCAGCAGACTGAAGAGGTAGTTGGATGGGTGGGTGGGATCACCCTCAATGCAGAGGGCTTTGCAGGTAAGGCGGGTGCGGTAGATGTCCTGCAGGGAGGGGAGAGAGACACCCACGATTCTCTCAGCTGCTCTCACTACTCGATGTAGCTTTTTCTGGCAGGACACAGTGCAGGTGCCAGACCACACAGTGATGCAGCTGGTGAGGGTGCTCTCTGTCCCTCTGTAGAAGGTGCGCATGATGGGAGCAGGGGTTCTGGCTCTCTTCAGCTTGCGGAGGAAGTAGAGTCGCTGACGGGCTTTATTGGCCAGTGATGCAGTGTTCTTTGACCAGGAGAGGTCCTCAAAGATATGCGCACCCAGGACCTTGGTGCTGCTTACTCTCTCCACAGCAGCCCTGTTGATGGTGAGGGATGCATGCTGTGTGTGTGCTCAGCTGAAGTCTATGACAATCTCCTTTGTCTTCTCCACATTCAGGGAGAGGTTGTTGTTACTGCACCACTTGACCAGACAGCTCACCTCGCTCCTATAGTGTGTCTCATCGTTGTTGCTGATGTGACCCAGCACAGTTGTATCATCCGCAAACTTGATGAAGAGGTTGGAGCTGTGTGACGGTGTGCAGTCGTGGGTCAGCAGAGTGAAGAGGAAGGGGCTCAGCACACATCTTTGGAGGTGTGATCCCAGCTTGTCTAGTTTGAGTTGCTGGGGGACAGCCTGGCTCAGTGTGTGTGTGTGTGTGTGTGTGTGTGCGTGTGTGTGCTTTTCATGAGACACTGGAGAACCTGGATTAAACTCCAGACATTAGAAGAATGTGCACATTCCACAAAAATCCCCCTCTTGATCTGGGAATCAAAACCTGGTGTCCCCAAAATGATGCATGGTGTTGTAGCAGTCTTCTAGAGTAGTCCACTACAAAACTCAGGTCCAACATCTGCTGGAGCTCCAAGCAAGTTTTACTAAATCAATTAATCACAGCCTCTCAGCTCAGAGTTTGACAGAAATGCTTTCCACACACACACACACACACACACACACACACATACACACACACACGCACACACACACACACAGACACACACACACACACGCACGCGCGCACACACGCACACACACACACACACATCATTACACATATGACATATTTGGACATTTATCTCCACATTTATCTCCTTTATTCTAAATGTCCACTGACTTCCATGATAGAAAACAGAGGTGCTCAGTTTTCAAGATTCAAGATTGTTTATTTGTCATATGCAGAATCAACACAGGGTCAACAATGCAATAAAATGCTTAGGATCAGAAGAACCGTTGACTCGCTAAGATAGTCAGAAGTACTAATAACATGCAATAATAGTACATGGTAAAAAGGTGTTGCAAAAGTGCAGGGGAAGAAGTAAACAATATAATAAAAATATGTAATAAAATGTAATAAAAATACAAGGTACAATGTACAAAGGCGCAGGTAGGATTATATCAAAGATCAAATAAGGTGTAACTAGAGTATTTCACAGATTGCACATAATATGGTGTGGTGTAGGTGTTGCATGTGGATTTCGTATTGCACATAGTATGGTATAAATATTGCACATAGGTAAATGCACAGATTATTACTCAGGTAACAGTAGTTTACAGTGAGGTAGTGACAAACATGACACATTCATACAGAGCAGCAGCAGTAAACATATTATGCATAATGAAAAGTAAAAGGAGAAATTCAATTTGTCAACTGGACAAAGTTTGTTTGGTCGAAAACGTTTCGCAACTCATCCGAGAGGCTTCGTCAGCTCTTTTTCTCATGCTGGTTAGACCCTGTTTATATCTAGCTGCAGGGAGGAGCTACCTACACTGAAAAAAGCTCTGAAACTATCCCAGCTCCTCTGTCTCTTTTGTTTTACGAATTCCTCTGGCGTCTAGTATTAGCATATCTATAAGCCCTAGGAGGCGCTCACTACACTGAAATAGCTCTGAAACTATCAACTAATCTGTCTCTTTGTATTTCAAATTTCTCTGGCGTCCATTTTCGTCTCCCTATTCAAGACAATGGGAGCCAGAGAAATTTGAAATACAAAGAGACAGATTAGTTGATAGTTTCAGAGCTATTTCAGTGTAGTGAGCGCCTCCTAGGGCTTATAGATATGCTAATACTAGACGCCAGAGGAATTCGTAAAACAAAAGAGACAGAGTAGCTGGGATAGTTTCAGAGCTTTTTTTCAGTGTAGGTAGCTCCTCCCTGCAGCTAGATATAAACAGGGTCTAACCAGCATGAGAACCAGAGCTGACGAAGCCTCTTGGATGAGCGGCGAAACGTTTTCAACCAAACAAACTTTGTCCAGTTGACAAATTGAATTTCTCCTTTTATCATGGATTCTACCTGGACGACTGAGGGACTCTTCACGCATCATAATGAAAAGTAGTTTAGTGCAGTATTATTGAGAGTTCAGTATTATCCAGCTGGGAGCTGGCGTAAAAGTCTTCACAACAAAGAGGTGCGCAGTTATCGGCATTTTCTATGGATATATACACATGCATTTCATTTGTACCAAAATCACTACGCAACGCTGCTGAATCCTATGTGTTTTACAGATTGAGAAAATAAAACTGGAGAACGAAGTAAATACCGAGAAGTGGGAGGTGGTGAAAATGGGGGTTAATCGGTAAAATGGGGTCTTGAAGAGGGGAAACAACTACAATGATGCGTTTTGCAGCATAGATGTGCTTTAAAACTGAGCTGGAGTGAGATCAGAATTCTCAGGTGGAATTTGCTGTGTTACTGTCAGATTGCAGATTTGTTGACCTGGTTTATGGTTCATATCTCTGTAATTACTGAGCTAAATAAATAAAAAAAATGGCACAAAGTTCATTTTTTTCTGTAGAAAGTTGTGCCGTTATTCATCTCAAGAGAGGAGATTGTTATCTCCTCTCTACAATCAGAATCAGAATAACTCCAAACTGGTTTCAGATTGTTTAAAAATAGCCTTTACCCTTTGCTTTGATCGGTTTGTTGATTTCCTGTCCCTTTCCCACTAGCTCTCATGTCTCTTCCAATTATACTTGTGAATTATAACTCAGAATATTGTTATTTTTAGTGCATATTATAAACAAATGAAGGCTCTTGTTATATGGTGGTGCGACTTGCTCTGGTCTGGACTAATATGGCTGTGGGGCTGGTCATGTGACAGTGCATATTTAGACTGTATAAGGACCTACACCACAGGATGTGCTCCAATGACAGTCTGCACTATGTTGGACTAGGCTTTAGCTAGTTCACTGCGCTTAAAGGGACCCTAATGAAATGTTTGTAATGTCTGATTTTTTTTAGCTTTTGGGTCACTTTGTTATTGCTACATCTAACATACCAACCTACTAAGGGGCCATATCACTCGCATGAGTTCATGGAAAAGTTACTTCGGAACATATTTCATGGAAATTTAGGCCATAATATAGACATTTATCCAAAGGAACAACATTTCCATGGAAAAAGCAGGAGGAGGCTCCCCCAGTCCTTAGTCCTGCATGCTTTTATTTTAGTCTATTTCTGCTGAAAAGTTACATACTGTTTGTATGGCAAGTCCAGAATGATCTCTATATTTTTTTTCAGATGGATATCAGTCTGGTCTTCACTCCCTCTCTTGCATTGCAAGCCAGAACCAAGCATCCACTCATGGGATCTCACTGGTCATCATCATTTACAAACAAAATTAGTTTAGTTTGAGTTTAGTGCTTCATTCATTGATTCAGTGCAGTGTCCTTGGGTGTTCTGGAAGGCGCTTTTAAATAAAATGCATAATAATAATAATTATAATAATAATAATAATAATAATAATAATAATAATAATAATAATAATAATAATAATAATAATAATAATAATAATAATTATTATTATTATTATTATTATTATTATTATTATGGCATGGTGCCATGGTGCCATCGCATGGTGCCATTTTCTCTCGAGTTGTATCACTGCGCGCCTATTACTTATTATTAGCTTGTTCACTTGTAAACATCCGTTTAGAAGCGAACAGGCTAATAATAACTAATAGGCGCGCAGTGATACGACTCGAGAGAAAATAGCACCATGCAGACAACTGTTTGTGACGCAAATATATCACTTTTTGGACAAATGTTTTGAGAAGAAAAACAAGCTTTATTAAATGTCCCCGCTAGCTTATCGGAACTACATTCGCGACCTCCAGAACCGGAGCAGAACTCGGCTCAGAGGACACTGTCAGGGGTCAGTGTTAATGCACGACACTGCTGAAGGGGATGCCATACAGATTCACATAAAAAACAAACAAACAAACAAAAAAAACGCACTATCCCTAATATGCATGTATCCTGTGCTCAGGTCTCTGCACTGACTCCTGTGGCTCAGAGAATAGACTCAAATAGACTAAAGCAGCTCTGCTTGTATCTCGCCATGGCCGAGCACTAAAGTACATCTCTGACATGTTAGTGCCACATACACCATCTGCACTCTGAGGACCTCAGGGCCCGGCCTCCTGCTGGTGTCCAGAGTCAGGACTAAACACGGGGAGTCAGCGTTCCAGGTTCATGCAGCTAAAACCTGGAACAGTCTTCCTGAACATGTGAGACAGGCCTCTACTTAACTTACTTAACTCTGTTTAAATCCAGGCTCAAAATGGTTCTGTTTAGCTGTGCAGAAGAAAATCTGCAAAATTCTCTATTTTATGATGATTTGTTTGTATAGTGATTTTATTGTATTTCTTTTTCTTCTTTCTTTTTTTTTCTTTTTTGCATTTAGCCATAACCTATGTAGATCATATGTAAATCACAAAATTGATCTTAAATGGCTTAATAATAGAAACAAAATTTGCTTCCTGTTCAAAAATGCACAACTGATAAGCTGTGCCTCTTTCACAGTTTTTTTAACAGTAAAAGATGGTTACTATTTTCAACTCAACAAGTATGACCCGGAGTCTGAATCTTTGATATAATTGCACATAAGTAAAGAACAGTGGGTGGAGATAGGGGGTAGGTGAAAACAGATCTTTTCAGAGCACTTAAGCCTCAAATGCAGGAAAATTCAAGAATTAATCATAAGGCAATTGCAGTTTTTCTCCATTGGTTTGGCTCATTTCTTGAAATAGAAATTACATTCTCAAAACAACATGGATAAATTCCCAAATCATTTGGCCATTGTTCACAACAGAGTGGATATTCTCATTGATTTAATCAAATTGCAGTTGTCTTAGTACATCTCTTCAAATCATTAAGTACAAGTAGCCTACAGTTAGCACAGTCAGCCTACATTTAGCACAATTTTCAAGTGAATACATCTTGTTGATCTAAACTGATTGACTGATTCTCAGTCAAATGGTCATTCTCTCCAAAACATGTCAGTGTTATTTCATTGTATAAGTCATCACATGCAGAATAGTCTGTCCAATTGTCAAAATTATTCAGGAACATACAGTAAGAGACTGAATACCATATGAATTTCTTGGATCATCCCTAAATTTATGACAGCAATTGACAGTCAGGTGAAATTAGAATTTGACTAACGATGACTAACGTGACACACAATTATCATTATAATCCTTATTTTGAAGAATATACTGTAACATACAATGCAGTAAGAAAAGGTGTCAAGGAGCTGAAATTAGTGTATCCTACTGTAAGCAGATCTATTTAATACTGTGGAATTTACTGTAACATTTCAGTTAGTCTAGTCATTACAGTAATGATTTCCCCCACACTTTCTCTCAAATATCCCATGCACTATAGTACCTCTGTGTAGGCCTATTCCAACGGGTACATGTACCCCAGGCTTTGTATCACTGGAGTAATGGTCAGTTATATATTGAAATTGTCTTTTACACTTGTGTACAGTATGATGACTGATTTGATGGCTTTCTTTTACTCTATTATAGAGAATAATAGCACTGGAAGGAACGAGACCCCTCACATCCTCGTGTTTGTGGATGAAGCAGGTTTCAACCTGGCCAAGGGCCGAAGACGGGGCCATAATATCATTGGCCGCCGGGCCACGGTGGATATCCCAGGCCAGCGAGGGGGCAATATTACTATGTGTGGTGCCATTTCTGAGAATGGTGTGGCCACTCACATCCCCAGTCTTGGCCCATACAACACACAGAAGCACCTCATTTTCTTGGACCGCCTTCATTAGGATTTGGTCCCTGAAAATGAGAGAGGTCTAGTAGAGCCTGAACTACCAATTTATGTAGTTGTATGGGACAATGTAAATTTCCACCGTGGCCCGCTAATCAGGGCCTGGTTCACCACTCATCCAAGGATGCTCATGGAGTTCCTACCACCTTACTCTCCATTCCTTAACCCAATTGAGGAGTTTTTCTCTGCTTGGAGGTGGAGAGTGTATGAACATCAGGCCATGGATCAAAGGTCAGGGACCTTTGATCCATGCAATGGATGCCATTGCATGCCGCGTCCATGCAATGGACGCGGCATGTGACGATATCACAGGGGATCAGTGTAGGGGGTGGTTGAGACATTCACGCCGTTTCTTTCCTTGCTGCATTACACGACAGAATAGATGCTGCGATGTGGATGAAAATCTATGGCCAGACAGACAGCAGTGTATAGATGGTCAGGGGGATGAGGAGGACGGCCAGGAGGATGAAGAGGACGGTGGCCAGGAGGGCGAGGATGGTGGCCAGGAGAGAGAGGGTGAAGATGACCAGTGAAGTGCCACAGTAAATCAACTTTCTTTACAGTACTGTAGGCTATATATCATTTTGCTTGTATTTGTTTTGTCTTGTTTTGTTGTTGTTGTTTAGAGCATATACAGTATATGATGCTGTATTCATTTTATTTTTACTGTGCTGGCAGTAACTTTACAGTATGTGTGTGAAAACTGAAATAAAAATTACAATTTCCTTGCCAGTATGAGTGAAATGTATGATGTTGAACCTTGAAGGCTACTCTTTTACTCTTGCAGTAAAAAAAATTTCCCTCAGTTTTATACACAACTGTTTTCTGTTGGCAAGACAAAAAATGTGCAGTAACCAATACCATTGAAGGACTGGGCTACTGCAAGACTTACAGGTGGGGAGGATATTCCATGGTCCTCGTCCCATGAGGGCTATTCCAATGGTCCTCATCCATACTAACAAAACATCTAAACATATTGACTTGCAGTGCTTACACAGTGCCAAAGGGACGATGCATTTTGGGGGCACTGACTATTTGAATGAGAAAGAAATTTAGTTTTGACACATAAGTAAACTGTTTTGGGAGAGATATGAGCTTTTGTTGTGCTGAAACATCCAAATAATATTTGGCAAAGGTACGAAGAGTGTTGAGCTTGTCCAGTCTGGTTCAAGAAATGAGCCAAAGCCGTTGAGACAAAGGAATTTGGTCAGAAGCATGAATGAACAGTTTTGGGAGAGATATGAACTTTTGCAAGTGAGCTGAAGTATTGTGCCAAATGAACTTAGAGTTTTGAGAATGTAATTTCGGTTTCAAGAAATGAGCCAAACCAATGGAGAAGTAAGATAATCTTAGATTGCTAGAACACGGTACAACAATGAGGCCTGTTTGTGTTGAGTGTCTGGGACATTAAGTAACAATCCAGGTCTTCAGTCACTCTCAGCCTTCACAATACACTTGAGATGACTCTTAGGGTCTTTAAAGTGATATAAAGGTATTTAGATTACTTTAAACAGGGACATGTACACTCTAAATGAGTACTCTTCCTCTGGCTCGTCATTCAAGGCCACTGGGGCAACCTGTGAGAGCCATAGACACCACCTTAAGAAAGACTTCAAGCGTTTAGTTAGACAGATAATATGGATTATAATATTAATGTTTAAAGATGGTAAAGAGGTATTAGGAAAAACTGACTTTCTACAATTTTATGGTGTTCCCTCGTCAAAAACATGCTGGAAGTGGTTTTAGATGTCATCCATGTATGTTTGAATAATCTAGTGATCTCTCCCCATCCAAACCCACCTTCTGGTTAGCAGTACCATTCTGTCCAGAACTCCACCCACAAGCCAATGTCATACATGCTTCTGCATAACACTTTTGTATAAATATACAAAAGCAGGATACAAACAACATGACATTATAACTTCACAAACCTGATGTGATGTGCTGTAGTCTCATGCACGCTGATTGTTGCTGTCTGAAGGGGATAAGCAAAGACTCAGAGTTTCAAAACCAAAACTTATTAAACATGTTCATATTTTGTTTCTGATGAATATAACCGTTGAATGTAAAAATTATTGTTTTGATAATATTGGAAAGCAATGTTCCCCCTAATTTTTAATGTGTCTGAGCAAACACACTAACTCCCTGAGTGTTCCTGCTTGGACTCCTGTGAGCGACATCCGACATGCACACTGTGGCCACACCAGTATCACACCTGAGATCGTCACAAGTTACAGATTATTCATCAAATTACTGCAGTTATTTGCGTTAGATTACTTTTAATTTAACTGATTTTTTTGGTCCACATAGAATGACAAAGAGAAAAATCTGTTCATGAGCTTTGTATATGTTGCATGTCAGTGAAACATTAAACAGTACAATATTTTGAAAAATAACCTCAAATAATTAAAATAACTTCAAATAAAAAAACTGTGGGCTACGGCCCATAAATGAGCAGTGTATAAATCTGTAAAATTACATTAAGAGATTTTTTTAGCTTGATAAATATGGCCTGCATATAGCTGCAGATTTTTTTATGGATTGTAGGACCTATAGGCCATAAGATGGGTAATCTTTCCCAAAATAATGATCACCAAAATAAGTATAAATTATTATCACTTTAAATCTTGTTTTTTAATTATTAGCCTATTTCAGTAATTTTGCATGAGTGACAGCGCTCTGTGGTATAATGCTCTGGGGAGAGGATTCACACTTTGAGAAAGTCCCATCTTATGGCTCACAAAAAACTATGAAAACAAAGTAAACAGGGGAAGATTACATTATGGCTCTACCTGTCTCCTCTTCCTGTGTTCTTCCCTCCATGATCTGCCACTCTGACAGCGGAGATGTGCAACTACAACTACTGAAGGAAGCTAGAGAAACGCAGTCGAAATGTGTCTGTAGTCGTCTTCTCCCTGACGCGTGTCACATTCACATGTGCATCTATCAGATTGGTCGTTCCGTGTGTCTAACCAGCGCTTTGTTTGTCAGTTGAGGTTAGATTTTATTTTATGCGCTGCCCGCACGCACCTAGAGGGAGCTCTGGTTAGCATTAGCGTATCTTAACTCCGCTGCACTGTTATTACTGTTATAGCATGTATGGGCAGGGCACGTACACAAGTATTGTCAATGCCATGATTGGCTGCGTAGCGTAAGTGAATCGTACCGTATGATTGGCTGGGCACCTGTCACTCACTGAGTTACAGCAAAATGATACAGAAAAAAATATAGATCTAATTCATTTACAGTGCACTGCATAAGGTTTTCTTGTGCGCTGAGAATGTGCGAGCAGTGCGCAATTGCGCAGGCGCGCAGCTTAGAGGGAACACTGTTGGAAAGTATCTTGAGTGTTGAAATGACAGGTCGATCTCTATCCCTGCTAATCACTTTGGATGAGGTGAAGGAGACTCTAGTTGTGACATTTAGTTGTGACATTTTACAGTGCAGAGAGGACATAAACAAACTGATGGAGATTCTTTTGCAGCATAACAAGATGAAATGTTATGGAATTTAATTACAGATTCAAAGGTAAGCACAAAGGCTGTTATTATTTAGATTACATGTCTCCACGGGGTCTTATTCTGTATAAACCCTGTAAAAAACGTGTTCTGAAATGGACTGGATTCTTGTATTAGTTCATATTTTTAATATGTATGTAAATGTATGTGTATATAAATATGTAAATGTATATAAGCAGCTCTTGAGGTCAAAAGAAGTCAGCTGTGTGCTGTCTGCAACTAATTGTAATGTATATTACTGTCCAAGAGTTAGGAAGTTAACATGCCGGTTGGCAGCATGGTGGATGAGTGGCTCACACTCACTTTATCGCAAGAAGGTGCCGGGTACCTGTGTGGAGTTTGCATGTTCTTCCTGTGGGATATCTCTGGCCAAGAGATAGGTCAAACCTTCAGTTAAAGGAACATTAACGTTTTTTACAATCTGAACCTTATTTCGGTAATAAAACACGTTGATTTACTCACCCATATCACTTTAGTGACATTTGGAGCAGTTCCGTAGATTTGGTAGGATAGGATATCTGGGTAACGTGATTGCTCAGGGCACAATGTTGCGGTCAACAAATAACACAAACTTTAGCACTTTTCAAATCACAGAAGCTTGTTGTGTCAGCGTGTCCAAAGCTGCCTGAAACCCGATATCCAGCTATAGTTTCATTTGATGATGTCATCATAGAGGACAGCGTGCATGTGCAAATTCCCCAGCTGATTCGCAGATAAACACTGCTCTGAACTTTTCCGTTGCGAGCGACACATGGCTGAAGATTCGGACTTTGAAACTGAAGAGGAGTTATTTGAGTATGATGGCCGTCCCTATCGTTTTGAGCCTGAGTATACGGATGAGGAGGTATTAGAAAGAATGAAGCGGAGACAGTTTGAGGAGGAGCGCACCAGATAACAGCCATGGGTATCGGATTACTTCTCAGAACCGCACGCTCCACTGGCCTTCCTTATTTTCCTTTGCTGGTAAAAAATCGTCCAGACTGAAGTGGGTACTGCAAACACGATGGTCCAAACGTCTTACAGCTTTGCCTTTTATGTCTGGGTCCATTCTCAAAGCAAGTAGCTCCGGATTCTGATGAGGAAGCCTGTGAAAGCTCAACTTCGTCCAAGATGTTATTTTGTTTTCGCAACCAGGATAAATGCATGTTTGCACCATTTTCTCAAGCGGAGATGTTTTTGTCTGAGCTTCTTTCGGACTGTAACCGAGATCTGACAGCTGGGAATTCGCGCATGCACGCTGTCCTATATGATGACGTCATCAAATGAAAATATAGCTGGATAACGGGTTTCAGGCCGCTTTGGACTCCACTTGTGAGTGCAGCAATGCACCCCACTAGCCTCGGCCTCGGTGTTTCTAGAAGTTTCTTTCCGACGCGTCACGTAAAGTAAATAAAGAGTCTTGAATCCAAGTTTGTCTTTTCTATCTTTACTAAAGTGAAAGGTCATACAGAGCGGGTACAAATAAGGTGAATAAAGGTGTATGTGTGGTGATGTCCTTCTTGACGTCTTTGCGTGTCGTATAGCGGTGAGCTCCTGCCTGTCACTGGGAGACCGGGCTTCCTTGTACTCCCTGGCTCCCAACAGGACTCACCCTACGTTGCGTTGTCGACGGTGCTACTGGTTCTTCTTTGCTGTCCGTAAGTGCCTTGTAACGGTGCGCGTTCCCGTCTGTCACCCGGGAGACGGCCAATGTTACACCCTTGCGTGGTTATTACGCGACGGTCAAAAGACTGTGTAGCTTCTGTGGTCCAGGACGTCTTATTACCCCGTCAACCCTTGACTCGAGGTAACCTCCTGGCCACCAGACCGCGGCTTCTATCCACACTACCTATGTAGCGTGGTCTCTTTCTTCGTGTGTGTGTGTGTGTGTGTGTGTGTGTGTGTGTTATGTGTCTTGGTGAGGTGTGTCTTCTTCGGTGTCTGTGTCCTCTCTGGCTAGTAGTGATGTTACGAGATGGGCTGAGGCTGCGAAGCGTGTGCCGAGTAATGAAGGGGGCGTGTCCGCGAAGCGCAATTCGAGGCTCGCTTCATTTGGGGGAGGAGCCAAAATGATGACGTTCGAAGCCTCGCTGCCCGGCTGTACCACGTGACTACTTCGGGAAGCGGTTCAGATTTTGCCGCAGGATTTTCCAGCTGTATAAACCCCTCAGGCTCCATTCAAAATGTGGGGATTTGAAGGAGAGCTGCATCAGTTGAGAGTTTGGATCAGGGCTCTCAAGGCTCACGCTTGAGAGTGTGACACACGCAATTCGACGTATTCACACGCGCACACGCCACACATGGCATTTCTCACGCTGATTTGTGTTATTTTTTTTATTTTTTATTTTTTTGTGCCCAGAAAATCGGTCTGTGTGGCTTAGTTTATGCAGGCTCCGCGCGTTTTCAGCGCCGCCCCCTCCCCCTGCTCCCGACCGTTCGCTCCGAGCGGAGGCCGGAGCAGATGCGCCGTCCCCCGGGCACGTCCTGAGCCTCAGTCCCGGTGCCAAGTCTCCTCTGAGACGCACCGACTCCGGTCCCCGTGTCTCCGTCTGTGCGTAACGTGTCCCCCCCCGACGGCTTACGCGCGGCCCAGAGCCGAACTGCCCATGGTGAGTCGCGGTGAGACGCGATGAGACGCGGTGAGACGCGGTGAGCCGCGGGCCCGGTGCATTGACCAGACTCTTACATGAATCCCGCTCTCCCCCGCCCCTCTCAGCGCGCACTGACAAAGTGCGGTGATGATAAAACAAACTGAGAACCATCAGGTAATAACTTCATTTCTATAACTCTCATTAGTTGCTTTGTAGTTTAAGTTTGCTCTTTAGACAAACAGGGCTCTCAGCACGCAATTCGACGTGTTCACACGCTCACACGGCATTTCTCACGCAATTCAAGCGCGGAAAAACGTTCACTCGCACTTGAGAGCCCTGGTTTGGATAGAGTTTGGAGAGTCTAGATACTAGAGTTTCATAGCGTTTATATAGTTTGGAGAGAGTTTGGAGAGAGTTTGGAGAGCGTTTGGAAAGTTTAGGAAGAGAGATCTAGGAGAGTGAGGAGAGTAGGATAGGTGATAGGATGGAGCCAGTGAGGAAGAGGAGGTCTTCCCCTGTGTGGGAACACTTTGATCTGAAACCAAACCAAAACCTGTTGAGAAACTCTTGTTTCTGAACAAAAATGAATAAAAAAATTCCCCTGTCCTGTACATCATTGTCCAAGTTACACAAGCATAATCTGTGTCCTTTTCCTAGTTCCACAAACACTTTCACTGTCCTCTGCCCGATTATGCCCTTGCCATTTTCAGAAAAACAGCTTAACATTTCATTTCATTTTATTTTATTTATTTAACAGGACAATGTACAGCCACATAATGCCAAAGGCAGAGATGCTTGTATCAGATTATACCTTGAAATCTAATTTCCATCTGTAGTCCTTTAACCTGTCATATATGATCATTTTGGGAAAATTTACACACGCAGAATACATCCAAAATTTATTATACACATATGAGATAATATATGTATAGAAATTATTTGGTCATACATGTTTTGTAATTAATAGTCATTCCCAACAGACACAAAAATTCAATGCGTCACACATTGTGGTTCAAATACAGCTGCCTGTGATTACACACTTGGCCAATAGGTGGTTTCGTGCGCACATGAAGCTTCGAGAAATTAACCTTTTCTCGAACCAATTGGCTCAAGTGGTTCAATGCCTCATGAGGCTTCATCTCACCATCACTACTGGCTAGTGTGGTCCTTACCTCTGTATTTTGTAGTAGGTGAGATCAAAGATAAAAAGAACAAGGAACAAGGAAAGAACAAAGTGGTCCAATCACAATGCATTTCCTGAACCAGAAGGCGGGACAGGAAGTGCTGTTATAAACAGAATATTCCAGAACACAGAATGTACGAAATGGCTCCTACACGACTTAAAATCTACGCTGACAAAGCGAGCTTCTGTGATTTGAAAAGTGCTAAAGTTTGTGTTATTTGTTGACCGCAACATTTTGCCCCGAGCACTCACGTTACCCAGATATCCTAACCTACCAAATCTACGAAACTGCTCCAAATGTCACTAAAGTGATATGGGTAAATCAACGAGTAAATCAACATGTTTTATTACCGAAATAAGGTTTAGATTGTAAAAAACTTTAATATTCCTTTACGGCAGTCCTGACCAAGACAAGCTCAAGATCACGGACATGGCACTGAAGGGTGGGTCAAATGCAAAGGGCAATAAAGTATAACTTGAACCTTAAAGCTCAGATCTGGTCTCTGAGAGTTATGAAACATACTTGCAAACTCACCATGGTGAATAATTAGGATGTTCAGAATGCATAAAGTAAGTAGGGAATAACTTTGGACCACTGCAAACCATTTAAAATTAACATTACATTACATTTTAAGACAGTAAAACTCAAGTACAGCATCTCTAATTTTGAAATATAAATTGCAAATCTGAAAACAAAATTTGTCAGAAAAACCACAAGGTAATTTTATCTTATATATCTTATCTTATATAACGCCCCCAAAAGATACATCCCGTTCAAACTCTGTTAAATAAATTCAACCTGAACAATTTCCAGAACTCCAGGGAGTGAAAACAGAGGTCAGCTCTATTAGCACCTCGTTCCCCCGCACATGGCGTAAACAGCACCTTGCCTGTTTATCATTGGTCTCTAATGCTCCGTCGGTGTTTGGAGCAGCCGACAGGAGCTATGCGAGAGGGGGCATAAACTGTTTGGCTCTTCCATGTCCGCGAGCTGCACATTTAAGCATTTTTTTTAGGGTGGAACTACTAAACATTTCCGCGTAAAAGGTGAAATGGAGTTAAGAGGCTGTCAGGACATTAGTGGTGAGAGGTAAACACTAGGAGGGAGACGGGGGGAGGACTTGAAAATGTTTTTATTGCAAGAAAATTGAACAGACGTTAGAACAAAATGTTAGGACAGCTGCTGCCTCTAAGTTGTTTCCAGCTAGTGTTGTTGTGTCCTAGGGCAAGACACTTAACACAGATGTTATTAACACCAACATGTGACTGAGGACTGAATGGATAATGAACTAATTAGAGCTATATTTGTGAATTGTTGCTGTGAACATTCTGCATAGTTTTCCCCCACTGAAATCTGATGGGCCTCTGGCTTGTCTCCATGGAGATGCAGATCTGAAATCTTTCATAAGTCTTTAATCTTGCATTCATTCAATTGAGAAAATAACTCATCCATAATAATAATAATAGTAATAATAATAATAATAATAATAAATATAGCTGCAAGCAGCAATGTGGGGGCCAAACACCGTTTGACAGGGTCTAACAAGGTCTGACAGGATCTAACAGAGTCTGACAGGGTCTGACAGGGTCAGGGTCTAACCCGTGGGTAATGAGGAGACTGGCTGGAATGTGCATGCCAAATTTCACAACTTTTTACCAGACGGTTCTAGGGGTTGCCATAGACTCCCATGGTGAAAGGAATAAAGAATAATAATAACAATCAGGAGACCAGAACATCAAAGGAAAGATCAAAGGGTTTCTAGGCAACTTCGCTAGGCAACTTCGCTAGGCAACTTCGCTAGGCAACTTCGCTAGGCAACGCAGAACAATCACTATTTCTTTATCTTTTATTATTACATGGTACATATATTAACACCACAACAACATTCGCTAAGCACTCAGAAGACACATCGGGGGATGTGGGCACGGGAATAAACACTACCGGGCATTAGGGCTAAGAGGAACAGGGGAAGTGTAGAGGACCAAGGGGCTTGCCCCAGGTGAACACTATAGGGTGCCTAGCACCTTCGGTGCTTGGCCCCCTAAATATAGCTGCAAGCAGCAATGTGTGGGGCAAAGCACCGTTTGACAGGGTCTAACAAGGTCTGACAGGATCTAACAGAGTCTGACAGGGTCTGACAGGGTCAGGGTCTAACCCTGTCAGAACAGACACATCAAAGACAGATCAAAGGTTGCTAGGTGCGTTGCTAGGCAATTGACAAATTTCTGCAACTTTGACCTGCTGCTGCCACTAGACGGTTGGGGCTGGGGGCCTATAAATCGCTGTGGGTAATGAGGAGACTGGCTGGAATGTGCATGCAAAATTTTACAACTTTTACCAGACGGTTCTAGGGGTTGCCATAGACTCCCTTGGTGAAAGGAATAAAGAAAAATAATAATAAGAATCAGGAGACCAAAACATCAAAGGAAAGATCAAAGGGTTGCTAGGCAACTTCGCCAGGCAACGCGAACAATTACTTTTTTTTTTTAATCTTTTAATCAACAATCACTTTTTTTTTTTTTTTTTTAATCTTTTAATGTTACAAGGTACACAATAACACACACTTCAGGTACATAATAGTACATATTTCATCACCACAATAACATTCACAAAGCACTCAGAAGACACATCGGGGGATGCGGGTACGGGAATAAACACCACTGGGCACAAGGGCCAAGAGAAACAGGGGGAATGTAGAGGACCAATGGGATGAAGAAAGGGCCTGGGGGAGAGCAAAGGTGATGCAGTGCAAACACATTTCTGTGTTTCCTCTGCCATCGGATGGCCAGTCTCTTTATCCGGGCTTTCGCCCCGTCCCACCAGTCTATCAGAGAATCATACACTCCAATTTCAGTATCGAAACAGTCGTATAACCTCTCCATTTTCCGAATGAAGCTGAGATCGTCCAGGGGACCCATCAGACGCGCCTTGGAGTCACGGAGCACTCAGAGGACCTCCGGAGCCTCTTAACACTTTGTCTAACATCATCAAGGTCCGCTTCAACATCGCCACTGCAGAAGTCCATCTGCTCTCCCACTGCGCCCGCACACGTGGTAGCGGGCCCAGAGGGGCACGCGGAGGCCGGACCACACGGGCCTGGAGCGGAGATCTGATCACACGGGCCCGGAGCGGAGACCACATCACACGGGGCCGGAGCGGACGAGGGCCGGAGGGAGGGTCTGAGATCTGAGCTTCGCCCCGTTCGTCTTCCGGGTGCGGCCAGACCCGGGGGCCCGGACCCCGGGCCGCGCCACTCCCCCCGCTCCGGGGGTGAGGCGCTGGACCGCAGCGGCATCCGTAGCAGCATTCGCCTCAGCTCCCGCCGCCACGGCTACAGGGCGGAGGCCCCCCCCTGCGGCGCGTGGAGGCAGCCCCTCATCCCTCGCCATCACGAGTGCCCGTGCACTCTGAATCACAGCATCCTGGACAGGCTCACTGTCCCGACCCGAGGCGACGGAGGAGGGGGAAGAGGAGGCGCAAGGAGGCAGCCCCTCGCCCTCCACCATCACGAGTGCCTGTGCACTCCGAATCGCAGCATTCTGGACAGGCTCACTGTCCTGACTCGAGGCGACGGAGGGGGGGGCGGGTCCAGCCCCAGCTGCAGGGCCGCCACCATCACCTCCCGCGCTCCGCTCCCCTTGGCCAGAGTCACGGCCGCCCGAGCACTCGGCCCTGGGCCCCGCGCACTCGCGGGCGTAATGCCCCTGACCCCCACACTTCCTACAGAGGAAGCCAGGGCACTCACGCAACACATGGCCCGGCTGGAGACATCCCCTGCACAGCTTCACCTGATTGTCGTGTATGACTCTAAAGTACGCGGGCCCCTCCTCCGTGTCGAACTTGACAGAATACGGCAGAGACCTGACAGCGGCAGTGAAACGCACCCTCACAAACCTGGTGCCGTCCGCGATGCCAGTCCCCGGCCACACTTTCCTCCGTATCCCGGAAACAGCGGAGACTCCCCAGGAGCTGAGCTTCTGCACGATTTCCTCATCCTGGACGTACGCCGGCAGGCCCAAGAAGGAGACCACCATCTCGTTCCTGTCGATGGCTCGCCCATGGACCCTGGTGTCGCCGATCCGGAACCCATCCAGCAGCTTTTCCTTGGCTGCCTGGGACGCCACCGTTATCTCGTACTTATCCTTGGTCACCATGCGGCAGGCAAGCACAGTCCCACATATCTCCTGCGCGGTCTTCAGCAAGGCCATAGGGGACAGGCCGGCTCCACCCACCAGGTCCAGAAGGACCGTCAGATCTTTACGGTATTCTACATTCACATTCTCCTTCGCATCCCCACCATTCTTCCTGGTACGATCCTCATTCTTACCACCCGCGTCCTTAGGCGGCTTCGCCGCCGGGCCTTGGGGCCCTGCGGGGGTTGTCATCGCGCTGCCCACCTGGGGGGGAGCAGAGCTCGCGGAACACGGTGAAACCGCCACCCCCGCAGCCGGGGCGCTGGGAGGAGGTGAGCCAACAACCGAAAGGAGCTGAGAAGCCAAAATTGTCCAAAAAGTTCAAAGAAGGAAACAAAAAAAAAAAAAAAAAAAAAACTAGGCCCGCTCCGGCGGAGCGCGCCGTATGTACGTGTGCTCGCTTTGAAGTAGGGTGCAAAGCCAACAATCACTATATAACAATCAACAATCACTATAGGGTGCCTAGCACCTTCGGTGCTTGGCCCCCTAATAATAATCAGGAGACCAAAACATCAAAGTAAAGATCAAAGTGTTGCTAGGCAACTTCGCCAGGCAACGCAGAACAATCACTATTTTTATCTTTTAATATTACAAGGTACACAATAATACACACTTCAGGTACATAATAGTACATATTCCATCACCACAATAACATTCACAAAGCACTCAGAAGACAGATCGGGGGATGCGGGTACGGGAATAAACACCACTGGGCCCAAGGGCTAAGAGAAACAGGGGGAATGTAGAGGACCAAAGGGATGAAGAAAGGGGCCTGGGGGAGAGCAAAGGTGATGCAGTGCAAACACATTTCTGTGTTTCCTCTGCCATCGGATGGCCAGTCTCTTTATCTGGGCTTTCGCCCCGTCCCACCAGTCTATCAGAGAATCATACACTTCAATTTCAGTATCGAAACAGTCGTATAACCTCTCCATTTTCCGAATGAAGCTGGGATCGTCCAGGGGACCCATCAGACGCGCCTCGGAGTCACGGAGCACTCAGAGGACCTCCGGAGCCTCTTAACGCTTTGTCTAACATCATCAAGGTCCGCTTCAACATCGCCACTGCAGAAGTCCATCTGCTCTCCCACTGCGCCCGCACACGTGGTAGCGGGCCCAGAGGGGCACGCGGAGGCCGGACCACACGGGCCCGGAGCGGAGATCTGATCACACGGGCCCGGAGCGGAGACCACATCACACGGGGCCGGAGCGGACGATGGCCGGAGGGACTCGTCCCCCATGGTCTGAGATCTGAGCTTCACCCCGTTCGTCTTCCGGGTGCGGCCAGACCCGGGGGCCTGGACCCCGGGCCGCGCCGCTCCCCCCGCTCCGGGGGTGAGGCGCTGGACCGCAGCAGCATTCGGCTCAGCTCCCGCCGCCACGGCTACAGGGCGGAGGCCCCCCTCTGCGGCGCGTAGAGGCAGCCCCTCGCCATCACGAGTGCCTGTGCACTCTAAATCACAGCATCCTGGACAGGCTCACTGTCCCGACTCGAGGCGACGGAGGAGGGGGAAGAGGAGGCGCAAGGAGGCAGCCCCTCGCCCTCCGCCATCACGAGTGCCTGTGCACTCTGAATCACAGCATCCTGGACAGGCTCACTGTCCCGACTCGAGGCGACGGAGGAGGGGGAAGAGGAGGCGCAAGGAGGCAGCCCCTCGCCCTCCGCCATCACGAGTGCCTGTGCTCTCTGAATTACAGCATCCTGGACAGGCTCACTGTCCCGACTCGAGGCGACGGAGGAGGGGGCGGGTCCAGCCTCAGCTGCAGGGCCGCCACCATCACCTCCCGCGCTCCGCTCCCCATGGCCAGAGTCACGGCGGCCCGAGCACTCGGCCCTGGGCCCCGCGCACTCTCGGGCGTAATGCCCCTGACCCCCACACTTCCTACACAGGAAGACAGGGCACTCACGCAACACATGGCCCGGCTGGAGACATCCTCTGCACAGCTTCACCTGATTGTCGTGTATGACTCTAAAGTACGCGGGCCCCTCCCTCAGTGTCGAACCTGACAGAATACAGCAGAGACCTGACAGCGGCAGTGAAACGCACCCTCACAAACCTGGTGCCGTCCGCGATGCCAGTCCCCGGCCACACTTTCCTCCGTATCCCGGAAACAGCGGAGACTCCCCATGAGTTGAGCTTCTGCACGATTTCCTCATCCCGGACGTACGCCGGCAGGCCCAAGAAGGAGACCACCATCTCGTCCCTGCCGATGGCTCGCCCATGGACCCTGGTGTCGCCGATCCGGAACCCATCCAGCAGCTTGTCCTTGGCTGCCTGGGACAAGATGGTGGTCTCCTTCTTGGGCCTGCCGGCGTAGAGTCCAATCACTATAGGGTGCCTAGCACCTTCGGTGCTTGGCCCCCTAATAAGAAGAATCAGGAGACCAGACACATCAAAGGAAAGATCAAAGGGTTGCTAGGCAACGTCGCTAGGCAACGTCGCTAGGCAACGTCGCTAGGCAACGTCGCTAGGCAATGTCGCTAGGCAATGTCGCTAGGCAATGTCGCTAGGCAATGTCGCTAGGCAATGTCGCTAGGCAACGCAGTACAAGCAGTATAGGGTGCCTAGCACCTACGGTGCTTTTCCCCTAATAATAATAATAATTAAAAAACTTCACAGACTTGACTTGGGGGGTATTCCACGAATGTCGCTAAACATAGCGGCGCCTAAGTGGTTAGTCCTCGCCGGACTTAGCCGCAACCCAGATTAAAGCCTGAAGTCGTTCCACTAACACATTTCAGCTGTGCCTCATCAGTGCTAAGTTCAGTCAGGCCTATCCAGTCCTGGCCTACGCGCGAGCACGGGGTACATAAGAAGCCCTGAACAAGCGACGGTCGAAAACACGATCATGGTGAAGATTCGGGGCGATTATTTCAGCGCATCAGAACAGAAGTTGCTTTTGGAACTCTACAACACATTTTCAATAACCAAGGCGAGAGACATGGCGTGGCAGAAGATCGCCGAGCGCTTAAATACATAAGTTAAGTATATATATAACAGTGCTGGAGTTTGTTGAGTTTTTTAAGTATGTTTTCACCATTGGTGTTAAGACAAGTCCGTGGGGGAGAGGATGTGCTACGGTTTGACATGTGGGGGATGCAGGATTGATACTCAGGGGAAGCAGTTGGTGTCATAAAATGTTTATATTCATATTTGTAGAGCAGTCTTGTCAGTTGTAATTTATTTTTACTGTGTAAAAGTATTTGCTCCAACTAATACGTTAAATTGTGTTATCTTGTCTTTGAGCAGGAATAATATGAAGAGCACTGTTTTGCAGGTAAAGACAAAACATAAAAACATTTTGCACAGTGGTAAATAGGCTAATATTAATATTATTATTCAGTGAAATTAGTAATACTGTTGAAATGGTACCTTAATTTAATTTAAAATGAACAGTAGCTACCAAGCCACAGGAGGTGGGAGCCCCCCTCAAAATCTTTCACCTGCAGAGGAGCTGGCACTGGCCCTAAACCGGGGTTGCCCACTGGTGGAGGTAATTGAAGGAGGGACCCCATCAAAGATCCTTCCTGCGAGTTCTCGTGAGGAGTATATTCAAAGTATTCTCTCGACTAATGCTTGCCTCAGCTGTGATCCAAGCATTTGTATTTTTTAATAGTATGCTTGTGTTCTAGTTACTGAAGATGGCGTACACTTGGACCCTCCTCAGCAGTCCTCCAGCAGTGCCTTGCCTGACCCTCAGCGGTCCTCCAGCAGTGGCCTCACACCAGAATGTCTAATGCCTAATGTCTTTTTTTGTTTTATGCCTATTGATGGAAATTGATAAATAGGAGTTCATTAAAAAGGGTTGCACAGCATCTCTGAAGCAAATTTGTTGAATCATTGAAATGTTGCATCATGGAGTGTGCCTGTTATTTGGCTACATTTTGTTTTAAAAGTAAAGGTTTACCTTTAACTGTATTCTTTGATAGAGATGTCACATAAAATATAAAGTGTCAATGTCGTCAAGTGAGAGTGATGTTAGGCCCAGCTGATATAAGTTCTATGATGATATGAAAAATTGTTGGGTAAATTAATTCACATTTGTGTAATGTGTGGCAAATATAAATTCGTGAAAATGTAACACAAAATTCACTCAAATACATCAGTAAGAGGAATCGAACCCGGGACACCCCCACCAATGACACAGTACTTAACCACTTGACCAAAGTCATTCTCTGTGTGGCCTCTGGAATTCTTCTATTTGATAATGTCGTAAAGACAGCGGCTCAAAATAATATTTTGAAATTACTGGAAATTTGTCAAAACTGACCAAGAACGTAAGTTTTTTTTTTTTGTTTTTTTTTTGCTGATATTCTTTTCGGATAACACAGATAGTCATGCGAGAGGTGTGCGGAACTGTTTTTTGACACTCTGTTTACTTCCGGTATGTATTCTCTGCGACACGGCCTGTTTAAGCCACATCTTTAGCCTGCCCCGGACCAGGCTAGCTCTGAGGACCATGTTGCCGCAGTAACTCAGCTGCAACTAATGTTAGCGAGAGTCATGGAACCGAACTCTCACTAAAACTAGCGCGGACTGGCGAATAAAGCCGGGCTTTGCGCTTAGCCGTGTTCGTGGAATACCCCTCTGTAACCTGCCCCGGCTGACTTCATCTCCTTGTCTCTTTGGAAATTGAGTCGTTCAATGCCATACCATTCAGTGCAAGAAAAATAAAAGCTAAATGGAGACCAGCAGGTAGTTGAAACTCCAACAGGGCTACATTGCACAGATCTGATCATAGAAATGTAAGACTTTGAATGAAAAAGACACAGAGATGCAAAATTTGTGTTCAAGGGCGAGACACGTTTTAGAGATATTCATTTGAAATTTCTTCTGTAATTCTCTCACATACATGTAAGAAAATAACATTTTCAAAATAACAGTTTGATAATGTGGTGTTATTATTTAAAGCAAGGCATTTTAGTTTGTAAAAATTCCATCACATTTTGAATTTCAAAAATGGATGGGGCCAGGTTAAATTTCTTACTCGTAAAAAGATTCTGAAATAACAGAAAAGTTGCATGGCTGATGCTGTTTTCCTGCATTTTAAGAAAACAGCATTTGAAGTCACAAAGTTCCACATAAATCTATGGAGGCAAGTTGATTGAATTCAATATTCAATCCTCTTTCAGTGCAGGTTGTACAGTTGTGTTGTTTCCACATGAAAGCTTTGGGCAATCTTTAATCGCTTATTTTCAAGACACCCTATTTCTGCACCCATGTTCACCGGTACACACCCACTGTGACATACACACTCTGGTCTCTAATTCTCTAAATGAAAACATAATGAGCTACAGGTGTCATATAGCAAGGCTTGAAGGCTCATGTAGGCTCGGGCTGGTGCACATATACTCTGTGTACATTCTTGTGAGGCTGGGAGATAATGGGGCTGTGGAGTGGACAGGAGCTGCTCGGAGCCAGAAAAACAAACACACATCCTTCACACACCACTGCTCAGCACTGAGCAAACACCACCACACCTTTTCTCTGTCTCCATGACTGCCACTGCACTAGCCTCAGACCCACAATACACACTTGTCTAATACTTATAAGATGAGAGTCTGGTAACCCTAACCCAATTAAGGACATGTATGAGCCCTCCGTATCAAAACAAATGTGTCTACTTACAAGGAGAGGAAAAACTACCCTGTTATTCTGAGCTGAGAAAAATCTCATTTTATTCAAAATGATGGTGACCAGTGAGTTCTTGTGTGACTGAAATGAACATAAGATGACTGGACAATACTGTCTGAACCTGACTTGAGGTGCGATGGAGAATGGCGACCAGACTCTTCTCTCTCAGTATAAAACTACACAGATATGAGTGTGGACCATGAGCAGCCTCAGGGGGCTTCAGGAGAAGAGGTTAGGGGAGGAAGGTACTTTAAAGATAATTGAAACACACAATTCTACTTGATTAAAACAAGGGATCGACTGATACGGTCGTTTTCTTGTGAAGAATCAACAACAAGTGGGACACAATCATGAAGTGGAACACACTTTATTGGATATTTTAAACTTTTTTAACAAATAAAAAACGAAAAATTGGGCGTGCAAAATCATTCAGCCCCTTTACCTTCAGTGCAGCAAACTCTGTCCAGAAGTTCAGTGAGGATCTCTGAATGATTCAATGTTGACCTAAATGACTAACGATGATAAATGGAATCCACCTGTGTGTAATCAAGTCTCTGTATAAATGCACCTGCACTGTGATAGTCTCAGAGGTCTGTTTAAAGCGCAGAGAGCATCATGAAGAACAAGGAACACACCAGGCAGGTCCGAGATACTGTTGTGGAGAAGTTTAAAGCTGGATTTGGATACAAAAAGATTTCCCAAGCTTTAAACATCCCAAGGAGCACTGTGCAAGCAATAATATTGAAATGGAAGGAGTATCAGACCACTGCAAATCTACCAAGATCTGGCCGTCCCCCTAAACTTTCAGCTCATACAAGGAGAAGACTGATCAGAGATGCAGCCAAGAGGCCCATGATCACTCTGGATGAACTGCAGAGGTCTACAGCTGAGGTGGGAGAATCTGTCCATAGGACAACAATCAGTCGTATACTGCACAAATCTGGCCTTTATGGAAGAGTGGCAAGAAGGAAGCCATTTCTTAAAGATATCCATAAAAAGTGTCGTTTTAAAGTTTGCCACAAGCCACCTGGGAGACACACCAAACATGTGGAAGAAGGTGCTCTGGTCAGATGAGACCAAAATCGAACTTTTTGGCAACAATGCAAGACGTTATGTTTGGCGTAAAAGCAGCACAGCTCATCACCTCAACACACCATCCCCACTGTCAAACATGGTGGTGGCAGCATCATGGTTTGGGCCTGCTTTTCTTCAGCAGGGACAGGGAAGATGGTTAAAATTGATGGGAAGATGGATGGAGCCAAATACAGGACCATTCTGGAAGAAAACCTGATGGAGTCCGCAAAAGACCTGAGACTGGGACGGAGATTTGTCTTCCAACAAGACAATGATCCAAAACATAAAGCAAAAGCTACAATGGAATGGTTCACCAAAAAACATATCAAGGTGTTAGAATGGCCAAGTCAAAGTCCAGACCTCAATCCAATGGAGAATCTGTGGAAAGAACTGAAAACTGCTGTTCACAAACGCTCTCCATCCAACCTCACTGAGCTCGAGCTGTTTTGCAAGGAGGAATGGGCAAAAATATCAGTTTCTCGATGTGCAAAACTGATAGAGACATACCCCAAGCGACTTGCAGCTGTAATCGCAGCAAAAGGTGGCGCTACAAAGTATTAACTCAATGGGGCTGAATGATTTTGCACACCCAATTTTTCATTTTTTATTTGTTAAAAAAGTTTAAAATATGATAAATATTTACTACAGGTACTGTGTCCCACTTGTTGTTGATTCTTCACAAGAAATTACAGTTTTATATCTTTATGTTTGAAGCCTGAAATGTGGCAAAAGGTCACAAAGTTCACGGGAGCCAAATAGTTTCGCAAGCCACTGTATATAGAAATACATGAAAACCTGACCGATGCATGAATACTGAAACTGACTTGATTAACATAATTCAACTTCTTGCTTGAAATGGGAGTTTTGGACCATTTTACTATTCAAGCTAGGCGGCTAAAGTTAGCACTTTTATTTAAGAATGATTATTCCCTAATCACGAGTCAGCAGTGTGAACACAGTGCTTCAGCTATGTTCATTCATCTGTGTTGTGTAACCATCTGTCTCTGCTGCATTCTGTCCCCATCATGGCCCCATGACCACATAAGCGTGCAGTGCAGTTTTCAGAGTCAGCTCAAACTGCAAACACTAAATTATGCCGTGATTCATTTGTGTATATTCCTCACATGAGAATAGTGCTGGAGTTCGGCCATCTGCATTCCTCTGGCTCTGAAATAGAGCCAATTATCCTCAGTACTTTTGTGGGCAGAAGTGGAAAAAGATATTTTAAAAATAATTATATTCTATTTATAAAGATTTAGTCTGAAACAGAGACTCAACATGGATGTTTGACACCAACTGGGCACTAACTGCTGAAATGCTGTTTCCGGTCTCACCACACATCACTTTAAACCAACTGCACAAAAACAAAACAGAAAATACCCCTCACCTGAGATGGCGCTCCATCACAAATAGTGCAGGAAACAGCATAACATTAAATACCACAGAAACCATGCTAACTCATCAGACATATGCGCTCCTCTCTGGGTCATCAAGAGTATGTGACGAGGCTACAGGGAGGAGACAGTTCACTTCAGTGGGCATGGAGCTGGGGAACAATCCAAGTTATGACTTTACTAAACAAGGAAGGGCATGACATCCTGCTCATGTGACCAAAAACAACATCAAACTAAAGCTAAAGTTTAAAGTAGGGCTGTCAGTTTAACGCGTTAATTAGATTAATTAATTACACTGCTAATTAACGCGTTATAAAAATTAACGCAATTAATTATGAGTGCAATTCAATGCGCGCGCATTTTAAATTTGGCGTGCGGGGCCTTTGAACGGCGAGTTTATTTATAAAAAATGTGACGGAGCAAATCCGTTTCTAAGCCCCCTGTCCCCGCGGAGAGCATGTGAAGACGCCGCGGAAAAGACGCCGCGGAGAGCACGTGAAGATGCCGCGGAAAGGACGTCGTGGAGAGCACGTGAAGACGCCGCGGAAAAGACGCCGCGGAAAAGACGCCGCGGAGAGCACGTGAAGACGCCGCGGAAAAGACGCCGCGGAGAGCACATGAAAACGCGCGCGGCCGTTTCCGTATCTGCTGAGCTCCGCGCAGACGAGTGCCTCTTCAGACGGGGTTTGTGAGATGGGGCTGCAGGTGGCTCTGACAGTACGAGGTCAGACACACCAGGTTCTGAGCCTCGGCTCTGGGCACAGGTCACAGCCCACCTCTCCTGGAGCAGAGGACTGGGGTTTGGAGCTCACAGTTTCTTCATCTTCAGGTTTATTACTGAACTGAGAGACCATCTCTGCCATAAAAGTATTGACTTTCATCTGAGGTCTTGAGCTGAAGTCCTGTTTCAATTACCATAACCTCTCCAGCGTGTTCTGCCGTGACTAAGGGTGCACACTTAAGAAGCGTTAGTTTTGCCCATCCAAATCACGCTAAATACTAAATACTCACCCCGCGGTGCCGCCGCCTCCTCCCTCCTCCTCCGTGCGATGGTCCGGACACATCCGCGCCGGGGGTCAGGTGAGCCATGAGTAATTTACACGGACAATTATTTGTATTCTCTGTATATTTGAAGCTGTGTATATTATTTATTGACATTGCATGAAAGCTACTGTACGTGCTCACGTGCACCAGAAATATTCGCCATTTAATAGGCTAGTGGAATGGTGTAAATGAGCTTTCAAATGAATGTTACGTAATGTGGGAGGTGAATGGGGGTGTACAGCAGTCTTGTCTTGGTTACACTGGAGGTAACACTGAAAGACTGAGTGAAAGACTGAAAGACTTAAAGGGGAAATCTGCATTCTTTTCACTGTACCACTATAAATCACACGTTTGACACCTTTTTTGCACTGTGGGAAAGCACAATAAACCACCTAAAAAATTATTTTAAAAAATGCGATTAATTAGATTAATTAATTACAAATCCTGTAATTAATTAGATTAATTTTTTTAATCGCCTGACAGCACTAGTTTAAAGGAATGTAGATATGCTAATTAAACTGCACAAGATACTTGTATGTATCAACACATTAATTGTATTAATAGATAACACACACAAAGTAATACTAAATTAAAACAGGCTATTTTCCTTTATAGTGCGTGAAGAGTCCCTCAGTCGTCCAGGTAGAATCCATGATAAAAGAAGAAATTCAATTTGTCAACTGGACAAAGTTTGTTTGGTCGAAAACGTTTCGCCGCTCATCCGAGAGGCTTCGTCAGCTCTAATTAGAATGCTGGTAAGACACTTGCTTATATCTTGCTGCAGGGAGGAGCTAACTAGCTAGCTTTCTTTATAATGTGAAGGATAAAATAATGAAGTAGCCTCTGAAGAGTTATCACATTCTAATGGTCCTTGTACCAGTGGTTGAGAAATGCTGTTTATTTGATTACATTTGGGACAGGAATATCGTTGATTTTGAAAGGTTTGACTGTCAGTAACAGCACCAGTCCTTTTGCGTGTACCATCTTATCTTATCTCTCCTGTCCTCAAACTAATGTCCCTTCCCTCTGCCCCAGGGCCCTGGGTACTTTTCATCTGGTCTGTGCTCCGAGGAGGACATTAAGATGGCCAATAAAAGATTAAAAAAAAAAAAAAAAGACGGCCATTTTAGAGGCTAACACGAGGCTAAACAGGCACTAACACAGGAGTCAGCTCTGCAACTGCCCCTAGATATGTTGGAAATGAATCAGTGAAACATCAGTGTGCAGTGTGAAGTTGTGTTCCATTGTCTCTGCTGGAAGAACTAGTGGCCTATAAGCATCACTGGGAAAAATGGCATTGTTTCCGGGGGTGTTTGTAGTCGTATATCCCAGGATATTCACAATATCTGTAGATATTCGGATTGACACGCTCCGGATACGTTGGTGTCAATTCTCATATACGGAGCATTTCCTAACTCCGGAATGGCACTGTGTCGACACGCTACATATCCGGTTCTCCGGATATTTACTGGATATCGTCCGTGTTTCACGTATTCACTGTTCGTATATCTCCGAATACGTCACGTTCTGGTACTGCGCTCACCTCCGGATATGTCAGGATACACAAGCTAGCATTCACTAGGGAGCTTTATTTTTCAAGCATTTATAGCAGGGGTCACCAACCTTTTCAAAGCCGAGGGCTACCTTAAGGTCATCAAATAATACGAGGGCTACCAGCTCAATTAAGATAATTCAAAAGTCTAAATAATGCACTTTTATGCTGTATTATTATTTATTTGATCACAATGTATGCATACATGCATTAGTTATGTGTAAATGACCACATTTGTGTTTCATTGTCAAAGCGACATTTATTTTGTGCAAATGAACATGTCACAATTAGATTAGCAAAAATATACTAGTAATGTGGTAATGTAGTAATAAATTTAACATTATTTCAACTCCTTTTTTTGTTTTAAACAAATCAAACTCTTATAATTTCAACATTGAAGCAGGCTGAATGATTTCAAATAATAATAATAATAATAAACACCATTACCTGAGCCGTACTGCTGTTGTCCACGGACTCGTCGCTCTGGATGCTGAACCACCTGTATTCACGTAAGTCCTTGTCCAGCTGCTCATTCAAGTTTTCGGAAATAGCAGACACCCGTCTTGTCACTGTACTCGCACCAAGTTGTACATTGGCCAGAGTTGAGATGACATCTGATCCATTTTTCTCGTCTTTAAAAATAGTCTCAGCAATCATCATCATCGCTCCTTTTACAGTTTCTCCATCTGAAAATGTCTTTTTGTTTTTTATCAAATAATTTGTTGCCCTGAAAGAAGCCTCGGTTGCCTTTTTAGCCTTTTTCAGTGGTCTAGTGAAGAAAGACTGCTGCTTGGCTAAAGCAGCCTTTAACTCTCGTGCTTTCTCAGCTCGAAGTGCGCTCTTAAGGGGAAAGTTTGTGTTGAAGCTGCCGTGATTCGTAGCGACTTTCCACATTGTGCCGTTTTGAAATCGCCACTGTAGCTCCACAAATGAGACATACACACTTCTCTCTTTTCCATGGGAAAAAAGAACTCTTCTTCCCAGTCGGTGTTAAAAACATATGATTTCTTTCTCTTCTCCGCCATGCTGTCTCGTCTTTTTTTTTTTTTTTTTTTTGGATGAGTCCAGCTGCATCAAACAGGTTCATTGTCATGCGCAGATAAGTGAACTTTGAACTCGGACAACATATTTTAAATTTTAAAATCTGTAAGTGTTTTTATTATTAGCCTACTTTAAAATATGTGCATATAAAGGCGCAGCATTTTTGTAAAACATTATTATTTATATAAGTACGAGGGCGACCTGTTCTATTTTTAGAACCTGCTCTGCGGGCGACTGAAATGGGGCTCACGGGCGACCGGGTGCCCGCGGGCATAGGGTTGGTGACCCCTGATTTATAGGCTACTGTATCGTGAAACCCATAGCCTTATGACCATGCAACATTTTCATACATTTATATACCATTTATATACCAATGTTTTACAGTGTACTACTGACTAGGCGGCTGGTAACTCGGTTAATATTTTAATTATATGCCTTAGTTATTTTAAAATAGCACAGACATTGACCAAAATGACAAACAGATTAGCATTACTAAAAACTCATCACAGTTACTTTGAAAAAGCTAAGTCTACACAGCTGACAAACTTTAGAGGTCATGGAAAAATGTAACCAATTTAAAGTTTGTTTGTTTTTTAACTCAAAATACATTAACAAGTACTGTTTTACTTTTACTCAAGTAGATTTTTAGATGGGTACTTTTAATTTAGTAGGCTTTAAGCAAGTAAAGATACTTAAATCACATTTTTTCAGCATTTTTCCACCTCTGCCAATGTCACTAATACAATTTATACAATAGACAAGAACGTTTGATAAAGTTGTGTTTGATAAAGTTGTCTTTATTAATTAACCCATTTAGACCTAAAACGCCTGGGGAAAAAGGCCTGAAAATCTTAAGGGTGAGATCCTGAGGTTTTTCCTGGAAATTCAACAATGTCAACGACTATTAAATAAGTGATTTCTCAGACTCTGAAGCACAGAGACAAAATTCCAAAAGTATTTGAAAGCTTACACTTGTGGGTTTCATGAGAACTGTGTCTTATTATTCTACACCTTAAGAAAAAAATATAAAATAATCCAGAAACACAATAATATGGAAAAAATAAAAGAAAACAGTCACAACATGTACAGTGCACAATATTTTCAAGTTTTAAGAAATAAAGAACAGCTCTTATTCAGGTCAAACTGTAAAAAATAAAGTGTCCCAAGGCCATAAGGCAGTAAGATGAAGTGCACTACATACTGAACAGGTTACATCCCTTACATATACCAGCGATAGTGCTTGCCAAAGCACTCAATGTGCAGAGGTAGTTTGCACTGTTTGCATCCAAAGACTGTTGGCCCACCTACTTTCTCGTTCTCTGGGACCAGTTGACATTCCCGGCACAGCTTGCGCTTGTCATATATCTTTCCACAGTCATGTTGTGGAGGTGGTGTGGCTACTATGGCCCCCAAACGTCCTACAGTCGGGTGGAGGAGGAGGAAGAGAAGATGGAGAAGGAGGAGAGGTCACAAGAACAGCCCTTGTTGTCATTGGTGTGATAAGTTCCTCCAGCCAGTTCTTGTACCCTCTGTACTTTCTGCTGAAGGCAGGTCTTGCAGCGATGTATGCATTGTGGCAGGACACAGACAAGAAGAAGAAAAACACTCGCCTCCCCCACTTCTTCGTTCGATGCTGGAACCCATAGTAGCCAACCATTTGATCAAGCAGATCGACGCCTGGAACACACAGCACACATTACACACTCACAAGGCAACAGTGGAAATAAACATAATAAATAATTATACAGTCACATATTTTGCCATAAAACCAAAAAGGCAAACAAACCTTTCATATTTTTTTGATAATCTGCAAGGCAAGCTGGCACTTCCACCTGTTGCTGGATGGCTCCGTTGCCTTCGATTGGCTGAAAATGCAGAAACAGACACAGGAAAGTCACCTTGGATGAAAGTATAATATAAAACAGCATAATTTACATTGTACTGTGGCTTTGTGAGATATTCGGTCTATTGTAAATAAGATGGCACCGCAAACTATGTGTATGTGATGAATAAAAATATTATGTATTTTTTTAATGTCTACAGGTACTGTAAATTACATTGTTCTCTTGTGTTACAGCTTGTATTTGTATGATGGTATGTATGTATCTATTTTTGTATTATATTTGTATGCATGATTATGGTTGAATAAAAGTTCAATGCATAATACCAATACCTCTCTCATCATTATGCCCAAAGATGTAAACATGAAATGCTACATAATTAGAAAAAATGTAATTTGCAATGATAATATTAATAATCACCGTTTGTATTTACATAATTATCACAATCAATCAGTATTTTAGTTCTTACCTCCATATAGCATAGAATCTGCCATGGCGTCAGAGAACTGAGTCTTGACGAGATTTTTGGTGTCTCTCCAATAATCTCTCTGTGCAGGCAGAACAAGTAGACCCATGCCGATAGCCCAATAAACGTCTTCATTTCAGGGACAGTTACATTCGACCACTTAAGCGTCTTTGCCCTCGCTGGAGTGTGATCACGTACGGTCTGTTCACGGTAAATATTTGTCCCTTTAATGAGATGCGCCCAAAGTTCGTCTGTGAAAATGTGATTGAATACCTTTAACTTTAATTCCCGGCGTGCGGTTGAATAGAGTTCTGCTCCTTTCAGATACTGCAGGTCATCGTCATCAAGGAGGTCCTTGGCCCCCTGAAGCCGCTGCTTGAAAAGCTACACAGAAGAGGGCAATATTAAGCAACACATTTCAAAAGAATGTAGAATGCAGACCTTAATTTCAATGCTTGCACCCAAATAATAGTTCATGGCAGCCAGGAAGAATTTCACAACCATCAACTGGATTTTTTTTTTCTTTGGTCAAGCAGTGATCAAAGATAGTGATGCCAACAAAAAATAAAGGGGAAAAAAGGCACTTGAGTTGATTTACTGTAAAAAGTCCAAAACAATCTTTTATGTGGGCTAATAAAATCACCAATGTGAATCAGCCCTACGGCCTTAATCAGGGTGTGATGCCAGTTTGAGGTGTGTTGGGGGTCGTTTTACCTACCCGGTCACGTCGGCTGTTCATTTTTTTCTTCTTTACTTCATCGGTCCTCCCAGCTAGGTCCATTTTTTGGGGGGCCTTCAGGTGTTCATAGAACCTATTTCAAGCTTCTGCAAGACAGTAAGAAGTAGAGTTAACAGACTTTTGAGTGATTGAGTAGACCTTATTAATCCCCAAAGGGGAAATTATGCCACCTGACCATTCATACAACATATACACACACAATAGTAAGACAATGACACAAGTTAGTGTAAGATAAAAAATAAAGAGCTAAAAATAAATAAGTGACATTCCATCATAGAAATACAAAAAGAACCACAACATTAAAATAGTGCTCAGCTATTGTTGAAAAGTCTGATTGCTGCACGAACAAAAGACCTCCTAAATCTAGTGGAGCACCTAGGTAGGAGGAGCATTTGGCTCCTACCACTTTTCTGAACATGATGTACAGTGGGTGGTCATCCTTACACTTCTCCCTATTCACATCTCAATCACACACTCCTTTAAGATTTGCTCCACAGTACTAAAACACACCAGTGATGGACCCTGCTTTCTTTATAAGCGTAAGTGTTAGATTGTGTGTATCATGCCTCTCTGAGGTTCATCACAAACTGTAACCCTCGCACACACCACTGTGAACTTTACACACGTGTGGGCTGGCCAGCATTGGAGACTCGTAGGCTCACTCACTGGTATATGTTCATTTATAAGGGTATCCACTGCAGTTCCCCAAGCCCACAGTGAAAGCGCCTCACCCGTGCCTGAATAAGAAAAAATCATTATACAACTGTATGTGGTTAAGACGACCAATATAGAAAGAAACAGTGGATAATGATGTCAGCCTAGTTATGGGACACATACATGAGTCCAGTTTGTGTCCTATTCTCAAAAACACACAATCAAGTGTTACCGCCAACTCCAAAGGGACTTTGTGGTTCTCCTGGGTCATGCGGGAGTGTTGCTGCTGCATCATGGCACCCTGCATGGTCCTCAGTTCCTTTTTCAGGTAATCCACTGAAGTGCGAAGGTCACCGATTGCCCTGCAGCATTCAGAAACATTAATTTCAACATCTCATTGTCTTTTGTAATGTTTGCGATTAGCTACATCTATCTTGGGGCAAAAGCAATGACTGATCCTCTTTGTCACACACATGTTTCCAGAATGCATGCTGCTCATTCACAAATGTTACCTTTTCATGAATACTTACCACCACCATCAAATTCTAAGTATTAATTTTGACTGGGAAAGGAAAGAAATCTTTTCCATGTCAAAAATCAGACATCGACGCTGTTACATGTTATACATTCATATTACTGATGATACATTATGTCCCAATCATTCCATCAACCAGCTTGTCATTCCACGTTATCAACGAATGGCAGGCTAACTGTGTAGCTAACGCCAAACATTCACCCGCCAAATAGCAATTCTGATATTTCAATTTACCTTAAAACATCTCTGATAGTGGGATTGTTCACCTCCCCATCAAAACGTGACCGCAAACTTGTCCACCTGGAGCACGGCTAACATTGCTGCGTTTCCCAATTCAGCGAGTGCGGTTCGGAGTGTGGTGACTCAGTCTGCAGTCGAGGTGGGCAGTCCGGGGATCACATGGGCGTGTAGCGAGCTGGCTACAGAGAGACACGAGTGCCAAAATATCTCCGGATACGAACAGATATTGTACCCAGTGAAATCCGGAGTCCAGATACGTCAATATTTTCATGGATTCTCAAGAAATAAGGATATCGTGAAAATCTGGTCCGGATATGTGGCGTGTCATATAAAATATCCAGTCCAAACACGTCCGGATTCTAGCTTATTTTGCCCAGTGCATGCTCTAATGATTAGCAAGCCAAGTTCAATAATTAATGGAGTATTCTATCAGAGTCATGGCTTATCCTGAACTCCTGGGCCGGAACTAGCTCAAGTAGTAATGAGACTTTCGGCTCCTGTGTGGGATCTGAATCATTTGGCTCTATTCCCGCCATTCACTGTCTTTTTATATTTATTTGTATAGCAGAAGCCAATGTGAGAACTTTATCTACAAACTAATCACAGAGAAATGACCAAGACTCAGATTTGATTAAAAATGGTTTTGAGAGTAGGAGTGTGATTATTCTTTGAAATTATTACAATCAAAATAAATCCTTGCACTACAATAGAAGAAGAAGAAGTGACTTTATTGATTTCACACTGGAGAAATTATTCTCTGCATTTTAACCCATCCTATATATATACATATATATATATATATATATATATATATATATATATATATATATATATATATATATATATATACATATATTAGGAGCAGTGGGCAGCACACATTAGGGCGCCCGGGGACCAACTCCATGATCTTCTTGCTTCGGCTTGGTCAGGACCTAAGCTGGAGGTACCTATTGTGCATATTTTTGGGTTGGTGGAGTGCCTGGAGGAAACCCACCCAGACACGGGGAGAACATGCAAACTCCACACAGAAAGGCCTGGGCGACCCGGGGATCGAACCCGGAACCTTCTTGCTGTGAAGCAAGAGTGCTAACCACTCAGCTACCGTGCCGCCAATAATACTAATTAAAACATTACTATGCCAAATATATTTTTCTGTGGTCTCTCACTTGTGTTGCTTAATCAGTGTAAAAATGCATAAAATTCAAAAGACAAAGATTCAGTTCTTTTTTAAAAAATCAGCTGATTCCAAGCTTTCACATTAAGAAACCATTCAAAAGCTTAAGACTCAAGTGACATGAAAAAGCAGTCTTTGTTGTGGAAGAAAAGTTACACAGGTCTACTGTAGAGTGGCTTTGTTTCACAAAAGACGTTGTTTTTATTGATGCTGATGACATCCTAGAAGTTCACAAGAACATTACACTCTGCCCCATCACTTGAGATATGGTTTGAACTTGATTTCCAATACTAATGTTAGCAAATGGCTGCCCGCAAACCTGAATATAGATGTACAACAAGCAGCAAAGTGCTCTCCTCTCTGGACCAAGTGTAGCTGTTTAACTGTGGCCTCTGAGCATGTTGAAAATATATACAGAACAAAACTGGATGGAAGTCATTCCAGGATGCATTAGCATATATACTCACTATTCCAGTCCCACAGTTAACCGCTGGTGTGCTCAGACACACATAAGAGCCCTCTCTGAACATGAACAGACATGTGCACTTACTGCTAATACAGATGCCTTCTGCTGAAAGTCTTGATGTCCACAATGGACATGTTGATGTTTTAGGGGAAGGGCCACAGGGGCCCTGACCCCACCTCTAATCTGATTGGCCCCCTATTCTATCAATCAACTGAGAAGAATTACTGGAGAAATAAATGATCACTGATGCGATTCCACCCCAAACTCTGGACCTAGACCTATTGCATCTATACAACTTAATGGGAGAAGAAACAGACCTGAACACTGAATTCATCATTTGTGTGCTTAGATGTATCCTGTACTGGGCCCCTGAATGTAACATGTAGCCCCTTAATGGCCCCTGTTTCAGGAAAAATCCTAGAACCGCCACTGGATGCCCAAGATCCATATCAGTCTGTAGCACTGAACCTTGGTCTCTCAGGAATGCCTGCAAGTGTGCCACATGTCCATGTGCGTGGTGAGAAGCAACTGAAGCCCCAAGACCAAGTTACAGGTCAAATCTTTAGAGCTATGACCTCACTCACAGTAAGAATGCATGTTTTTCCAATTTTATTACATTGTCTTTAGCAATAAAGCACCTTTATGTGAATACATACAAGACATATAATGCTATGCCCTTCTGTGGAATATTCCAGGTAAAGCAATAACAAGTGTAGCTTTAAACCTACCCAGTAGCCCTGGTCGGCATAAACTATTAAACCTATTGTATAAATAGTGTCAGTGAAGTGTGTGTCTGAGTTTATGGGAGATCATAATCATGTGATACATCTTTGGTTTATCAGCAGCTCTGAAAAGGCCCAGATGGAGCAGGGATGTGGAAAGTCACTGTGTTTGTGTACAGCCAAAAACAACACTCAGGGAAGAGCTGAGAGAGGACATGGGTAGTCAGTGGTCACAAGCTCACAACATATAGGTTAACACTTTTATTTTATTTTTTTTATATTTGTACAGATTCAGGGAAGATTGGGGTAGTAATACTATAGCCAAATAAATAAGGTTGGTCCAAAAAAGAAAGCAAAAAGATATCACAAATATCATGAAAATCATCACAGAGCAAATCATTAGCAAATCTGAGTGATGGGTGACCCATAAGCTCCTTTGTTACACCTACATCACTGCCTATATTTACATTCACACCAAAAATCTAACTATGATCTGATTTCTGTAGTTACCAGATTAAGTAAATGCCATGTAAATAGTTCCATCTGATGTAAGTAGTCTGATTTTTCTGATTGTTCACACCTCTGCAGGTTTGACAAGGATGATTGCTCAAAAAGGCAAACTAATGTTCACAGTACTTTGTCCTCCAATCATAACAGTTACTCAACAAATCCATGGATCTACTGACACCATTCAGTGATGACCGGATTTCTCTAGTGCTTGTTTACACACCAAAGATCAGATCTAATTATGGGGTTATTGGATTTCCCTTGGCCATGTAACTGTACCCACTGAAATGGACTAATCAGATTATATGAAGGTGTTTGAGTTTGGCTCAAGGCATGGCACTGAGTGACCAGACTGGTCTCTCTCAGTATACAGGGGGTCCTCGGGTTACGACTGTCTCGACTTACGACGTTTCGTGGTTACGAACGTGCCCCCATTAAAAAATAATAATAATATTACGCGTCATTCCGTCTTACACAGTTTAGCGTGGTAAGTGACGTAAACAAACGCGAACAGCGCGCGGCGCACGGCGGAAGAATACGCTCTGTTGTGGTTGTAGAGCGGAGAAGACAGCCTCGTGTGCATGCCCAATGTGGGCGGAAGTACCTGATGTGGGCTCTGATCTGCTCCTATGAAAGCGGCAGTGATAACCAAGCAGCGTAGTGGTCTAATTATTGAGATGGAAAGGTTATTGGTGCTTTGGTTGGAAGATCAAAGGCAAAATCCAACTTACGACGAAATTCGGGTTATGATGCGTCTTAAGAATGGATCAACGTCGTAACCCGAGGACCCCCTGTAACTAATACAGACAGATATCACACTGGATATGTCAGGCAACTATAAGCTCTGGAGTCTATCAGTTGAATAAAATACTGTCTATCTGTTTAAACTGAGTTTCATTGGTTTGTGTTGATGTATGCACAGGACTGGAGGACCTCAGTCATTAACTTTACATGCATGCCAGGAAAACCATCTAGTCCAATCTATTATTCAAAATCCCTGTAAACGGAGGAACTACGATTAAGGTGCTACAGACTAATGACATGACGCAGCACAAGTGGATGAGAGTTATCTAACTGCTTTTTTTTCTGCATTGTTTTGCCAAGACCATGCATCATGTGACTATTTGGCCAAATCCCTTCCGGCTGCACCGATCTGCCTGTCAATCTCCCGCTCCATCCTCCCCTCACTCGTGAACAAGACCCCAAGATACTTGAACTCCTCCATTTGAGACAAAGTTGCCTCAAATGGAGCAGAACTTTAAGCCATAAGATTAAAATGGTAACATTAATTAATATGGTAACATTGTGGAGCCAATTCCAAAGAAATAATGATAGCATTTGTGGATTGTAAGGGTAGATATTCATTCCGAAAACAGTAAATCCATCACACTTGCACAGGCATCACATACAGACTGGGACAAATCCATAACTGACACTGTACTATGTCAGGACTTGGACCAGAACCTGACCAAGCCTTCATCAGGACTAAACTTATTGAATTGAATGTATTTATAATGTGCAGTGTCGGGGCTGGAAAAGAATGACTGGTGCATGCAGGTCATAAGTCACATGGAGAGGAGAGAACAGAACACATGGTTCTGCAGGTCACACTGAAGCATGTCCACACATCCACACTCTGCTTCTGACTTCAGCGTTCCTCCTCTGACTATTTATTTATTTTATTTATGTATGTCTTTAATAGGGACCGTGCATATTAATGAGCATCTCTTAATTATAGTGCAAGTATGATTACAGCAGGGCTGCAGCACAATGGACTAATTTATGTCTGTGTTCCCCGAAGCAAAGTATTTTACTATTGTTAAGTCTTGGACGAGGGAAAAAATCCCAGCTCCCAAAAACCACCAGTAAACTTGCAGTAACTACACATGCAATGGTTTATTTAAAATGCATCTTGCGCACACACACACACAAACACACACACACACACACACACAAAACATTCTCATCGAATCTACACGATTCACATAGGTCACCTGTTTTGGCTTCAAAATGGCGAATTTTGCTGAAAGGTGAGCAATTTTCATGCCTGTCCAACACCTAAAAGTCCCGGTATTATCCAAGCATTACTACCTGCTTACCTGCTGTGCCTGTGCGACACTTCCCTGGTCACTCTGTCCCTCGGGTTCCCTGTCCACAGTTTCTGGCTGCTCCTCTCCCTGTCCACCTTCAACCTGCATAGGACGTGGAGGCTCCAGCAGCCCCTCCAGAGACATGACACCCAAAGTGCTTTACAATTCATTGATCATCCACTCCACACTTAGTGGTGGTAAGCTACTTTTTTGTAGCCACAGCTGCCCTGGGGCAGACTGACGGAAGCGAGGCTGCCAATCTTCGCCATCGGCCTCTCCAACCACCACCAACACTCACACACAGTCCACTTTCATACTAGGCAATGTGGATGAAGTGTCTTGCCTAAGGACACAACAACAGTTTTTGCGACTGGCGCCCCCCTGTGGCACCTGGAATTCCCAGTGGCCTCCCATCCAAGTACTAACCAGGCCCTGCCTTGCTTAGCTTCTGAGATCTGACGGGATCAGACTTTGACAAGCAAGTATGGCCACAAAGCAGATATGGTCACTTTAGTTCACTGTCTATTTTGAAGATGGACCAATGAGTTGCCTCCTCTAAATTGTGGGCCGGTCTCTAAGTAAAAAAATAAAAAAATAAATAAATAAAAAACAGCATCAGCCCCTGGGACTGCCAGCCCACTGGCATTGATTAACTGCAGCTTTCACAAAGATTTGGATTTTTCTGTAGTTATATAATATGATTTTTTTTTTTTTTTTTTTTATCATCAAAGCACCTCAAAGTTAGCTTTCTAATATTTAGGCTAGCTCCGCTTTAGCAGTGATTGACCAGAATGCGCTGGGTCAGGCCAGTATTCAGGACACACTGCTATCTTGGGTTCATCTTCCAGATCTTATACAGTGGTACCTCACCTTATGAAAGACCCTGCATACGAAAAATCCAAGTTACGAAACGCCTTCATCTCAAATTTTGGTCTCTAGATACGAAAGAAAATTCAAGTTACGAAACGCGAAATCTCAAAAAATCAATTAATGCGCGCTCAGATGCACGCCCCGAAACGTAAATACACTTTATCAACACACACGGGGTTAGGTTCCAGAGGTGGCCCGCGGTGGGAGAGGTCCACGAGGTAGGACAACTTTGTATTTTGCAATTGTTCTACATGTTTTAGGGCTGTAAATGCCTCACCACACACATTCTACGCTTTTCTCAGACTGGAGTTGGGCTTTTCTCGCATTTCTCTCTCGTTTGAACACTCGAACTTTCATAGATTTTCAATGGAATGTGTTGATAGTGAAGCGTGGGGGGGACACGGCTCAATATAGCGCCGAACGCGCGAGGGGAGCGGAGACACAACAACACATCATCAGCAGGGTAAAACTCACCTGTCTCACGACGGTCTAAACCCCGCTCACGTTCCCTATTAGTGAGCGAACAATCCAACGCTTGGTGAATTCTGCTTCACATGATAGGAAGAGCCGACATCGAAGGATCAAAAAGCGACGTCGACACGGCGCAAGGCCGCGAGTACACCGGGACTACGGGCGCAGGATGGAGCGGCGGCGCCTGGGCCGTGCCTCCCGGGCCGTGCCTCCCCCTCGGGGCGGGGCGGGCGGGGGTGATTTAATCCTGGTCTGGTCCCGGTTTGGTCCGGGTCTGGACCTGATCCGGTCCTGGTTTAGACCTGGTCTATACCTGGTTTAGTTCTGGTCTAGACCTGGAAGTCACATAGAATCAGAGCCCGCCCCGAGCGAGACCCCGCGGTCTTGCCCGCCGATAGAGCACCTTTCTCGGCCTGTTAGCTCACAGTGTCAGCCCCCCGGCTCTGGAAGTCACATAGAACCAGAGCCCGCCCCGCCCCGCTCTTATTCCCACTGAAAGAGCATCTTTCTCGGCCTCTTAGCTCTAGCGCGGAAAGCGCAAGGAGCGTGGAGACACGAGGAACGCGCTCCTCCAACGGCACTGCCATGTTCCGGGATAATCCTGGTTTAGTCCAGGTCCAGTCCAGGTTTAGACCTGGTTTAGTTCTGGTCTAGACCTGGTTTATTCCAATCAGGACGCAGAACACAAATGTTACACTATTAAAACAAAAAGTTACACTATAAAAAAAACCTTGGAACGGATCAGGCCTTTTCCATTGAAATAGCTACTCAACTTACGAAAAATTCACGTTACGAAACCACTTCTGGAACTAATTAATTTCGTAAGGTGAGGTACCACTGTATTTCCATGTTTGTCACTAGGTGAGTGTACTGGAGTGTTAATGGAAAAAAAAACATACAAACAGCTGCATAACAATATATCGTATAGACTATATGAAGTGCATATTCCAAGTGTGCTGAGTCCTAATAGGCAAAGTAAGTTTTTGCTCATTGTTCCTCATTATCTTTCATACTTTTTACTTGGGCACAGTTGATATTCTCTGGTCTCTATTCTAATGTTGTACAGACCTGAAGTTGTGTTTTGTTTCATTCACACATGTTTAACACACAAACTCTGCAGATTTAAGCTGAGTTCTTCTCTGAAACAGAAATCACTCTGTTCCACCTTTTCAGGCCCGAAATTGCCAGTCTCGACTGAACAAAAGGTAAAATAGCTATTAACTTGAAAACTATCGCTTCATGACATCACAAGCACGAACAGAGCATATTGAGGTTTGGAGAAGGAGACAGACTAAGAATAAAGTGTTATTCAAATGTGTGGATGAAACAAAATACAACTCCATGTTTGTTTTTGATGAGGTGACAACATTGTAGCATGACTTGATGTAAGCTAGGACCTTTAAATATAGGACCTTTTAGGCCCTGTCCACACAACGTTTTTTGGTGGAAACGGAGAAGTTTGTATTTGTTTTGGCCTTTCGTCCACACGGCGCCGGCGTTTTGGGTGGGTGAAAACGGTGTTTTTTTGAAAAGAGTTCCAGAGTGGAGAAATCTGAGAACGCCAGGGATCACGTTGTCATGTGGGCGGGCAAAACGCGACTTTTGGGAAAACGATCTCGTCACGATGCCGTCATCATCACGTGACCAGAAGGTAACCCTCCGCATTTTTCCGGTAACGAACAGATAACAACAACCATGGTGGACAATGGCGGACATTTGTAAGTTTATTTGCACTGTTGAATCAGAACCTATTGATCTACTATGCAGTGCAACACCAACGGAGACGCATGCACAATCACGAGCGTCGGATTCTTTTAAGCCAGCTGCTGTGTACAACAAGAAGGGCCACCAGAAGAAGATTTTGGGTGAGACTTGGGAGAACGAGTAGGTGGTGGGACAACTTCATCAATGGTGTTGCCATGGATGATGAATGGAGAGCGAATTTCGCCATTACGCTCTATTCCCTTCAGAAACTGCAGCCCGGATTATGACTCGGACCCTCACTAATCATCACATCACCCCCGTACTACAAGAACTCCACTGGCTCCCCATAAAACAGCGAATTAACTTCAAAATACTCATTACCACCTTCAAAGCAATACACAACCTAGCCCCACCATACATATCTGACCTTGTCCACATCGCCACTCCATCCCGCACCCTCCGCTCTTCCTCCTCTCTTCAGCTCTCTGTCCCCTCTGCCCGTCTCGTCACCATGGGCCTTGAGCCGCTCTGCTCCTCCTGACCTCTGTAATATAGACTCTCTCCCTCTCTTTAAATCCAGACTCAAAACCCACTGTCCTACAGACTGTCCTACCTCTCACAGCCAATTACTCCACTCTGATTTTGTTTTTATTTTGTTTTTTATGTTTTATTGCATTGTTTGTTTGTGCTTTTTATTTGTTTTTAACCTTGTGCAGTGTCCTTGGGTGTTCTGAAAGGCGCTTTTAAATAAAATGCATTATTATTATTATTATTATTATTATTATTATTATTATTATTACTTGAGCGACGAGGGAAGGCTACGAAAAACGGCGAACTCATTCGGACTGTTGCGACAGGCTGTCTCCGTCATCGTTAGACAGACCTGTAAGGCTATTGCTCTTCAACTCGGCCCGAAATACATCAAGCTGCCTTTCACGGAACCCGAGGCAGAGGAGCTTGTTTCGGGCTTCCGTCGTGTGCATGGCGTGCCACAATGTTTGGGAGCAATCGATCGACGGGACCCACGTTGAAATAAAGCAGCCATCCTCCAACGCCACGGACTACATCAACAGAAAGGGCAAACATTCCCTAAACATACAAGCAGTGTGTGATAACAGGTACCGGTGTTCTATCAATTCATCCTACCCATCAAGAGGTCCTGCCGAACATTATGTAATCCTTGAGAGTTCGTACTGCGCATGCGCAGAACATTACATCACTCCGTACTGCGCATGCGCAGCACATTACGTCACTCTCAACTTTGCGCTCAGCTGTGCTGAAAAAAAAGCAGTAAGTATTTAACGTTTTCTACATGTTTTCTACTTAATCTAACCCAATGCCGATTTCTAGCCTTTGTGTGAATCTTGTTTGAGTCCATGACCGACCCAACTACTTCTTATTGGCTTCTTTTGAATAATAAAACTGTTCGTATGAACTGTCTAAACGTGGTGTAATTTTTGCGGACTTAACAGCTGTCTTTTGATAGTTATGGTTAAAGGGACAGTGTGTAAGATTTTTACCTGTTAATTACTGAAATTGAAGATACCCATTCAAAAATACATTGTTTTCCAAGCCTTTTCACTTCCATCATGAAATCAAAGTATTCTTTTGGACTTAGATATAGTCACATAAAAGGGGGATCTTCCCCATATAGAGGCAGCCATTTTGAATACGAGAGCCGCAGAAGGACATTTGGGCTCATCCTTTGCCTCGGCTCCTGCTAACAGCTGCTTAGCCGCGCTGCATATGGCTCCCCCCTTCCCCCCTCCCCTTCCCCTTCTCTCCTTCGTTCCTCTGCTCCCATATGCAGCCAGGAGCGAAGGAGAGAAGGGGAAGGGGAGGGGGGGAGGGGGGAGCATGCTGCCGGATCACACATCGTAATGGATATAACACGTATTTTGGACTAAATTGTTTTACTGGATTTTATTCGCTGGATCCTTATGGACAGATTGAGACCAAGTTTATGATGAAATACAGAGTTTGACCTGTGCAAAGCCTTCAAAGGTAAGCTAAGTAAGCTAAGTTTTGTGCTTTTCTGTATAAAAGCCCCATGTGCTCGGGGAGTGATTGTTTTGCAGGGAAATGAATTGCATAGTCAAAAAGAGGAGACTGTAAGGTTTCATTTGATGTGTAGATTGTCATGAATCATGATCGGAATTGTGTGTTTTCATGCGAAAAGAAAAAAAAAAAGTGAACGGGTTTTATGTATACAGCGGTGCGCGGTTCGTGCGCGGGCACGCGCGATGTCGGCGGTACGTCGCGTCCGGGTGACCCTCGAGGTCTGCCGTAGCCAAAAGAGGAAGTGGAATAGCTAGTAACCACCTATGCGCCACGAATCCTACACACTGTCCCTTTAAGTTATGTTTGGAACACTTCTGTATTTCAGTCTTTTCAGTCTTTCAGTCGTTTGAAACAACTAACTTATGCTGCTTAAGTGAGCGAATTTAGCCACTTATGAGAAGCAATTACATCGCCATGTTCAAGCTCACATTTACATGTGCAGAAATTGTATTGTTTATATATATATATATATATATATATCGCCCATTTCTCGCATCTCACCCATTTCCGCCTTGTTCCAGTAGCCCAATTTTCATCAAGGTGCTCTGGTTCCCCAGCACCTGACACAGACCTTGTTTGGCCGGGCAACAATATCAATAAGACTCTAAGGGCGTTCATTGCAAACTCGATGCGGTTGTGGAAAACCACCCTTGAAGCCAATGGCAAGCCACTTGCGCAAGTTTCCATCAAATGTGGCATATACCAAGGAGATGCACTGTCCCCACTGCTGTTCTGCATAAGTCTGAACCCCCTCAGCCAAATCATTGAAAGCACTGGCTACGGATACCGACTCAGAAATGGGGCCACCATCAGTCACCTCCTCTACATGGATGACATCAAGCTGTACGCTAAGAGTGAGCGAGACATCGACTCACTGATCCACACTACCAGGATCTACAGCACAGACATTGGAATGTCATTCGGGCTTGAGAAATGTAGTAGGATGGTGATAAAGAAAGGGAAGGTAGTCCACACAGAGGGGGTCTCACTCCCAGAGGGAACAATAGCAGACATTGAGGACAGTTACAAGTACCTTGGTATCCCACAAGCAAATGGCAACCTTGAAGAGGCAACAAGGAAAGCGGCTACAGCCAAATACCTGCAACGAGTAAGGCAAGTCCTAAGAAGTCAGCTCAATGGCAAGAACAAGGCCCAGGCAATAAACAGCTATGCCCTGCCAGTGATCAGATACCCAGCAGGAATCATAAGCTGGCCAAAGGAGGAGGAGATACAGACCACAGACGTTAAGACACGAAAGCTCCTGACCATGCATGGAGGGTTCCATCCCAAATCCAGCACCCTGAGACTGTACACGAGCCGGAAGGAAGGAGGCCGAGGACTAGTGAGTGTGGGAACCACTGTCCAGGATGAAACATCCAAAATCCATAAGTACATCAAGGACAAGGCCCCGACAGATGATGTGCTCAAGGAATGCCTCAGACAGTGGAGTGCAGAGGAAGAGGTGCTGGAGGGACCATCATGGCAGGACAAACCCCTACATGGGGCGTACCACCGAAACATAACTGAAGTGGCTGATATCAAGAAATCCTACCAATGGCTGGAGAGGGCTGGTCTGAAGGACAGCACAGAGGCCCTCATCCTGGCTGCACAGGAGCAGGCCTTGAGCACCCGAGCAATAGAGGCCCAGATCTACCACACCAGACAAGACCCAAGGTGTAGGCTGTGCAAAGAGGCTCCTGAGACAGTCCAGCACATAACTGCAGGGTGTAAGATGCTGGCAGGGAAAGCATACATGGAGCGACACAACCAAGTGGCGGGCATAGTGTACAGAAACATCTGTGCAGAGTACAGGCTGGAGACCCCAAGGTCAAGGTGGGAAACACCTCCGAAGGTTGCGGAGAATGACCGAGCCAAGATCCTGTGGGACTTCCAGATACAGACTGACAGAATGGTGATGGCGAACCAACCAGACATAGTGGTGGTGGATAAGCAACAGAACAGAGCCGTGGTGGTGGACATTGCAATACCAAGCGATGGTAACATCAGGAAAAAGGAACACGAGAAACTAGAGAAATACCAGGGGCTCAAGGAAGAGCTGGAGAAGGCCTGGAAGGTGAAGGCAGCAGTGGTGCCCGTGGTGATCGGAGCACTCGGGGCTGTAACCCCCAAACTGGAGGAGTGGCTACAACAGATCCCAGGAAAAACATCAGACATCTCAGTCCAGAAAAGTGCAGTACTAGGAACAGCAAAGATACTGCGCAGAACTGTCAAGCTCCCAGGCCTCTGGTAGAGGACCCGAGCTGGATGAGAGTGAGAGAGAGAGAGACCAACCACCGTGGAAGGTGAGGAGCACATTTTTTATATATATTGTTTTTCTAGGTGCAGTGTGGGACGTGTCTTCGATGGGCCCATTTCGAATGTGTCAAATATACAGATATACACACGGATTATACTTGTAGTAAATGTTCGTAGTTTGTAAATTTATTGTAAATTCATGTAAAGAGTAGTGTAGTTTTGTTTTAAATATTTAGATTTAGAACATGGAAATAGTAGATTTTTAGTTTTTGAGAAATAGTTTAAATAGTGTAGAGGGTGTAAATGTTGTGTAATAACTATATATATTTTTTAGAATTAGTATTTTTAGAAAAAAAAATTTGAGAGCTTTGTAAATTTTGATAATGTGTAAATGTTGTGTAATAATGTGTTATAATAATATATGTTTTAATGACCAACCCAAAACATGGTTCCACATTACAAAGAGCAGGCAGAACATCAGAACATCCTACCTGCATCAGAACGTCCTACCTGTATATCAGAACGTCCTAACTGCATATTAGAATGTCCTACCTGTGTATCAGAACGTCCTACCTGACACCGGTTTATGGACGTAATTGTGAAGTGGCCTGGCAGTACGCACGAGTGTTTGCCAATTCAAAGCTAAACGCATATTTTAAAACTGGAAAGATCCCATCAATGAAAAGGCAGATAGTGGACAATGAGGAGCCCATACCAATTTGAGTGTATTGTGTGCTGTAAATAAAGAAAAAGAGCAACCATTTCTTGTCTTTTTCATTGAATGAAAATGTACCTTTTACAAACAGGCACATGCAGTATCACACACAAAAATATATAAAAGCATTTCTGTTTTCTTTACACAAATTCACACAACTATATAGCTGCCCTTTCGTGATGGTCCCCGGTTATATATTCTCACCGAAAAGCCAACATAATGTCCGAGTATGCTTGGGCAGGACTCCCAGTCGACGTTATGATGATACTGTTGTGTTTTGTAATCCAGCGTAACCCACAGAAGGAACTCCACTTTGTCGTCGCTCCAAACGAGACTCAGCTTTTGTGCGTGCGATGGCCATCAGTATCTTGTTGTGTTTGCTTGTTTACAGAAGAGAAAGGACTTTATGCGCATGCGCTCTTTGTAGTATTGCGTGTCTGGGGGCTCTGGCTGTTTCCTGTTTACAGCACCACATTTCGGTGTGGTGTATGTATTACATCGTTTTCACTCAGCGTTCCGTTTTCGCCTGGACACGAATATTTACTGATCCGACACATGTGTGTGGACGCGTATTTTTTCCAACCCGCATAAAAAAATAATAATCCAGGAGCGTTAACGTAGTGTGGACGTAGCCTTAAAGTAAACATACAGTTGTGTAATATTTGTAATAGGCTAGGTTTACACGGTGGTTATTTACTTTCACCCCTTTCTGCACATTTTGGAGCCTGTGATATGTTTGTGTTAGTGGGAGCTCACAGGCCTGCAGTCTGTCCACAGAGGCACTCACATTTCTGGAGGCTTTTCCTGCTGAATGTCATTTTTCACAAACATCTTAACTACAAACAAAATTCCACTTCCATTCTTTTTCTACGAAAGATCTCACTCAATGTTCTCAGATTCAGAGGCCTGATGTGGTTACTGCACAGATATTGTCTGTAAACAACCTTGTACTCTACACATGCGCACATGCCTGACCTTAAAGGCACTGTATGCCCGAGTGACGTGAACCGGATGTCACTTTTGAAAAGGACCTTTTTTCTCAAATTTGTATCCATTTTTACCATAGAATGATTTTTACACTGATGAACACTGAACCAACACAAGAATCAGCATAGAAACACAAGTGAGAGATTTGTGCACACATACTAAAAAATACTGGGTTAAAAATAACCCAACCTGTGTAAAATAATAACCCAGGGCTGGGTCACTATTGGACCAACGCAACTCCCAACATTTTGGGTTGTATTTTGCTGCTCTGCTGGGTTAATTACAATACATGGGTTAACAGTTTGTAATGACCACCACAGTTATATTTAAGAAATATATATTTTTAAAAACACATTTAAAAAAAATAATTACATCCAAAACATGACACACCATTAACGGCGGCACATAATGAATTCAGCAGTAAAATGTTTACTTAAATTGTCCTTTTTATACAGTGGTACCTCACCTTAGGAAATTAATTCGTTCCAGAAGTGGTTTCGTAACGTGTTTTCTCAAAGTTTTTTTTTTATAGTGTAAATTTTTTTTTTTATAGTGTAACATTGTGTTCTGTTTCCTGATTGGCTAAGAGACTGTAGAGCCATGACTAAACGTGGAATAAACCAGGTCTAAACCAGAACTAAACCAGGTCTAGACCTGGACTGGACCTGGACTAAACCAGGACTGGACCAGGGCCGTGCGGCTGGTTTGTGGCTCGGGCTCCAGAGGACGCGTTCCGGGCGCCACGGTTCTCTCTTGCTCGCAGACCCGGTGCTGGTCATGCAGACTAGGACTAGAGGTGCGTGCTCCTCGTGCGCGGTGCTCCTCGGTGCGCGCGGTGCTCCTCGGTGCGCGCAGTGCTCCTCGCGCCAGGTGCTCCTCGCGCCAGGGGCTCCTCGCGCCAGGTGCTCCTCGGTGCGCGCGGTGCTCCTTGGTGCACGCGGTGCTCCTCGGTGCACCTCGTGCGTTGCACACGGTGCTCCTCGCGGGCGGTGCTCCTGTCTCCGCGCTGCTTCCGGAGTCGTCTCCCCCCACGCTTCATTATTAATACATTTTGTTGAAAATCTATGAAAGTTTGATTGTTTAAACAAGAGAGAAATGCGAGAAAAGCCCAACTCCAGTCTGAGAAAAGCATAGAATGTGTGTGGTGAGGCATTTACAGCCCTAAAACATGTAGAACAATTGCAAAATATAAAGTTGTCCTACCTCGTGGACCTCTCCCACCATGGGCCACCTCCGGAACCTAACCCCGTGTGTGTTGATAAAGTGTAGGCCTATTTATGTTTCGGGGCGTGCATCTGAGCGCGCATCTGAGCGCGTATTAATTGAATTTTTGCGATTTCGCGTTTCGTAACTTGAATTTTCTTTCGTATCTAGACCAAAATTTAACGTGAAGGCGTTTCGTAACTTGAAATTTTCGTTTATTGGGGCTTTCGTAAGGTGAGGTTCCACTGTACTTTGTACTTTTACAACTTGTGACAGAAGTTTAAATGCTGAGTTGATTCTCTCAGCCTGAAGAAGATTCCACTGTGAGAACACAGAAAGACATGGTGATGTTTACAGGTCAGATATATCTGGTGACACTTCTTTTACAAGGATCTCATAAAATATATTATTAAACATAACACTTCCATTTGTGATTGAACAGAAGCTTTAGGGCTGAGTCTGAGTTCAGAGCTCAGGGCTGTGGACACTGTAATAATGGATAATGGATAGATGGACAGCACGGTAGCGAGCAGCAGATTTTATTTTATTTTTTTTCCATTAGATCCAAAATGAATAAGCTATGCTGCTGAATGCTGCTTGTATCACTGCTGAGAAATTACAATTGTATAATGAAGTTAGTACAGTGACAGCGAACACTGGGCGCGGTCAGTAATATGATGTCTTTAAAATAACTGATTAAAGATTACTCAAACATGCACAAATCTCTCCAAATACAACTTCCAGAGCGTAAATGAGAAAGGGAAAGAGCTATACAGTAATCCCTCGTTTATCACGGGGGTTAGGTTCCAGAAATAGCCCGCAATAAGAGAAATCCGCGAAGTAGGACAATTTTATATTTATATTATTCTACATGTTTTAAGGCTGTAAATGCCTCACCACCCACATTATACACTTTTCTCAGACTGGTATTAACATTTTCTCACATTTGTCTCTAGTTTAAACACAAAATGTATTAATAGTGACGCGTGGGGGGAAACACGGCTCCGGAAGCCCCGCCGGACGCGCGAGGAGCACTGCCACATCCCTGGACGCGACAGGCACCAACCCCTTGGAGAAGTGCGCGACACGTGCTGCACTGTCAAGGATTTGTTCACGATGAGGGGTTCATCGTGGACAAATCCGTGACAGAGCAGCACGTGTCTCGCGTACACCGGGGCTGCGAGCACGAGATAGAACCGCGGCGCTCTCAGCCCGAGCCACAAACCAAACACGCACAAACGAACGCAATAGCCGCACGGAGTGATTTAATCCTGGTTTAGTCCAGGTCTAGACCTGGTCCAGTCCTAGTTTAGTCCAGAACCGCGATAGAGCGAGGGTTCACTGTAACATGATTAAAAGCTCTGAAAAGTTGATTTTTCATAATAGGTGTCCTTTAAAGGGATATGCCACCCCCAGGTCAAATTTGGGCATCTCCCCACAGTCCAGAGACTAAAACAAGTGATGAAAAGTGTTTTCCTGCTCACCCAGCCATTGTCCGAGTCTGTCAGCACTGACCGCCGCGCGAGCTGCAGCTCCTCCGCCTTAGACTGGAGTCTAACGTCGCCAGAGAAAGATTTCGGCCAAAAGGAATTAATTTGCTCGATGCTTTTCCCAATTACTTTCTGTGTAGTGCGCATTCATATCGAGTGCAAATAAATGTGCAAATCAACACGGAGAGCTTGCCTTGGTCATTTTGGGTGGGAACTATTTTTCAGTGCGGAAGGACATGGCCGAATCACGCAGCACGCTGCCAGGGGAATCCCAGTTACGCACCGGGAAGGGAGTTCCCCTGTTGCACAACGTGGTGCGTGATTCGGCCATGTCCTTCCGCACTGAAAAATAGTTCCCACCCAAAATGACCAAGGCAAGCTCTCCGTGTTGATTTGCACATTTATTTGCACTCGATATGAATGCGCACTACACAGAAAGTAATTGGGAAAAGCATCGAGCAAATTAAAGCAAGCAAACTTTCTCTGGCGACGTTAGACTCCAGTCTAAGGCGGAGGAGCAGCAGCTCGCGCGGCGGTCAGTGCTGACAGACTCGGACAATGGCTGGGTGAGCAGGAAAATGCTTTTCATCACTTATTTTAGTCTCTGGACTGTGGGGAGATGCCCAAATTTGACCTGGGGGTGGCATATCCCTTTAAACATGTGTGAATCACAAAAAACACAACTCCAGGTATGTTTGAGATGAGGAAAAAGCTTTGTAACATAAAACAGAAAATAGTACGACCCCTTTAAAATTACCATCCATAAGTTTATTTGATTTTTCAAAAGCTGGCTCACTATCAGATAGGAGAACTTGTATTCTCACTTATACAATACAATACAACTTTTCATAGTTACATCAATTAAGCAGATCGCACTCCAGATTATTTCCATTGGGATTAATTCAATTTTTTTTCCCCAGATGCCATATGAATATTAAAGGCTGAGTTAATATTTACTGAGTTGTTTAGGCTGATCATTAGCCAGAAATAAAGAGAAAAAATAAGAAAATAAATACACAGGCTGAAACATTTTCGGGTGATCAGCTAATTGTATTCACAGTCCCATTCTTTAAGAGATTTTGCTGCATTTGTCCTGATTTGAATTAACTCGATCTGATAATAGTGTGATCTGCAGCAGTGTGGCTAAAAGAGCAAAATATTTACATATTTTTTTATTGTAGAATAAGTTTTATCTTATTGAAATGCATTTTACAGCTTAAATAAAGTTAATAGAAAATGAAGTTGGGGTGCATTGTGGGCAATTTCAAGTGCTCCAAGGTGGCCAAGGATCCACCTGTGCATCCTGATGATGAGCCAAATGGAGAAACACCACTTGGCGGTGCTCTGATGACGTGGACTCAGAAATGGTTCAGAAGCCGAGCATTCAGGAAATTGGGAAACACCCACTGTTCCCATCTACCTTGGAGGTGCCTTGGTTCAACACCATTCATTGACCATCTCCAATCGACCTGCCTATATAAACCCGGCTTTACCACCTCTCCATGCCAGTTCGTCTATATACCAACAGTTGTACTTTTTCTTCAGTTTTGGAATTTTTGTAATTTGGATTTTTTTTTTTTTTGAAGATGTGTGTATTGGATTTTTTTGTTCACAGTTTTTTTTTTTTTGCCATCTCACATCTCCAGCACCTGCAACTGTGGACCCCCCAGCCCCAGTACCTACATGCACCTGTGGACCCCCCCAACCCAGGGTTGGATTGGGACAAAAAAACAGCCATGGCATTTTTGGCTTAGACTAGTCCCTCATCATTAGCAGAGCACAATGGACTAATTTATGTCTGTGTTCCCCTAAGCTATCTAGCTGTCTATACTGAAGATGAACCAACCAAGCAGTAAGTGAAAGAGCTCAGAGGTTCTTCAGTTAGCCTCTACATCTCACCCGTCTTTATGTTTATGTTTATTTGAGCAACTTGCAGGTTCCATTTCAGCATAATTTCACAAATACAAACTCAAAATACAAATGTGATAAAAGGAGAAATTCAATTTGTCAACTGGACAAAGTTTGTTTGGTCAAAAACGTTTCGCCACTCATCCGAGAGGCTTCGTCAGCTCTGGTTCTCATGCTGGCTAGACCCTGTTTATATCTAGCTGCAGGGAGGAGCTACCTACACTGAAAGGCTCTGAAAACTATCCCAGCTCCTCTGTTGCTTTTGTTTTATGAATTCCTCTGGCGTCTAGTATTAGCATATCTATAAGCCCTAGGAGGCGCTCACTACTACTACATTCTATAATTTGAATCGAATTATAGATGGGAGACAAGTTGTGTCTAGACACAACTTGTCTCCCATCTATAATTCATTTCTCAAACCAAGTCAAAAACAGACAAAGAAACATTAGGACAGACAAGCCATTGCAGAGGGGTGGAGAGGGTCGTTTGGTCTTGAATAGGGAGACGAAAATGGACGCCAGAGAAATTTGAAATACAAAGAGACAGATTAGTTGATAGTTTCAGAGCTATTTCAGTGTAGTGAGTGCCTCCTAGGGCTTATAGATATGCTAATACTAGACGCCAGAGGAATTTGTAAAACAAAAGAGACAGAGGAGCTGGGATAGTTTTCAGAGCCTTTTTTCAGTGTAGGTAGCTCTTCCCTGCAGCTAGATATAAACAGGGTCTAACCAGCATGAGAACCAGAGCTGATGAAGCCTCTCGGATGAGTGGCGAAACGTTTTCGACCAAACAAACTTTGTCCAGTTGACAAATTGAATTTCTCCTTTTATCATGGATTCTACCTGGACGACTGAGGGACTCTTCACGCATCAAAATACAAACAAATACAAACTTATGTCACATGTCTCTGCAGTTCCTTATGCTCAAAATGAAGCAGGTGGAAGTATAAACTTATTTACTCCTGCTCCATAGGAGTACTTGGTCTTCAAACCAAGTAAGAAATATTGGATTAGTAATGCTATCACCTCCCACAGTCTGAGTTTATCTGAGCACACCTACCCAGTAGCTACCCTCCAGAAGTGCTACGAGCATCTCAAGGGACTCCCCCTGTCGCCTATCCACCAAGCCCAACCGCTGTTGCTCATTGGTTCAGATATGCCTCACCTTCTTGTTCCGACTCAGCAAGTGCAGGCAGGCCCATCCGGTGGTCCCATAGCCATCTGCACAAGATTAGGCTGGTCCCTTACCAGTCTTGCCTGCACATTGCCACAGAGTCTCCTTACATCGAACTCCTGAAGAATGTAGAACGCTTATGGCATATTGACACACTCCCATATGTCAGTGAGAAGACTGCATCTTGTTCCAAGCAAGACCAACAAGCCCTCGCCCTTCAACAGACTACTTCAGAACGAGTTTCTGTAGATGGCATCCAGCGCTACGCTACTCCGCTCCTGCGTCACCAACCAGTCACTGCCCTGTGTGCACCCCCCGACGCAGTGATGCCCAATCTACGCAGTACAGAGCGTTAGCCAAAGATCCTACACGTGCAGCCTCTTATTGCAAGGAAATGGACAAACTTGTCGAAGCTGGCTACGTTGCAGAGATCCCATCGGAGAAAGCAGCTAAGACCGCAGAATCATGGTATGGTGCACCACAATGGAAAGGACAGAGTCATTTTCAATTGTTCCTTTTCCTTTAACGGACAATCCCTGAATGACCAACTCCTCCCCGGGCCTACATTGGATCCTACCTTGATCGGAGTCCTGCTTAGGTTTCGACGCCATGCAGTTGCTACCAGGGGAGACATCAAGAGGATGTTCCATCAGATCCGCTTGCTGCCCGGTAACCGACTGCTTCTCAGATTCCTCTGGCAGAACACAGAGAGAACATCGGAGCCTCGCATCTTCGAGTGGCAAGTGTTACCCTTTGATACAACTAGCAGCCCTTGTTGTGTATGCCCTACAACAACATGTTAGAGACCACGAATCACCAGATTCTCTCCTGATACAAGTGGTCAAGCACTCGTTCTATGTCGACAACTGCCTTCATAGTTTGAGTGAAGCTAAAGACGCCAAGGCTCTGATCGATAACCTGCCTGCACTCCTGAGAAAAGGAGGATTTGAGATCAGGCACTGGTCAAGCAACGTGCCCGAAGTTGTTGCACACTTACCTCCCGAAGCTCAGTCAGCTAGCAGCGAGCTGTAGCTATCCAAAGCCAGCGACAACCTCAGCGAACTCACTCTTGGACTCATCTGGGATTGCCTTAATGATACCCTCAGTTACAAGTATCATCCTACTGAATCCTCAAGTGCCACTCTTCGACATGTCTACAGTGTTCTCGCCAAGCTCTATGACCCGTTAGGCTACATTGTACCATATACCACCAGATGTAAGGTGCTTATCCAAGACATGTGGGAGTCCAGTATCGGTTGGGATAACCAGATCCATCCTGCAGATCTCCTGGACAAATGGTTGGGATGGGTACAGGAGATTCCCACTCTTTAACATTTCAAGCTGCCACGTCCTTATGCGCTAGCCTCTGCAGATACAGCTACTGCCACCCAACACATTCACATCTTCTGCGACGCATCGGAGCGCGCCTACAGGTCAGTCGCCTTCATGCAGACAGTGGACGACAGTCAGCACATCCACGTGTCCTTTGTGTTTGCCAGATCCCGAGTTGCACCCAGAAAGCAGCTGTCCATCCCACGTCTTGAGCTTAGTGCCGCTCTCACAGGCCCACAGCTTGCCTGAGCACATCACCCTCTGGTCAGACTCCATGACCGTGCTCTACTGGATTAAGTCAGAGTCCTGCCGGTACAAAGCCTTGGTGGGCACTCGCGTCACAGAGATCCAGGACCTGGCAGGATGTCGCGCACAGGGATCCAAGGAGCACTCAGGAAGTTAGTGTGTTTGCTCAGACACATTAAAAATTAGGGGGAACATTGGCCATGTCCCAATTCCAAGTATTACTAGTCGCAATAGAATAATATTTTTGTCTTTAGGGAACAAGGAGCAGACCACCCGGCTCATTGAGCTGAGACGGGACCTGTTCCATTTCGCAGACGCCCATGTGATCCCCGGACTGCACTCAGGGCTCAGCGAGTATGCACCGCCTCGACTGCAGACTGAGACCACACTCCGAACCGTGCACTCTCTGAATTGGGAAACGGCGAACATCGCAGACTAGTGTAAATAATGGGTGGGGATTTATGACGATTTATGCAACGGTGGCCGACGAGGGTCCGAAAGGAGGACAAAATGTAAAAAAGGAGGACACGTGACAGACGGCCGGACAGACAGCTCTAAAACCGGACTGTCCGGACGAATGGTCACCCTAGGGGCGGCCGATGGTAGCAGTCCATTCACCTGCTCAGCCGCTGACTTCCCACAAACAGAGAAGATTGTGTTGCAGAGAGCTCAAGCTGACTGTCTTCCTGAGGAGATCAGAGCCCTCAAAGCCGGTTGTCCTCTTCCATCCAATAGTCGACTTGTCTCTCTTTCACCTGAATGTGGAGAGGCCACTGGACTTCTCGGAGTTGGTGAAGGATTGAGACATGCGGAAGGCCTCGATCTGGATGCGGTCCATCCGGATGTCTTGGGTCCAGGACGACCGGATGGATCCCATCCAGATCGAGGTCACGAAGCTCATCATCAAGACCACCAACTCATTCTGCTACCACGTCTGGAAGGTTTGGATGAGGACATCACCGCATAGACTTTCCTCTGGCTTTCAACTGCCACGCAGACAGTTGGGGGCAGCTGTGTCTGAAAGCCTATGCACTCGATACTGACCTTTCATGTGCGTTGCTAGGCAACGCTCTGCTCTTAATTGATTCGGCTAGATCAATGGTCAAAGATCAAAGTACACTATATATATACCATGCACGCACGCATTCGCACACAATATCGAAATGATCACCTGTAAGATGCTCAGTGTAAACCTGAATAAAGCTGATTAAGGATTCTCTTACTGGAGTCTGTCTTTTTTTTTTTTTTTTTTTTCATTGCATTTATATAGCGCCTTTCATGACATGCCTTTTCATCCCAAAGCGCTCCACAGTTCACCGTTCATTCACTTCACACTTGGTGGTGGTAAGCTACTTTCTGTAGCCACAGCTGCCCTGGGGCAGGCTGACGGAAGCGAGGCTGCCAATCTGCGCCATCGGCCCCTCCGACCACCTCCAACACTCATGCATACTCCACTTTCATACTGTCTGTCTGTAGTGTTCCCACCCAGCAAAGATCCACCCCACCCCATACTTTACAGGCCGCCTCTCTCTGAGTTCTTCGCTCAAACTAAAAACACTCCAGTGAGTGAACAATTTTTGAATTGCGTGAGAAATGCCGTGTGAGCGTTGAATTGCGTGTTGAGAGCCCTGTGTAAATGTTTGTCTAAAGAGCAATGACTGTTATACAGTGGTGAAAGTAGTTTTCATTTCTTGTGCTATAATTGTACTATAATTCAGGTGCTATAATGTCCAGTGCATCACTTTACCGTTTAAAAAAAAAAAAAGAAAAAAAAAACAAAACACTAGGGAGGGACACTAGGAGGGAGCGGGGCAGGGAGGAGAGGGGGGATTTTTTTTTTGTGAAAAACGCGCAGTGCCTGCATAAACTGAGCCACACAGACCGATTTTCTGGGCACAAAAGAAAAAAAAAAAAAATCAGCGTGAGAAATGGCATGTCGAATTGCGTGTGTCACACTCTCAATGCGTGAGACTTGAGAGCCCTGGTTTTTGATGAGGTAACAACATTCTAACACAGATCTAAAAATAGCATAATATGGGCTCTTTAATATGCACAATAAAACAATAACCTGTTTCTTTATATAACTGACTTGACTATTATGGGATGGCATACATTTTGGCAGCCTGTTATTGCTAACACATGCAGCAGGCCTGTAATCCCTCTGCACTCCTGACCTTGGTTCAGAAGTTCCTCCTTAGAGCATCTCCTCCAGATGCTGTCGGACAAGATGAACGCCCTGCCTGAGATAAGCCTGGATACTAACCATCACACATCCACACATCCTGCCTTCTCCACTCCTTTGCTCACATCCACAGAAAAAGTGGGAAGAGGACAAAACATAAACAAGATTAGTTCAGCGTCCATGCTCCAGCTGGCGGGACACAACTCCACTTACGTCGGAAAAGGTCCTCTAGAGTTCTGGACATAGTGACCCCCTGCTGACCCCATCTGAACCCAAAGAGACTGAAGACGTGTCCAAACTCACTCATCTGCAGAGTTTCTTTTTAGAGGTTTTACATTTCAGAACACTTTTATTAGCAGCCTAATTTTTTACAGACCAAGACGCTCTCATAGGATCATATTACACTGGCCAGGCCCAAAGTATTAACCAAAAGATAAGACTCCAGGGAAGCAGAGGAGAGGGCTGTCCTTCTCATTTAGTTAAGAGCATATAGTTTAGATCTGTTGTCCCAGTTCACATTTGTGTCTTACTGTACCCATGGAGTCTAGCAGGTAACACCATTAGGCCATGTTAGAGGTAACACGTACTGTGGTCCAAAGCAAGAACAAGAAAATATCTAATAAAGGCTTTCTGCTGAAAACGGAAAAATTTGACATTCACCATCTGTGTTTGCTATGCATTTTTTATTAAATCAGGTACAGCCACAGTAATATATTATTTAAATGTTATATTGTAAGCATTTTTGTGAGATATAGTAATATAATAATTAGTATTCTTTCTTTCATTCATTCATCTTCTTCCGCTTTTTCAATTTTCTGGGTCGCGGGGGCAGCAGTCCAAACAGATCTGCTGCCCAGAACACAATGCGCTAGTATTACATATTAAAGGTGCTATACTGTGACCCAAAATAATTAGAAGTACATTGCTCACAAAAATTAAAGGAACACTTTGATAACGCATCTGACTTTGAAAAAAAAAAAAACAGGACTGGTTTTGCTCTAAAGAAATTTGAGCAGTATAGTTCAGATTTAGTGTGAGAGTTCACAGTAAAACAACCCAGAGCACACTCGTGTAAAGTCTATATAAGAGCTACATATTAATAAATAACACTTTAAGAAATTACATAAATAGTGATAACCAGAGGTAAAACATAAGAGCAAAATGATGCCGATGATGATGATACTAATAGGATATCAATAAGATAAGATATATTTTTTTTCTTTCTCATTTTTTTCCTGTCTTATTGTAATTGCTTTACACTGTACAAGTATTCATATATTGGCAGCCACTGTCACCGGTTAACTGTAAAAACACAAAAATAAGGATTACTACTAACTTTGGGAGAAGGGGTGGGATTTAATAAGTTTTACTTCTACCCACTCCTTTTCGGGCATGTACATATACGCAAAAAAAAAAAAAAAAAAATGTATTTGTCTATATATTCTTTCTTTTTTATGTTCTTTTTTTGTTGTTTATTTAAATTGTATAACACTGTACATTTTCTGTGCACTACAAGTATCATATGCTCGAAATAAATTACTACTACTACTACTACATATAAATTCTTCTTGCGTTTTGGATGGCGTTTTCCATGTTGATGACATAGGTAGAGGGTTTCTGTTTTAGAACTCAATTATACTTCCTGCATTTTTGTACTTTCAATTTCTTTCTGTTCTTTTTTTTTCAACAAACTGTCACTAAACAAAAGTAAAATTATGATAAATATTGACCACAGGTACTATCCACTTAACCAAGTCACAATTATAAAACATATTAAACTCTCAAATGCACTATATTAAGGTTGAAGGTCCAGCAATCAGATAAAAATGAGATTTGAGTGCGCATGTAAACAAATGTGAGGTCAGCTCTGCTCCTGTTTCATCTCAGATGTCCATGCAGGCTTGTCACTGTACAGCCTGTACTGCCCCCTGCTGGTCTCAACACCACTCTCTAGGTCAGGGGTGGGCAAAGTTTTTGACTCGTGGGCCACAAAAGGTTCTAAAATTTGACAGAAGGGCCGGACCAGGAGCAGCTGGATTTAGTGTTTTGGTAAAAACACTAAAAATACAAAGACCTTTATTTGTTTAAAATCATGCTGATGGCCAGTCAGAAAGTTGTAACTAGGAACTGGCAAAAAGTGACTCATTGGAACAGAAACAGTGGATTGAAATAATTGAGGAAATTTATTTGATGGAAAGAATGACTCATTATCTAAGGTTGAAGGCGGCAAATTTGAGAAAAGTTGGTCTAAATGGATAGACTATAAGAACAAGAGAAATGTATAGTTTTTTTTCCTTTTTGTTTGCTTGTTTGTTTTTTCTGTAGAACCCCACAGATTTTGCTGTTCTATACCTCTGCATAAATAAAAAGTTAAAAAAAAAAACTATAAATAACATGGGATATGTAGAAAACATGTGCTTTATTTCAATTAAAAATGAACAAAAACATTATAACAAAATGTCCATCTTTCAAGTTCCACAGTATTTAGCTTTTTATTGAAATGACTCTTAAAACAGAGAAACTTTTATTAATAAAATACAGCTATTTTTAAAATTACTAATAATTTTAAAGTACTGAAAGTTCTGAGTAAACGTGGAACAAAACGCCGCACCTCAACAAAGGTCAATGTATGTAGTGCGGCAGCTGTTGGAAAGCACCAGAATTGCAGGGAAATTAAAACATTAAAACTTTAACAAGGTTTATTAATATAATTTTTTCAAGTTCGGCGGGCCGGATTAAGAATCTTAACGGGCCGCATATGGCCCCCGGGCCGTAGTTTGCCCATGCCTGCTCTAGGTGATGAAAGCCTGTAGGAGTTATAACATGGGTTATAACATTTACTGGTCAATAACTGATAGTGCCTGTTATGCAATATTGGATTCATCTCTTCACTCTGACACTATGTGTTGGCTCCACTGTATTTCAAATGTTTGCCTCCTAAGAAAGAGGGGTTTGGGGGAGCTTTCTACCATGTTATAATATTGTTCCTTCATTAAAAACATGAAGAGGTTTTAGATGTCATACACGCATCTTTGAGTAATTTAGCAATCTCTCCCAGGCCCTATTCAAACCCTCATTATGGTTTTTACACTTTACCAAACACTGGATTTTCATCAGGGTGCATGCACTCAATAGTTATGGCTGTGGTGCTGTGGCTTAGCTGGTTAAAGTGCCTGTCTAGTAAATAAGAGATCCTGGGTTCAAATTCAAGCAGGTGGCTTTTTTTACACTCTGGTGGTAACATTAAAACAATCCAGCATACTGTCATTATCACAAAGTGGATCAAACCCTGAATCTTTTCACCTGAAGTCAGTTAGGCCACGAGGTCATCGAATTTCTACCATGGTCTATTTTTTTCAATGTGCTGGTTCATTTGTTTCTCTTCGCCCGTGCCCAACACTGTACACTGTACCAAATACTGGATTTTCATCACGGTGCAAGCACCTAATGTATAAACAGGTGGTGCACTCACACTCTGACGTTAACATTAAAACAATCCAGCATACTCTCATTATTACAAAGCAGTTCAAACCCTGAATCTTTTCACCTGAAGTCAGTTAGGCCACGTGATCTTGGCTGACTATGAAGTCCTATCTTGCGAATGAGCAGGATCATTTGTCTGACTTGTGTGTAGAACCCCTCAGTCATCCAGGTAGAATCCATGGCAAAAGGAGAAATTAAATTTGTCAACTGGACAAAAGTTGATTTGGTCGAATAGGTTTCGCAGCTCATCCAAGCTGCTTCTTCAGTTCTGGTCATCATTTGTCTGACTTGTTCTTATTTACTGTATGCCCAGTGCCCAAATTTATACCTTTATTTCATGCTCAGATTTAAAAGTGTAGGCACTGTGACTTAGCTTTTCAAAGTGCCTGTCTTGTAAATATGACATCATGGGTTCAAAGCCCAGCAGAGCCTTTCCACAGGTTGGGTGTAACAATAAAACAATCAAGCAAACTCTCATTACCATAAAGCAGTTCAAACCCTGAATATTCTCACCTGAAGTCATTGAGTGAAGTCACCTGGAGGTTTTTTCAAGAACCTGTCTTTTAAACAGGATATCCTGGGTTCAAATCCTAGCAGTGGTTTCTCACGCTCTGGCTGTAACATTAAAACAATCCAGCATACTGTCATTATCACAAAACATTTCAAACCCTGTATCTTTTCACCTGAAGGCAGATAGGCCAGTGTGAAAATTGTGTCCAATGCTCCGCCCACAAGCCATGCTCCCACATGACAGTTCCCTGTAAATATACAAGAACATGATACAAAACGGTACACTACAGCTTCACAAACCTGATACGATGTGCAATAGTTTCATTAGCGGGATGCACACTGATAGTAATGCGAAAGCACTCTGAAGGCGGCGTGACTTAGGGACGGGGGACTCAGAGGTTCAAAAAACGAAAGTGAAACTCAAAACATGCTGATACTTTGACTGAGAGACAATGCAGCAAAACTTCCGTCAGCATCAGTAAAGTATAGTAGGGTTTAAGTGTTTACATTCTTAAATTTGGAACCCCTGAATGACAAAGATATTCCTTATAACCTCATTATAACCAAACCAAGTCACAAATAGAAAACATATTAATCTCTCAAATGCACTATATTAAGGTTGAAGGCCAGCAATCAGATAAAAATGAGATTTGAGTGCGCATGTAAACAAATGTGAGGTCAGCTCTGCTCCTGTTTCCTCTCAGATGTCCATGCAGCATGTCACTGTACGGCCTGTACTGCCCCCTGCTGGTCTCAACACCACTCTCTTGGTGATGAAAGCCTGTAGGAGCCTGGAGCTGGGACTGGAATGACCACTCTGGGTTATAACATTTACTGGTCAATAACTGAAAGAAAGAGGTGGTTGGGGGAGCTTTCTACCATGTTATAACATTCCTTCATCACAAACATGAAGAGGTTTTAGATGTCATGCACACATGATTGAGTAATTTAGCTGTCTCTCCCAGGCCCTATTCAAACCCTCATTATGATCTTTACACTGTACCAGATACTGGATTATCATCATCTTTTTGATACTATCATTATCAAAAAGCAGTTCAAACCCTGTATCTTTTCACCTGAAGTCAATTAGACCACGTGGTCATCAAATTGATATCATCATCTATTCAAGAAGAAGTCTCTG